>JBBGZY010001107.1:0-487500 GCA_037952925.1 Lithobates clamitans
AAATTTCTAGATTTCTATCCCTTCCGGAATCTTCTGTCCGGAGTTCCCCCATCCCCCACCCCAGTGCTGCAAGCCCCAGCAGGTCCACATAACTCCGCAGGGGGAGATGTCACCAGGCCGGGAAATGTTAAAGGAAGCCTCCGGTCCAACAAAAAGAAAATGTTATTCTTTCAAAACAAGAAGCTGCTGAGAGAGGATTTCCTCGCACTTCCTGTTGTGTCTCAAGAAGAGGAAGTGAAGGGAAATCTCCAGCGGGGGGACACAGAGCAGAAAAAGCATAGGTGGGCTTTCCCCTTCACTTTCCTCCTATCAGGAGAGATCAGTCATATATGGAAGTGTGTCCGGCCAGCATTAAGCCGGTCACACACACATCACAATCTGACCATACAATCTGTGTACAATCAACCAGGAATGGACAGATGAATCCACCAATCAGAGTGCAGGAACCGGGCCTTAGAACCTCCCATGAGCCCGCCCCCTGTTCGCACAACGCGGCGTCACCAGTAGAATCCGCCAAGCCGGAGAGGAGGAGATCCCGGTCATCTCTGCCTCCAACATTTATCAATATTGTGATATTTTCTCGATGGTGCGACATTAAAGTAGCACGGACCGCGACATTTATACAAGCGCGCCAAATAAACGCTTCGCAATGCAGGTTGTTTATGGTCAGCAATCGGAAAAAAAAAACACCGTATTTTTGACATTTGACAAAATTTGTGCGACAAGCAACAGGTAAGATTTCACGTAAATTGGGCGCAAAAACGAAGTGCATTAGTGCGCCAAGCGGTGGGCGGTGCCGGACTCCCTGGGAATGATGGTCGCTGCTAAGGAGTAGATACTTTGTTGCAATTTGTGAATAATTTTATTTTACGTACAGTTTAAGTTTCAGGAGAGGAAGTCAAGTTTTACAGAGCATCCGGAAAGATACATAACAAAATGTGGAGAAAGTGAAGCGCTGTGAATACTTTCCGGATGCTCTGTATAACCAACGCGTTTTGAGGGCTACAAACTCCCAGCCCCCCCGGGGGTCCTTATGTAACAACAATGACTGGGGAAGCAACCGGACAAAAGAGCAAGGATGAGGTGAGGTCCACACTAGTGCGAACACACGCACAGAGAAAAAAAAAAACGGTTGTTTTCCCAACATGCACAGAAACGCGTCGCCCTTTAGCAGAAATGCGGTGGCACCATTAATGGTTAATGCCTCTTCTGCCAAAAAAAAATAAAAAATCATAGAAGCCGCAGCGCCATGCGTTTCAGTGTTCGAAGATTTTTTTTAAAAAAGGGGTGGGGACTTCTTGCCCACGTTTCTCACAAGTGAAGTAGATCATTGGAAATAAATGGGCCGCTCTACGTGTCTAAAAAGTGTGCGCTCCGGCGCCCCGCACAAGTGTGACGCAAGCCGTAGAATACGGCGGTCCGGGTTGCCGGTCTGACAGCCGTACCGCCATGTCCTTGACGTATCCCACTTCGTTGTCGGCATATGAGACCCCCTGATGAAGGAGGGAGTTCTGAGCTGAAACGCGTTGATTTAATTCCATGACCAATCTCACTTTAGATTGATGTTTTATCCTTCAGCCTCCTTGCATGTTATACGGATCTGCTGCAGGTCCAAAGTACCAGGCATCCCATGACATAGACAGGAGGCAGCGGGGGGCTGGGAGAGGGGGGCCGTTAGGCTGTGCATCATTCTTGCCTAGGCAAAAAAGGGGGAGGCGCCAGAAAATAAAAAAAACTTCGGAGAAGTAAGGGGACGTCCTCCAATCATGGAAGACGGGGGGCAGGCAACCAGAAGGGAAAAACTATTTTTTTTCAGGAGAAGGCTTGCTTTCATTTCGATTTGCACCCAACCAATACGTCCTTTAGTAACTTCCTGTCCTCGGGTGACAACGCTCGCTCGCTGTGTCTCTGGAAGAGCAGAGTTATCACTCTCGGACAAGACTGGGATCTCTGCTTTGCAGCCCCCCCCCCATAGGAGCACCTGGTGGTCATGTCGCCATCGGGAGGCCAACCGCTTCGGTGTGAGCGGAGGTCGCACTGTGATGTCATAATGTACAATACAGGACCAGCAGATAGAGAAGAGAGCGCCCCCACAGTGTGGGAGAAGGCACTGCAATGTGTTCCTCCACAAAGACACAACCAGAATTTACGTCTAGGTGTATTATTACAATAAAAAAAAATTATAATATACACACACACACACACACTTGCACTTCCTGTTGTGTCTGCAGGACGGGAAGTGAAGGGAAATCAATGAGCTGCCCGGGGGTGTCACCCGTCTTTGCTCCTCCCCAACTATATAGGATCTGGCTTTAGAATGCTGGTTTAGGGGGGGATTTCTAATTACCCCCCCATAATGACATCATTGGGATCCAGATATAAATAGGCCGGGAGAGAATCCTAATAATACCCAACGCCGCCGTGCCAGGGGGGTCAAAGGTCATCCTGGGGCCTTAAATATCTACACAGCAACGAGAGCTCAGCCCGGCCAATGGGATCAGACACAGCGTGTCATCTCCATCCTCACTGATCTCCCCCGGTAACAATGTATCATCTCCATCCTCACTGATCTCCCCTGGTAACAATGTATCATCTCCATCCTCACTGATCTCCCCTGGTAACAATGTATCATCTCCATCCTCACTGATCTCCCCTGGTAACAATGTATCACCTCCATCCTCACTGATCTCCCCTGGTAACAATGTATCATCTCCATCCTCACTGATCTCCCCTGGTAACAATGTATCATCTCCATCCTCAGAGATCTACCCTGGTAACAATGTATCATCTCCATCCTCACTGATCTCCCCTGGTAACAATGTATCATCTCCATCCTCAGAGATCTCCCCTGGTAACAATGTATCATCTCCATCCTCCGGGATCTCACCTGGTAACAATGTATCATCTCCATCCTCACTGATCTCCCATGGTAACAATGTATCACCTCCATCCTCACTGATCTCCCCTGGTAACAATGTATCACCTCCATCCTCACTGATCTCCCCTGGTAACAATGTATCATCTCCATCCTCAGAGATCTCCCCTGGTAACAATGTTTAATCTCCATCCTCAGAGATCTCCCCTGGTAACAATGTATCATCTCCATCCTCACTGATCTCCCCTGGTAACAATGTATCATCTCCATCCTCAGAGATCTCCCCTGGTAACAATGTATCATCTCCATCCTCAGAGATCTCCCCTGGTAACAATGTATCATCTCCATCCTCACTGATCTCCCCTGGTAACAATGTATCATCTCCATCCTCACTGATCTCCCCTGGTAACAATGTATCATCTCCATCCTCAGAGATCTCCCCTGGTAACAATGTATCATCTCCATCCTCACTGATCTCCCCTGGTAACAATGTATCATCTCCATCCTCAGAGATCTCCCCTGGTAACAATGTATCATCTCCATCCTCACTGATCTCCCCTGGTAACAATGTATCATCTCCATCCTCACTGATCTCCCCTGGTAACAATGTATCATCTCCATCCTCACTGATCTCCCCTGGTAACAATGTATCATCTCCATCCTCAGAGATCTCCCCTGGTAACAATGTATCATCTCCATCCTCAGAGATCTCCCCTGGTAACAATGTATCATCTCCATCCTCACTGATCTCCCCTGGTAACAATGTATCATCTCCATCCTCAGAGATCTCCCCTGGTAACAATGTATCATCTCCATCCTCAGAGATCTCCCCTGGTAACAATGTATCATCTCCATCCTCACTGATCTCCCCTCGTAACAATGTATCATCTCCATCCTCAGAGATCTCCCCTGGTAACAATGTATCATCTCCATCCTCACTGATCTCCCCTGGTAACAATGTATCATCTCCATCCTCACTGATCTCCCATGGTAACAATGTATCACCTCCATCCTCACTGATCTCCCCTGGTAACAATGTATCACCTCCATCCTCACTGATCTCCCCTGGTAACAATGTATCATCTCCATCCTCACTGATCTCCCCTGGTAACAATGTATCATCTCCATCCTCAGAGATCTCCCCCTGGTAACAATGTATCATCTCCATCCTCCGGGATCTCCCCTGGTAACAATGTATCATCTCCATCCTCACTGATCTCCCCGGTAACAATGTATCATCTCCATCCTCAGAGATCTCCCCTGGTAACAATGTATCATCTCCATCCTCACTGATCTCCCCTGGTAACAATGTATCATCTCCATCCTCACTGATCTCCCCTGGTAACAATGTATCATCTCCATCCTCAGAGATCTCCCCTGGTAACAATGTATCATCTCCATCCTCAGAGATCTCCCCTGGTAACAATGTATCATCTCCATCCTCACTGATCTCCCCTGGTAACAATGTATCATCTCCATCCTCACTGATCTCCCCTGGTAACAATGTATCATCTCCATCCTCAGAGATCTCCCCTGGTAACAATGTATCATCTCCATCCTCACTGATCTCCCCTGGTAACAATGTATCATCTCCATCCTCAGAGATCTCCCCTGGTAACAATGTATCATCTCCATCCTCACTGATCTCCCCTGGTAACAATGTATCATCTCCATCCTCACTGATCTCCCCTGGTAACAATGTATCATCTCCATCCTCAGAGATCTCCCCTGGTAACAATGTATCATCTCCATCCTCAGAGATCTCCCCCGGTAACAATGTATCATCTCCATCCTCAGAGATCTCCCCCGGTAACAATGTATCATCTCCATCCTCAGAGATCTCCCCTGGTAACAATGTATCATCTCCATCCTCACTGATCTCCCCTGGTAACAATGTATCATCTCCATCCTCACTGATCTCCCCTGGTAACAATGTATCATCTCCATCCTCACTGATCTCCCCTGGTAACAATGTATCATCTCCATCCTCACTGATCTCCCCTGGTAACAATGTATCATCTCCATCCTCACTGATCTCCCCTGGTAACAATGTATCATCTCCATCCTCAGAGATCTCCCCTGGTAACAATGTATCATCTCCATCCTCAGAGATCTCCCCTGGTAACAATGTATCATCTCCATCCTCACTGATCTCCCCTGGTAACAATGTATCATCTCCATCCTCACTGATATCCCCTGGTAACAATGTATCATCTCCATCCTCAGAGATCTCCCCTGGTAACAATGTATCATCTCCATCCTCACTGATCTCCCCTGGTAACAATGTATCATCTCCATCCTCAGAGATCTCCCCCGGTAACAATGTATCATCTCCATCCTCTGGGATCTCCCCTGGTAACAATGTATCATCTCCATCCTCACTGATCTCCCCTGGTAACAATGTATCATCTCCATCCTCACTGATCTCCCCTGGTAACAATGTATCATCTCCATCCTCACTGATATCCCCTGGTAACAATGTATCATCTCCATCCTCAGAGATCTCCCCTGGTAACAATGTATCATCTCCATCCTCAGAGATCTCCCCTGGTAACAATGTATCATCTCCATCCTCACTGATCTCCCCTGGTAACAATGTATCATCCCCATCCCTTAGATGATACATTGTTACCAGGGGAGATCAGTGAGGATGGAGATGATACATTGTTACCAGGGGAGATCAGTGAGGATGGAGATGATACATTGTTACCAGGGGAGATCAGTGAGGATGGAGATGATACATTGTTACCAGGGGAGATCTCTGAGGATGGAGATGATACATTGTTACGAGGGGAGATCAGTGAGGATGGAGATGATACATTGTTACCAGGGGAGATCTCTGAGGATGGAGATGATACATTGTTACGAGGGGAGATCAGTGAGGATGGAGATGATACATTGTTACCAGGGGAGATCTCTGAGGATGGAGATGATACATTGTTACCAGGGGAGATCTCTGAGGATGGAGATGATACATTGTTATTATTGTTGATCTCTCCTGGTAACAATGTATCATTCCTGCTGCACAGATAACAATGTGTGAGGTCCCGGTGATGGGGGAGGGGGGTGATCCCGGTAATGGAAGGGGGGATCCCGGTGGTGGGGGGGAGGGGTGATTCCGGTAATAGGGGGGTTCCCGGTGGTGGTGGAGGAGGGGGGGATCCCGGTAATGGGAGGGGGGATTCAGGTGGTGGGTGTGATCCCGGTAATAGGGGGGATCCCGGTGGTGGGGGGGATTCAGGTGGTGGGTGTGATCCCGGTAATAGGGGGGATCCCGGTGGTGGTGGAGGAGGGGGGGGGGGAATCCCGGTAATGGGAGGGGGGATTTAGGTGGTGGGTGTGATCCCGGTAATAGGGGGGATCCCGGTGGTGGTGGAGGAGGGGGGGGGTGATCCCGGTAATGGGAGGGGGGATTCAGGTGGTGGGTGTGATCCCGGTAATAGGGGGGATTCAGGTGGTGGGGGTGATCCCGGTAATAGGGGGGAGGGGGACTCACCGTGAATGCCGGTCTGGTGCGCCATGTTGTGATTGATCCGGAGATCAGGGAGCGGCTCCGGCCGGGGCTGCAGAGAGTGGGCGTGGCCGGATCAAAGGGAGGGCGGGCCGCCGTACGGAAGAGCGGCCACTGAGCTCGCTGAGGAGGCGGGGCCATCTCACAGGGTGGGCGTGGCTGCATGACGGAGAGAGCGGCCTCAGGGCTGTGAGTGGAGGCGAGGTAATCTCACAGGGAGGGGGGCGGGGCGTCGTAGGGAAGTGCGGCCGCTGAGGAGGCGTGGCCATCTCACAGGGCGAGCGTGGGCGCTTTACGGTGTTCCAACAACGGCGAGAGCGGAGGCGGGGTTATCTCACGAGGAGGGCGTGGCGCCGTGCGGAAAGGGCGGACTCCGGATTATAGGGGTGGGGCGTGACGCTGTAGGGAGGCGGAGGGGGCTGCCGCGAGGCTGAAGGTAGAGGCGGGGCTGGGTGGGCCACATCACATCGGTGGGCGGGGTGTTTGAGATAAGAGCGCCGTCTCAGAGGCGGGGCCGGGTCGCAGGTCGGGAGGGGCAAGGTGTAGTTGAGCATTGGGGGGGGGCGGAGCGCTCGGACAGGGGGCGTGGCCGGATACAATGTAATGAGCACATGAGGAGCAGCACTGCTGAGATTCTAGGCGTGGCTTCCTGTTCTGGAGACACAACCGGAAGTGAGAGGAAATCTCTCCAATGCCTTCCTACAGGTGTGTCCCCAATGGAAAATTTCCCCCACTTCCTGTTCTGGTGACAACCACAACATGTTGGATCCACTTTACTTCCTGCCTCAGTGGGTGCTCCTAAATGATCGCTGATGTCTCACCCGTCCAACACTACACCTCCGAAACATTTACCTCCGTCTTTAAAAAAAAAAAAAAAAAACCCCAAACCTTTACAACCCCCCTTAACCACTTCAGCCCCAGAAGGTTTTACCCCTCTTCCTGACCAGGCCATTTTTTGCGATCCGGCACTGCGTCATTTTAACTGACAATTGCGCATGCGACGTTACATAGTTACAACGGTTGATATGTATTCTGCTACATATTATTGGTAAAAAAAAAAAAAAATTCCAATAAGATGAATATTGATTGGTTTGTGCAAAAGTTATACTGTCTACAAAGTATGGGATATATTTATAGAATTTTTTTTTCCTAGTAATGGCGGTGATCAGTGACTTACAGCGGGACTGCGATATGGCGGCGGACAATCCAACACTAAGTGACAATTTGTGGGGACCAGCAACACCAATACAGTGCTAAAAATATGCACTGTCACTGTACTAATGACACTGGCTGGGGAGGGGTTAACTGTGTGCCTAGCTTTACTCCTGTGGGGGGAGGTGCTTGTACTAGAGGAAGGCAGAGATTGGTGTTCCTGCTTTGTAGGATCACTCCCTTCCCTTCCTCACAGACCGCCGTTCTGCCCGCGTCCTGAACGATCGGCGGGTCCCGTTGGACATCTCATCTTCCAATGAACCGCTGATTGCCTTGCGCTGTAATTGGTCGGGTCGCCGGATAAGCTGGAGTGATGTCACTAGAGCGCATGCGCAGATCATTGGAGGCATTATCCGTCGATCTGCAGTAATCGACAAATAGAAGTCAGCAAATCCTGTAGCTGCTGACTTTTACTATTAGGACACGTACCTGTCCAGGGAGTATGTGCGGTGTCCTCACCCACGAGCCGATTCTTGAATGGCGCCGCCATCTTGGATGGAAACCGGCAGTGAAACCTTGCAGCTCCACAGCCGGTTTCCTACTGTGCATGCGCGAATCGCGATGCGCATTGAGAATGGGCTGGATGCGAGGGGAAGGAAGAGGGGATGTTCTGCAGTGGCATCGCTAGGGGGTGGCTTTTGGGGCTATAGCCCCAAATCTGGGGCCCATAGCCTCGAGTCTCTGCAGGGGTCTCCAAGAGGAGGGGAGGTTCTCTGGGGACCCTGATGTAAGGGGGGGCTCTCTAGGGACCCTGATGTAAGGGGGGCTCTCTAGGGACCCTGATGTAAGGGGGAGGGTCTCTGGGGACCCTGATGTAAGGGGGGGCTCTCTGGGGACCCTGATGTAAGGGGAGGTTCTCTGGGGACCCTGATGTAAGGGGGGCTCTCTGGGGATACTGATGTAAGGGGGGGCTCTCTGGGGACCCTGATGTAAGGAGAGGCTCTCTGGGGACCCTGATGTAAGGAGAGGCTCTCTGGGGACCCTGATGTAAGGAGAGGCTCTCTGGGGACCCTGATGTAAGGGAAGGCTCTCTGGGGACCCTGATGTAAGGGGGGCTCTCTGGGGACCCTGATGTAAGGGGGAGGGTTTCTGGGGACCCTGATGTAAGGAGGAGGGTCTCTGGGGACCCTGATGTAAGGGGGCTCTCTGGGGACCCTGATGTAAGTGGGGGGCTCTCTGGGGACCCTGATGCAAGGGGGAGGCCCTCTGGGGACCCTGATGTAAGGGGAGGCCCTCTGGGGACCCTGATGTAAGGGGAGGCTCTCTGGGTACCCTGATGTAAGGGGAGGCTCTCTGGGGACCCTGATGTAAGGGGAGGCTCTCTGGGGACCCTGATGCAAGGGGGAGGCCCTCTGGGGACCCTGATGTAAGGGGAGGCTCTCTGGGGACCCTGATGTAAGGAGGAGGCTCTCTGGGGACCCTGATGTAAGGGGGGGCTCTCTGGGGACCCTGATGTAAGGGGGGCTCTCTGGGGACCCTGATGTAAGGGGAGGCTCTCTGGGGACACTGATGTAGGGGGGAGGGTCTCTGGGGTCCCTGATGTAAGGGGGGGCTCTCTGGGGACCCTGATGTAAGGGGGGCTCTCTGGGGACCCTGATGTAAGGGGGGGCTCTCTGGGGACCCTGATGTAAGGGGGGCTCTCTGGGGACCCTGATGTAAGTGGGGGGCTCTCTGGGGACCCTGATGTAAGGGGGGGCTCTCTGGGGACCCTGATGTAAGGGGGGCTCTCTGGGGACCCTGATGTAAGGGGGGCTCTCTGGGGACCCTGATGTAAGTGGGGGGCTCTCTGGGGACCCTGATGTAAGGGGGGACTCTCTGGGGACCCTGATGTAAGGGGGGGCTCTCTGGGGACCCTGATGTAAGGGGGGCTCTCTGGGGACCCTGATGTAAGTGGGGGGCTCTCTGGGGACCCTGATGTAAGTGGGGGGCTCTCTGGGGATATATATACACACACACATATATTACTGTATATACATGTGTATGCTCGCCCAAGCGTATGACTTTCTTTACTACGCTGCTATGGGCCCTAGCCCCAGATCGTTTGTAGACCTAGCAACACCCCTGCTCACCCGCCATCTAGGATAAGGGAAACTGGGACGCCGCCATCTTGGATAAGGGAAACTAGTAGTGAAACCTTGCGGCTTCACAGCCGGTCTCCTACTGCGCATGTGAGAATCGCGCTGCGCTTCGTGAATGGGCCAGCTGCGGGGGGGGGGGGGTGTTGGGGGGCGGACTTCCAGCTTACTTCGCCACGGTGATCTGACCCGGAATTGGGAGCGGGTACCTGTCAAAACTAGGTACCCCCCCAAAAGGTGTCAAATGTGACAGCGGAAGGCGGAGAGGGGACGAGGGGGAGTAGCATGACCCCTTTTGGGTGGAGCTCCACTTTAATAAGAGTGCAGATCGTGTTCCATTAGCTTCTTTCCCTGGCCAAGGACGGTGACACCGGCACCTGGAAGTGACACTTTACACATCGGGGTCATCAGGAAGGGCAGTTCAGTGATCTCCATCCCCTCTACCTGGTGGCACCCACCCAGGGGCGCAAAGGCAGTGTGGGGGAGGGGGAGGCGACAAATACAGGGATGTGTGGAACAATTTCATCCAGGTTGATGATGTTAGGGCTGCTGCTAGAAATCGGGTCTAGGTGTACGGCTCCAGCCCTCATTCACGTGGCCAGAGTACCTGTGTGAATGGACTTTTTTGTTTTTAACATCCCTGGGGGGGTGTAACTTTGGTGAAATATCAGGGACCCCTGACCCACTTTTGAAGACAGGGAGATTGGGGACACAGATCCCCAAACCCCTTTCCTGCAGCCTCAGCTGCACTGCACAATGAATAGACAGGAATGGCTCTGTACAGGGGCTCCCTGTTCATTTACAAACCGAAGCATAGGAAACACAGCTGACTATGCTTCAGTGATGAATGAACACAGGAAAGGAAGAGGCTGGGAAGCACCATATGTTTACCGAACCTCGTGTGTGCCCGCAGCAGTTGACAGCCGGTGGGGGGGGGGGGAGAATCCGGCAGCACCAGGGGGGGATCAGAGCTGCAGGAGAGGGGGATCAGGGAGAGTCAGATCAGGGAGTGGGGGGGGGGCAATCCCTGAACTGATCCTCATGTGGCTCCCCCTGCAGCAGCTGGTGGGATGGAGAAGCCGGCTGCACTGGCGGAGATCAGAGCTGCAGGGTGACTTCCCTTTGCTCTTTCTATAGTCTCATTGTGTATAAGGAGATTGCACTCTGCTGCAAGCAGGATTTTATTTCTCTCTCCCGGCTGCCCGCGGTCACGAGCCGCCATACGTCCGATAGGTAGATCCTCCAAAGAAGGGAAAGAGAATCGCTCACCATAAAAAGCCAATGTAAGTTTATTCAAACCAAAAGGATGCAGCCCCCCCCCCCCCCTCCCCCCAGTGCAATGGTTGCTGACGCATTTCACTCCACCAAAGGAGCTTAAAGTGGTTGTAAAGCCTTAAAGGGTAAGTTCACCTTTACAGAAAAATCTGTAAGGTGAACTTACACAGGACCCCCCCCCACGTTTCAGAGTATCCTAATTGGTCGGCGCCGACCAATCAGAACCCACGTAGCCGGTCCTGTCAGCAGGGAAGAAAAGTGAAAGCCGAGGGGATTTTGAAGGCCCGGACACGTGATGCGGTGATAGCAGGGCTCAGAAGGGAAGATCACCGCGGGACTGGGGGGTGGGGGGGGGGGTGAGGAGGGGGTCCAGATTTTTCTGTAAAGGTGAACTTACACTTTAAGGTTTACATTCTATGTATTAAGGTGAAAAATCTTTTGTGTTGCCCCACAGATGATCAATAGGGTTTAGGTCTGGAGACATGCTTGGCCAGTCCATCACCTTTACCCTCAGCTTCTTTAGCAAGGCAGTGGTGGTCTTGGAGGTGTGTTTGGGGTGGTTATCATGTTGGAATACTGCCCTGCGGCCCAGTCTTCGAAGGGAGGGGATCATGCTCTGCTTCAGTATATCACAGTACATGTTGGCATTCATGGTTCCCTCAATGATCTGTAGCTCCCCAGTGCTGGCAGCACTCATGCAGCCCCAGACCATGACACTCCCACCACCATGCTTGACTGTAGACAAGACACACTTGTCTTTGTACTTACCAACCCGCCAGGGCAGCACAAAAACCAGGTAACGATTGGCAACTTTTGGCCCAGGGGGCAAGTATACAACCCAGAGGGCCATGATGCAGCGACTTGGCCCCCTCTCTCTGCTCACCGGGTGTGTTGGGCTTGACAGCGCTTGCTGCACCGACTCTGGGTTCCTGAACTGGCAGCTAAGGGGGGGCCAGGGTGGCCTGGTCTTTGCTGGCTGGAGGAGGAGATCCTCCGGTGGTGCACGGAGCGGGTCTTTGCTCAGACACGTCATACACCATCCATGCCAGGAGGGAGGCCGGCGCTCTGTCCTCATCCCACACTCGGTAGAACACCAGCAGGGAAATTTTACTTCTCTTCACTGGGAAGCCTTTAGGTGTGTCTGCAGTGGAGGCTGTGCAGCCTTTTCATGGGGCATCAGAGGCACGGGGGAGGGGCGAAACTGGCACAACCCAGCACTAGCCCTCACTTCTTTCTGTCTCTAGAACAGTCAGGGCGCGGACCTACAGTATTGCAGTGGCCCTTAACCCTTTCATGCCCAGGCCTATTTCTAACATTTGTTGTTTACAAGTTAAAATCTGTATTTATTACTAGAAAATTAATTAGAACCCCCCAAAATTTATATATATATTATTTATATATATATATTTTAGCAAAGAACCTAGAGAATAAAACGGCGATCATTGCAATATTTCATGTCACTTGGATTTTGCGCAGCGGTCTTTCAAACGCATTTTTTTGGAGACAAAAAAAAAAAAAAAAAAGACACTTTCATAAATTAAAAAAAAAAAAATCAGTAAAGTAAGCCTAATTTTTTTTTTGGATAATGTGAAAGATGATGTTAAGCCAAGTAAATAGATACCCAACATGTTATGCTTTGAAATTGCGCACACTCATGGAATGGTGACAAACTACAGTACTTAAAAATCTCCATAGGCGACGCTTTCAATTTTTTTTTTAACAGTTACCGAGTTAGAGGTTTTTTTGCTAGAATTATTGCTCTCACTCTGTAAAAAAAATAAAAAAAAATAAATATATATATAATTTTGGGGGGGGGGGGGGGGGGTTCTAATTAATTTTCTAGTAATAAATACAGATTTTAACTTGTAAACAACAAATGTCAGAAATAGGCCTGGGCATGAAAGGGTTAAGGGCCACTGCAATACTGTAGGTCCGTGCCGTGACTGTTCTAGAGACAGAAAGAAGTGAGGGCTAGTGCTGGGTTGTGTATACATATACACATATACATACACACACACACACACACACACACACACACACATATACTTTAACACTGCCCATTAAAAAAAAAACAAAATAGAATTGGTGCGCTATTCCTGTGCAGGGTACAGGTATGATACAAAAGTAAATGTTATAAGGTGACTTAGTACATACACAACAATGGTACTGAATACAAAGTGTTGTGCCTCCTTTATAGTGAGCCAGTGTATACACAACAATGATTAAAGGTGCTTATAAGAAAAATATCAAATTAATGTGTGTACACATCCAATAAATCTTTCAAAACTTGAATAGGTGTCTGTGTGACTATTGATACAAAAACACAAAGTTCGTGCCCATGAATGTGATACAATGTATACAATGGAATCTGTGCTGATATATATCGCTGAATGTTGCAAGGAGTCTAATACATTCCACTTTAGAATAGTCTTCTGAGTTTGAGGATCTGAAGTTCCATATAATAAAATTGGCCTCTTACCGAATATGGTGGATCCCTATGACAGATATCAGACTCGCTGTGTGAACATAACCAATGGTGTAGATGTTACTCTCTCATATCCATATACTTCAGAAAATACTTGATTAAAAGACCCCAGCAAGTCTCTCCTGAAGTATATGGATACGAGAGAGCTGAGAGAGTAACATCTACACCATTGGTTATGTTCACACAGCGAGTCTGATCTCTGTCATAGGGATCCACCATATTCGGTAAGAGGCCAATTTTATTATATGGAACTTCAGATCCTCAAACTCAGAAGACTATTCTAAAGTGGAATGTATTAGACTCCTTGCAACATTCAGCGATATATATCAGCACAGATTCCATTGTATACATTGTATCACATTCATGGGCACGAACTTTGTGTTTTTGTATCAATAGTCACACAGACACCTATTCAAGTTTTGAAAGATTTATTGGATGTGTACACACATTAATTTGATATTTTTCTTATAAGCACCTTAGTCATCATCATTGTTATGTATGCACTGGTCACTTTATTACAAATCACTGGTTCACTATAAAGGAGGCACAACACTTTGTATTCAGTACCATTGTTGTATATGTACTAAGTCATTTTATAACATTTACTTTTGTATCTTATCAAGTCACATTGCTTTGCACAGGAATAGCGCACCATTTATAGGAACTCTTTATGGAGGGATGGGGGGGTCTAAAATATCACCTTTGCACTTAAAAGTATTCGGATCGCCAAAATCTACGTTTCTGAATACAGAGTGCAGAGTTGAGGCGTGCACAATGTACAGAGTCCAGGAGGATTTTTGGGGGGTTGGCACACAAGGGTGGGCGTGTCCCAGGAGGATTTTTTTGGTGGTTGGCACACAAGGGTGGGCATGTCCCAGGAGGATTTTTTTGAAGGTTGGCACACAAGGGTGTTTCCAAGGAGGATTTTTTAGTGTTGGCACACAAGAGTGGGCATGTCCCAGGAGGATTTTTTTGGAGGTTGGCACACAAGGGTGTTTCCCAGGAGGATTTTTTGGTGTTGGCACACAAGGGTGTGTGTGTCCCAGGAGGATTTGATTTGGTGGTTGGCACACAAGGGTGGGCGTGTCCCAGTAGAATATTTTTGAGGGGTTGGCACACAAGGGTGGGCGTGTCCCAGGAGGATTTGATGTGGTGGTTGGCACACAAGGGTGGGCGTGTCCCGGGAGGATTTGATTTGGTGGTTGGCACACAAGGGTGGGCGTTTCCCAGGAGGATTTTTTTTTTGTGGTTGGCACACAAGGGTGGGCGTGTCCCAGTAGAATATTTTTGGTGGTTGGCACACAAGGGTGGGCATTTCCCAGGAGGATTTTTTTGATGGTTGGCACACAAGGGTGGGCGTTTCCCAGGATTTTTTTTTGTGGTTGGCACACAAGGGTGGGCGTGTCCCAGTAGAATATTTTTGAGGAGTTGGCACACAAGGGTGGGCGTGTCCCAGGAGGATTTTTTTTTTCACATTTATTTGGTGGACTTTCATATTGATTTGTGGACTTCTAGATTTATATACTTTTATTGGCACATATTACACATTTTTGGTGGACTTTTGTCTACTATGGATTGTTAATTTAAGAGAACCTGTCACTTTGCCCCATTAGAGTCTCTTCACCCTGAGTGCTAATTTTGGCTGGTGGTGAAAATAAAAAAGGCGGCTCAAATTATAATTATTTTACTGTAAAAGTAAACATTTCATTATGAAAATTTATACAGCGTCAAAACATAAAAAGAAAAGAAATATGAAACTGTAGACATGATATGAAGGGGGGGGGGGGTCAAACCAGAAAAATTGATTGAACTGTCAAGGACAGCGAACTTCGCCTGAGTCGCTCGTTAGGACCGAAAATATTCCAACTCCGTATTGTAAACATAACAAAGGTGTCAGGCTTTCCGCTTTAAGGCTCTCTTCCCAGTAATATGACTCCAAAGCTGTGCAATTTCGAGTGCGACTTTGATGTGACTTTACCACTCTCTGGCACTCAAGTCGCACCAAAGTAGAGCGGGAACCTTTTGAAAGCCGCTGCAACTTTGCTGCATAGATTGGAACAGGTGCCATTAAAATGAATATGCTGCAACTTGTCATGCGACTTTGTGTGTCCAAAAATCGCATGACAAGTCACACTAGCGTGAACGGAGCCTAAAGGGTTAGTCCACCTTTACCGAAAAAACGTGAAGGTGAATACCGGACATAACCCTCTCCCTGCTGTACCTTTGTGGTTGCTGAGCTGTCAGCTTCCCCTGCAGCGGTCCGGGCATTTGAAATCCCGGCTCTTCTTCCAGGACGGACCAGATGGATTCTGATTGGCCAGCGCTGTCACAGAGATGGCACTGACCAGTCTGAATCCATCTGGTCCGTCCTGGAAGAAGAGCCGGGATTTCAAATCTACAGACCGCCGCAGGGAAGCCGACAGCTCAGCAACCCTGGAGGTAAGTACAGCAGGGAGCAGGAGGGGGAGGGGGGAGTCCGGTGTTCATCTTCACATTTTTTCTGTAAAGAAAACACACACTTAAAAGGAAAAAAAAAAAAGTTAATTGAACCCAAATGTATCTTTGCTCGGCATATATGGAGATATATAAACATATATGATAAAAAAAAAAAAATACTTCAACATTTAACCCCTTCATCACCAACACCCAGAAAATTAATGTGGGAGGTGCTTCCATCTTTCAGGGGCTAAATGCATCTTTAGAGGAAAAAAAAAAAAAAAAAAGGAGCGGCAATGGGGTCTTCCTATACCCCTACACAGCAAAGTCAGACAAAGTACATCACAGGGGGCAAAAAAAATAAACAAAAATAAAAAAAAGAAGGATGACTGAACTGAACTGCGCAGGAGGCGGAGAACAAATTGTGCCCCATAACAAACAGCACTAACCATTACTGAAAACATATAAAATAGTGCCAAAAAAAAGTATTAAAAGCTTCTAAAGAAAAACATTTCCACCGTAGAAGGAAACAGAACTCTCTGGGCTGAGGGTGGCGGTAACACTCGGAGGTGTGCGATCGGGTAAACGTTGGCATGTGGGCCGCTTTGGCAAGTAGAATTTCGCCTGTAATACTGGGGAGGCGGACAGAAGTGATTGTTCCTTATTATAAAGTCTTTTGTGATAATCCTTCGTTATTTGTGACTCCAGCTGCGCGGGTCAAAGTCCCATGGAAGCGGATCAGTCGTCGATGGTCGGGAGCCAGAAGGCCTTACAAATGGAAGAAAAATACTGTAATCAATATTTATCAAAAAGAAGAATAAAGAAGTAACAAAGTTAAATAAACAAACAGGAAACTGCAACAAAGTATCAAAGCTGGCCCAAATAACTGATTTCTATGCAAGAACTGCCTGGCTCAGACCGTAGTTGCATTGGCTGCATACAGTAGGTGGCGCGGTGCTCCGCTGGGAGCTATAAGGAGAGTCAGCCCATATAAAAGCCTTCCTTTGATTGGTCAAGGCCAAGAGAGACGGGCAGGTGATGTCATGATCTCCACCCTTGGCCAATCATAAGAAGCCTTGTAACTTTAGGAGCGGGTGCTTACCATGTTCGAACAAGCGCTTGCAAAGGTCATGAACTTGGGGTTGAACTGCAGACAGGTGATTGGTCCGGTGTGTTTACCGTCTAGAACGGCCACTTTCATGCCGCCCTCTGCATTCCACACGTGGATCTTCCCGTCCTCCGAACCTGAGAGGATAGACGCAAGACGTGAGAACAATCCACACCAGAAACTAAAGTATTCAGGACCCGACTCTTTCTCTCCCCCCCCCCCAGGGAAAATTTCCCCCCCAGGTCCCCTCAAATCCCCCCCCTCCAGGTCCCCTTTCCCAGGACAAATCCCCCCCTCCAGGTCCCCTTTCCCAGGACAAATCCCCCCCCTCCAGGTCCCCTTTCCCAGGACAAATCCCCCCCCTCCAGATCCCCTTTCCCAGGACAAATCCCCCCCCTCCAGATCCCCTTTCCCAGGACAAACCCCCCCCCCCCTCCAGGTCCCCTTTCCCAGGACAAATCTCCCCCCCAGGTCCCCTCAAATCCCCCCCCTCCAGGTCCCCTTTCCCAGGACAAATCCCCCCCCTCCAGGTCCCCTTTCCCAGGACAAATCCCCCCCCTCCAGGTCCCCTTTCCCAGGACAAATCCCCCTCCTCCAGGTCCCCTTTCCCAGGACAAATCCCCCCCCTCCAGGTCCCCTTTCCGAATACAAATCCCCCCCCTCCATAAAAAAAAAATACATTTTATTTTTACCGATCATAATGAACTGAGAATCCGGTGTGAATGAGGCCTCCAGCGTGACGGCTTTGGTGTTGTTATATCCCTGCCGGAGAAAAACAACAAAGTTATCCGAATATGTATTCAGTTCACTTTTCTTTTTTTATCCACTTATAACAAAAGTGGCCAAAACTCACTATGAACGTGTGCAGGACCGCCCCTTTAAACGCGTCGATCAGCCGCAGGAAGCCGCCGTTGGTGCAGATGAGAATTAATTTGCCGTCGTTGCTGAATTTGAGGGACGTCCACTCACAGGTGCGATCGTAGCTCATTTTGAAGGTGGCGAAAGGGCCCTGCGATACAGATCACAGCATGAAGCATCATCAACCGAATGTAGAGTTTTGTAAATAATAATAATAAAAAAAAAAAATAAAAAAAAAATTAGAAATACATTTTTTTTTTTATAAAAAGTGGTTTTAGCCAGAAAGTAGAATTTTTACAGAAGTGGAGCTGAACAGGCAGGAAGTGAGAGATGAAACAGAAGACAATCAAGCCAGACTCAGAGGGTTTTACCCCTCCCCTCCTTTGTGACCAGGCCATTTTTTGTGATCCGGCACTGCGGTACTTTAACTGACAATTGCGCGGTCGTGCGTCTTGTACCAAAATAAAGTTTATGTCCTTTTTTTCCCATAAATAGAGATTTCTTTTGGTGGTATTTGATCACCTCTGTGGTTTTTATTTTTTGCGATAAACAAAAAAAAAAAAAAGGCCGACAATTTTGAAAAAAAAAAACAAAAAAACATTTTTTTTTACTTTCTGCTATAAAACATTTCCAATAATTTTTTTTTTTTTTTAAATCTAATTTTGGGCCAATATGTATTCTGCTACGTTTTTGGTAAAAAAAATAAAAAATCCCAATAAGCGTATATTGATTGGTTTGCACAAATGTTATAGCGTCTAAAAACTATGGGATATTTTTATGGAATTTGTTTATTTTTTACTAGGAATGATGGACTGAAAGGGGGAGGAGCCTATTTAGAGGTAAGCCAGTGAGGAGGGAGTTGCAGTAGTCGAGGCGGGAGATGACCAGGGAGTGGATTAGAAGATTTGTGGTTTGGTCTTGGAGATGTTGCGGAGGTTTGAGGCGGCAAGCTTTGGACAGCGATTGGATGTGGGGCCGAAATAATAGTTCAGAGTCCAGGATTACACCGAGGACCTTGGTGTGGGGGGATGGGTTGATAGTTGAGCCGTTGATCTTGACAGAGAAATCAGGGGAAGTGGCACCTGAGGGAGGAAATATCATGAGCTCGGTTTTGGATAGGCTGAGTTTGAGGAAGTGATGTGACATCCAGGCTGATATGTCCGTTTGTAATTGGTGATGTGTCAGGGGACAGATGGAGCGAGCTGGGGGGGGTGGAGAGATAGATTTGGGTGTTGTCCACGTAGAGATGATATTGAAAGCCGTGTGAGGCAATCAGCTAACCCAGGGAGGAGGTGTAGATTGAGAAAAGGAGAGGTCCAAGAACAGAACCTTGGGGGACCCCAACGGAAAAAGGAAGAGGAGAGGAGGACGTAGAGTTGTAAGTGACACTGAAGGAGCGGTGGGATAGGTAGGATGAGAACCAGTGAAGAGTACAGTCATGGAGACCAAAGCAGTGGAGTTTGTTGAGGAGGAGGGGGTGGTCCACTGTGTCAGAGGCAGCAGAGAGGTCCAGGAGAAGTAGTACAGAATAGTGTCCACTGGTTTTAGCCGTTAGTAGGTCGTTGGTGAGTTTAAGGAGAGCAGTTTCCGTGGGGTGTTGAAGGCGAAATCCGGGCTGAAGAGGATCAAGAAGTTGGTTGATGGTCAGATGGTCGCTCAGTTGGTTGTAGGCCATTTTTTCAAGGAGTTTGGAGGAGAAGGAGCGTAAGGAGTTGGGGAGTAGGTTGTTAAGATTTGTTGGGGCCAGTGAGGGCTTTTTTAAGGATAGGGGTGAAGAGCGCATGTTTCAGAGAGTTGTGGGAAGATGCCAGTTGAGAGGGAGAGATTTAAAATGTGAGTTAGAGGGTGTAGAATGGAGCCAGAAGGTGAGCGGAGCATTTTGCGAAGGAGAAGGATCCAGGGGACAGGTCATTAGAAAAAAAATTTTGCAACCTCGGTAATACTAGCAGGGTTGAATGAGGGAAGCAATGGTTGTATCTGTGGACATGGGGTGTTGAGTGGGGGGAGGTTTCTGCACATTGGAGATCTCCTCACTAATTGTATCAATCTTATTTTTAAAGTGATTGGCGATCTCCTGGGCAGAGAGTGGAGTTAGAGGGTGGAAGCCGTGGAGGACAGAGTAGAGTGCTAAAAGGTAGAGAAGAGTTGACGGGGACTGGATGAGAAGGTGTTAATGAGCGATAAAATAGGTCTGTTTGGCAGTGTGGAGGCAAGAAGAGTATTTTAGGAGGGCAGATTCCTATTGGTTGAAGTCCTCCTGGGACTTAGTCTTCCTCAACAGATGCTCAAGAACGTGGCTACGTTTTCTGGAGACTTCTGGTGTTGTCTGTTTGCCAGGGTTGTAGCGGTAGCAGAGAATCCCATCTCTTATTGCCTATCCTGCTAGACAGGCCTGTGCTGTGCGACAGAGCTGTGCAAATCTCAGGACAGGATGGATTAAATTAACCACTTGGAGCCCGTGTTATAACCGAAAGACGGCTAAAGCTCGCTTGCTTGTGCTGGGACGGCATACATGGACGTCCTCATATTCTTGCACTGCCTGTGATCACTGAGTCAGATCGGGGTAAAGGGCCAATCACAGTGTGCCCTTTGTAACATGATCAGCTATCCACCAATGACAGCTGATCACAGAAGTAGACAGAAGCCAGTAATTGGCTTTTTTTTTCCCCCTCACACTGTCAGCATGAAGAAAAGAAGAAAGCCATTCACCGGCTTCTGTTAGGGACATCAGTCCCCTTAGTGCCCACCAGTGCCGCAAACCAGTGCATCCTCACCAGTGACACCTATCATGGCTGCCTCATCAGTAAAGGAAAAAAAAAAAAGACCTATCTGTCAAATTTTATAAAAAAAAGATTTTGTTCAAAATGTTCGATCTCTTTTGTTTGTTTAGCGAAAAAGTAAAGTGTTACATGACCGAGCAATTGTCAAAGTGTGACATCACTGAAAGCTGAAAATTGGCCTGGGCAGGAAGGGGGTAAAAGTGCCCGGTATTGAAGCGGTTAAGATAGAAGGTATTATTATTATTATTATTTTGCTTCTACAGACATTACCTTATCGAAGGATCGAAGATCGTACAATTTCACCATCTCTGAATTCACTCCGGCCGCAAAGATGAGACCCTCGGGGTCAAAGGAGCAGACGGGTTTCCCCTGGAGGTGCATCAGACCCTGTGCGGGAGAAAGACGAAAATTGATAAAATATACAGTGACCCCCACCCAGACATCTGGAGGGAAATCGAGAAATTGGGGGGGGGGGGTCACCTACCTGGCAGTTAGGAGAACGAAGGTCCCATAATCGGATTGTCTTGTCCAGTGAGCCGGAGATAAAAGCATCGTCCACCGGGGACATGGACAACGCCACCACCCTACAAATCCAACAACAAGACAATCAGGAATACAAAGAAAAAAAAAACGGGAACCTTTTAGCCACTGGATTTCTTTTAGAAGCAGCAGAAGGGGCCCCTCCCATCACTCGCCGGCGTTTCTCGGACTTACCGTTCTTACCGGCGAGCCTGAGAGGAGACGATCTGACGGTTTGCGGGGCTGGCCATAGAGGTGAACAGAGGCCAGACCGTCTCTATGACCTTGGAGGACCAGAGCGACGTCATGATGTCACTTCCTGTCTAGGGCGTTATAGCCGGTTGTCTTTGTACAGATCGTTGTGGTCCCTGGGACCTGCTGAGCCTGGATATGCCCAATAGGCTCTGTGTTGTATGTTATACCATTGTAAAATCAGTAAATTAAAAAAAAAATAAAACTGAAGTATTGGGACGCCTGTCTTTACATGCACATCAAGTTTATTGGCATCCCAGTCTTACTCCGTAGGGTTCAATATTGAGTTGGCTCCGCCCTTTGCGGCTATAACAGCTTCAACTCTTCTGGGAAGGCCGTCCACAAGGTTTAGGAGGGTGTCTATGGGAATGTTTGACCATTCTTCCAGAAAAGCATTTGTGAGGTCAGGCACTGATGTTGGATGAGAAGGCCTGGCTTGCAGTCTCCACTCTAATTCATCCCAAAGGTGTTCTATTGGGTTCAGGTCAGGACAGTCAAGTTCCTCCACCCCAAATTCGCTCATCCGTGTCTTTATGGACCTTGCTTTGTGCACTGGTCCAAATCATTTGGTGGACGGGGGGGGGTCTTGGATTATGGTGAGGGGCAGCAGCCCCCCTTTTTCTTACCTGAACCTGGTCTTTCCAGCGACGGGGACCAGCACCCCAGCTCCAGCCGGTGCCACAGGTCCTGATTGGATAGATTGAGAGCAGCGCAGCCATTGGTCCCCGCTGCTTTCAATCAAATCCGGGGCCAGAGCCGGGCCGAGTCCTGCTGTCTGTGTCAATAGACGCAGCAGCAGGACACGGGAGCGCGCCTGCACAAGTGCCCAGAGGGAAAGCGGCTCTCCAATCTCCAACAGGGCACTTAAGAAGAGGAGGAGCCAGGATCGGGTCTCAGATATGGTAACCCAAAAGCGGCATCACTTGCAGTTTCCTAGGGAACCAGCGGCGCCAGTTTTAAGAAAAAAACGCAGATCTCTGAGTTTTGAATACTTCAACCACTTCCAGACCGCCGCCTGCACATATACTGCGGCAGGGCGGCCCAGCTGCGGGAAATGACGTACCTGTATGTCGTTTTGTGCATGAAATACTCGGGGCGCCCGCCGCTGGGGGGAGTGTGCGTGCGGGGGTCCGGCAGACTCGATGTCCGCCAGCAACACGCGATCGCTCCACAGGAGGGGCAGAACAGGGATCTGTCTAGCTAAACAAGGCAGATCCCCGTTCTGACAGGGAAGTCCATCCTGCAGGGGTCTCAAACTGGCGGCCCTCCAGCTGTTACAGAACTACAAGTCCCATCATGCTTCTGCCCGTGGGAGTCATGCTTATAACTGTCAACCTTGCAAAGCCTTATGGGGCTTGTAGCTTTGCAACAGCTGGATGGTCAGTTTGATACCCCTGCCCCACACAGTTAGAAAACACCAGCAGGGAAGATATCTGACCCTTTGATCGCCCCCCTAGTGTTAACCCCTTCCCTGCCGGTGTCATTTATACATTGATCAGTGCATTATTATTATTGAAAAAAAATAATAATAATTGCAGATTGCCGCCATTACCAGCAAAAACAATAAGTAAAATTTAAAAAAAAAACAAAAAAAAAAACCAAAAAAAAAAAATTCCCTAAATCTATCCCCTATTTTGTAGACGTGATAACTTTTGGCCAAACCAATCAATATACACTTATTGGAATTTTTTTTCACCAAAACTATGTAGAAGAATATTGGCCTAAACTGACAAAGACATTTGTTCTTTTACATTTTTTTTCTTTGGATATTTATTATAGCAGAAAGTAAAACATTTTTTTTTTCAAAATTGCCGCTTTGTTTATAGCGGGAAAAAAAAAAAAAAAAAAAAAAAAAACAACACACAGAGGTGAACAAATACCACCAAAAGAAAAGAAAGCTTCATTTGTGGGGGAAAAAAAAGGACATAAATTTTGATTGGGTACAGCGCCGCAGGACTGCACAATTGTCAGTAAAAGCGACGCAGTGCCGTATCGCAAAAAATGCTCTGATTTTTAAGGGGGGGGGGGGGGGTGTAAATCCTTCCGGTCCTTAAGTGGTTAAGCAGTTACCAGGCCGGTGTCAGAGTGAATGGAACATTATAATACACAAGTGATAAAAGTCAGTAATAATTTCTTTTTTTTCTCCCCTTTACTCACCTCTTGCTGTGACCCGGAAAATAACGGATATATTTATTATCGTGTAGGGAGAGATACCGGATTGTATCTGGAGGGAGATAATCAGATATCAGGAACACAGAATTATTACACATGGAACATATTAAAGGGGTTGTAAAGGCAGAAGGTCCATTCTATGCATTAAGATAAAAATTCCTTCTTTGTGTAGCCCCCCCCTCCTAATACTTACCTGAGCCCCCTCTCTGTCCTGCAATGTCCACGAATGTCTCAGCCATTCCGAGACTCTCCCTCCTGATTGGCTGAGACAACATTGGCTGTCAATGTCAGTCAGCCGGGCCAATCAGGAAAGAGAGGGGGTGGGACCACAGCTCCGTGTCTGAATGAACACAGGGAGCTGTGACTCGGCTCGGGAGCCCCCATAGGGGCGGGGGGTGGGCGGCACTACCAAAAGGGGAGGGGCCACTGAAGAGGGACCCGAGAAGAGGAGGATCCAGGCTGCTCTGTGCAAATCCACTACAAAAGAGGAGGGAAGTATAACAAGTTTATTTTTATAAAAAAAAAAAAAAAAAAAAAAAAAACACTTTACAATCACTTTAAAGCTCATCACAGAAAGGTCACAAGAGAAAAACGGATGTGGATTCCACCCCAGTATTTATACTGAAAAATTATATTCAAAACACTTTCTAGTATATACCAAAACACAATGGTGTCCTAATGAAGCGGCCGGTCACCTGACGAAACCCGTCAGGCTTGTGTTCAGTACACCGCTCACCCGCTCCCATTATTCGTGGCATTACCCGGCATGGGTGAATCTGCATGACTTTTAAACCATATGAATGATGCCAGTAGCTGCGCCCATCATTCAGATAATCGGCTTTTTCAGCTGGCCATCCTCTACACCATAAGAACGATCATAGCGGCTGTTCCGCCACTTGATCGTTCTTACGGGCGGCGAGAGGGGACGTCCCCGTCCCCCACCGGTGCTTCTACCGACTCACCGCTTCCATCGCTGAGTCGGAGACAGGATCTGCCGGCCCCTGGATGGCGACCACAGATGGTCGCCGGAGTCTCTATGATCGCTCGGAGGCCGGGCGCGATGTTATGATGTCACGCCCGGCCTCTGCATTCAAACAAATGGCGCCGCCTTGGCTGGGAAGCTGGAGATATTTATGTATTTCAGGCTTCCCAGCCTAGAGGTGAGATGTTGGGTCTAATTGACTGTAAAGACGACCTGTCATGCCCTATTCCTATTACAAGGGATGTTTACATTCCTTGTAATATAGGAATAAAAGTCATCACATTTTTTTTTTTTTTTAAGTGTTAAACTAAAAAAAAAACTAAAACAAATTTAAAGCATCACAGCAGCGAACGTATATGCAAGTCCCGCCAACGTATGAAAACGGTGTTCAAACCACACATGCGAGGTATCGCCGCAAAACGTTATGCCGCGTACACACGGTCGGAATTTCGGCCCGCAAAAGACCGATGAGAGTTTTTTGTCGGGAAATGCGACCGTGTGTACGCCACGGACCTCCATCGGTCTTTTGCTGGAGGAATTCCAGCCAGCAAAAGATTGAGAGCGTGTTTTTTTCGGTTGAGAAAAGTTCCTATTTGAAAATGCGATCGTCTGTATGCAATTCCGACGCGCAAAATCCCTACGCATGCTCGGAAACAATTCGATGCATGCTTGGAAGCATTGAACGCCATTTTCTCAGCTCGTCGTAGTGTTGTACGTCACCGCGTTCTTGACGGTCGTAATTTCAGCGAACTTTTGCATCACCGTGTGTAGGCGAGCCAAGCTTGAGCGGAATTTCGTTGGAAAAGCCGTCAAAACTTTTTCCGTCAGAAAAAAAAAAACCGATCGTGCGTACGCGGCATAAGAGCGAAAGCGATAATTCTAGCTCTAGGCCTCCTCTGCAACTCAAAACATGTAACCAGTAAAAAAAATTTAAAGCGGCGCCTGTGGAGATTTTTAAGTACCGACGTTTAGCGCCATTCCACGAGCGTGCGCAATTTTGAGGCGTGACATGTTAGGTATCTATGTACTCATGTAACTTCATCTTTCAGATTATGCAAAAAAAAAAAAAAGCTTTCCTGTCCCTGCTGAAGAAAATCATCCCCACCACATGATGCTGCCACCGCCATGTTTCACGGTGGGGATGGTGTGTTCAGGGTGATGTGTGGTGTTAGTTTTCCCCCACACATAACGTTTTACTTTTAGGCCAAAGAGTTCAATTTTGGTCTCCTCTGACCAGAGCACCTTCTTCCACATGTTTGCTGTGTCCCCCACATGGCTTCTCACAAACTACAAACAGGACTTCTTATGACTTTCTTTCACCAATGTCTTTCTTCTTGTCACTCTTCCATAAAGGGCAGATTTGTGGAGAACACGACTAATAGTTGTCCTGTGGACAGATTCTCCCACCTGAGCTGTGGATCTCTGCAGCTCCTCCAGAGTTACCATGGACCTCTTGGCTCTTCTCTGATGAATGCTCTCCTTGCCCGGCCGGTCAGTTTAGGTGGACGGCCATGTCTTGGTAGGTTTGCAGTTGTGCCATACTCTTTCCATTTTCCGATGATGGATTGAACAGAGCTCCGTGAGATGTTCAAAGCTTGGGGGATTTTTTTATAACCTAATCCTGCTTTATACTTCTCCACAACTTTATCCCTGACCTGTCTGGTGTGTTCCTTGGCCTTCATGATGCTGTTTGTTCACTAAGGTTCTCTAACAAACCTCTGAGGGCTTCACAGAACAGCTGTATTTATACTGAGATTAAATTACACACAGGTGGACTCTATTTACTAATTAGGTGACTTCTGAAGGCAATTGGTTCCACTAGATTTTAGTTAGGGGTATCAGAGTAAAGGGGGCTGAATACAAATGTACCCCCCACACTTTCATATATTTATTTGTAATAAATGTTGAAAACCATTTATCATTTTCCTTCCACTTCACAATTCTGCGCTACTTTGTGACAAAGTTATTGGTCCTTGTCACCAAACAACAAGTTTAATCCTCGGAGTACAGCACACGGTGAATTGCATCCATGAGCAAATTAACCCCATGGATGTCCCAATAGACTTTATTTCCTGGGGCTGAGGAAATGCTTCCTCCTCCTTCCACAAACTTACAATGTACAGTCTGATCACTGGGGGAAGGGAGACTGAGGAAATGACTCCTCCTCCTTTTACAAAGTTACAATGTACAGTCTGATCACTGGGGGGAGGGGACACAGTTGAACACACAGATGTCTGGATACATTACCGACCCCGGTGTGGAGGGGGAGGGGAGCAGTCGCCGATCGCTGTCAGTGCCGTGTCCTAGGCAAGGCAGTGATCTGTACAGTTATCTCCAGCTGCGGGCGATGTCACGGACCCTCAAACTGTACAAACAACTACCTCAGCCCAGATCCAGGCCTTCCGTCCGGACCGCTCTTCCAGGATAACTCCGAGGACCGCCAGCGGGTGAAATCACTTCAAACAAAAATCACCGAATGAAGATCAGAGCGAGACGCACCGGGGTCACCGGATCACCTCGACTTACCGTCTATTTTGTTGGAGCTGTACACCACCGTGTTGGCCGCGTGCGTGTATCTGATGAGGTCCACTCCGTACTTCTTACTGTACAACGTCCTCTTCGGTCTGCCGGGAGAGAAGAGAATGGGAGGAGTCAGAAAATTCTACTCCTCCCACTGACACCAATGACGGGGCACTATTCCTCCCACTGATACCAATGATGGGGCACTATTCCTCCCACTGATACCAATGACGGGGCACTATTCCTCCCACTGACACCAATGATGGGGCACTATTCCTCCCACTGACACCAATGATGGGGCACTATTCCTCCCACTGATGGGACACTATTCCTCCCCACTGACACCAATGATGGGGCACTATTCCTCCCACTGACACCAATGATGGGGCACTATTCCTCCCACTGACACCAATGATGGGGCACTATTCCTCCCACTGACACCAATGACGGGGCACTATTCCTCCCACTGATACCAATGACGGGGCACTATTCCTCCCACTGATGGGACACTATTCCTCCCCACTGACACCAATGATGGGGCACTATTCCTCCCACTGACACCAATGATGGGGCACTATTCCTCCCACTGACACCAATGATGGGGCACTATTCCTCCCACTGATACCAATGACGGGGCACTATTCCTCCCACTGATGGGACACTATTCCTCCCCACTGACACCAATGATGGGGCACTATTCCTCCCCACTGACACCAATGATGGGGCACTATTCCTCCCACTGACACCAATGATGGGGCACTATTCCTCCCACTGACACCAATGATGGGGCACTATTCCTCCCACTGACACCAATGATGGGGCACTATTCCTCCCACTGACACCAATGATGGGGCACTATTCCTCCCACTGACACCAATGATGGGGCACTATTCCTCCCACTGACACCAATGATGGGGCACTATTCCTCCCACTGACACCAATGATGGGGCACTATTCCTCCCACTGACACCAATGATGGGACACTATTCCTCCCACTGATACCAATGATGGGGCACTATTCCTCCCACTGATACCAATGATGGGGCACTATTCCTCCCACTGATACCAATGATGGGGCACTATCCCCCCCCCACTGACACCAATGATGGGACACTATTCCTCCCACTGATACCAATGATGGGACACTGTTCCTCCCACTGACACCAATGATGGGACACTATTCCTCCAACTGATACCAATGATGGGGCACTATTCCTCCCACTGACACCAATGATGGGGCACTATTCCTCCCACTGATACCAATGATGGGACACTATTCCTCCCACTGATACCAATGATGGGACACTATTCTTCCCACTGACACCAATGATGGGGCACTATTCCTCCCACTGACACCAATGATGGGACACTATTCCTCCCACTGATACCAATGATGGGGCACTATTCCTCCCACTGACACCAATGATGGGACACTGTTCCTCCCACTGATACCAATGATGGGGCACTATTCCTCCCACTGACACCAATGATGGGGCACTATTCCTCCCACTGATACCAATGATGGGACACTATTCCTCCCACCGACACCAATGATGGGGCACTGTTCCTCTCACTTCCACTGACACGACTTTACATTCTCTGGACCAAAGTCGCATCAAAGGTCATGTCAGTAGTGGAGGAACCTTTTCTGAAGACTCCTGTAGTGTCAGGAGGAACGGCTCCGATACAAATACATTGAATTTCACATGCCCTACAACTTGGGGGGTCTCACAATCCAGATCCCAAGTCGCACAAGTATGAAAAAGGAGCATATTCACACTAGTGTGACTCCAAAGTCGTGCGAATTTGAGCGCAACTTTTATGCGACTTTACACACTCTGGCATTCAAGTTGCAACAAATTAGTGCAGGAACCTTTTCTAAGTCGCATAATTTGGAACGGGAGACACTGACATCAAAGGGCTAATGACTGAGTGTCCAAAGTCGCACTAGTGTGAACAGAGCCTTGGAGTATCTTCAACAATGTGGCGCGCGCACACACAGGCCCTGAAAGCGATGGGACGCCACGCAGCGCGTGTTGCAGCGCTTTCCCCGACTTATTTGGGGTAGTCGAAACACTTTGGTGGGGGTGGGTCAGCAATGCCTCAACCTCTGGGGACCCGCCTGCTGACCTTTGGAGGAGATCCCTATTCCAATCCCTGAGTCCTAACCTTGTTTTTCAAGGGGGCACCCTAACCCCAACTGACCTTTGACCTATGAACTTTATCCCTAACTCTGCAACACCCCCTCCCCCCCCGGTGATACTTACTTGCCCTCCTGACAATCGTAGAGTACGATGGAGTCGTCGTCGCTGCTGGAGATCACCGTCTCCCCGCTGGGACTGAAGTCGAAGCAGTTGATCTTGTCGGAGTTTTCCCGGAAGACCTTTGCCACGCGAAAACTGCGCAGCACATTATCGGTGAGCTTCATGGCGGCCGTGGTGGAAGAGGGGGTGCAGGCCTGAGAGGGGGGAGGGAAGGAAGAGAGTCATTGAGAGGGTGGGGTCTGATATCCAGGTAAATGAAAACAGAGGTGGCCGTTTATACTAGCTGCATAGTGTGGGCTGCCTGGACAGGTGAAGGAAGCGAGCGCTCATATAAAGGAGTCAGTATTTGGGGCACATTCACAATTATAAAAAACAACACAACGTTTTCGGTAGTTTTGTAGAAGAGGGCATTAGAATAGGTCAAGAAACTTTCCCTTCACTTCCTGTTTTGTTGACACCGCAGGAAACGAGAATCAGCTGTCCCCAAAACAAGTGTGGGGGGGGGTGAGAAGGTTGTCAGTGAGGAAGGAGCTCAGATGGTTGTAGATGAGGCCTTCTAAGGCTATAGGGGAATAAGGAGATGGGTCTTGGGTTGGGAGCACTGGTGGGGTCCAGCGAGTGATTTTAGGGGGTGATCATAATATTTTTTGGCGAAGAGGGGAAGATGTCGGAGGAGAAGGAAAGATTGGAGATGTGAGTTAGAGAATGTAGAATGGAGCTGGAGGATGAGAGGAATAGAAGTGAGGGAACCCTTGGTGGAGGTGAAGAGTTGGACAGCAAAAGGGGCGGGAGATTCTGAGAGTGTGAAGTAAAGCATTGAAGGTGGAGAAGGAGTTGGTGAGGATTGGATGATAGAGGGGTGATGGAGTAGAGTGTTGATGGTGGAGAAGAGTTGGTGAGGATTGGATGAGAGGGGGGTGATGAGAGTGATGGAGTAGAGTGTTGATGGTGGAGAAGAGTTGGTGAGGATTGGATGAAAGGAGGGTGATAAGAATGATGGAGTAGAGTGTTGATGGTGGAGAAGAGTTGGATTGGATTAGAGAGGGGTGATGAGAGTGATGGAGTAGAGTGTTGATTGGGGAAAGAAGGGATGGTGATGACTGGATGAGAGGCGGGGAGATAAGAATGATGGAGTAAAGTGTTCATGGTGGAGAAGAGTTGGATTGGATGAAAGGCAGGGTGATGAGCGTGATGGAGTAGAGGGTTGATGGTGGAGAAGGATTGGTGAGGATTGGATGAGAGGCGGGGTGATAAGGATAATGGAGTAGAGTTGGATTGGATGAAAGGAAGGGTGATGAGAGTGATGGAGTAGAGTGTTGATGGCGGAGAAGAGTTGGATTGGATGAGAGGCGGGGTGAGAAGAATGATGGAGTAGAGTGTTGCTGGTGGAGAAGGGTTAGTGAGGATTGGATGAAAGGTGGGGTGATGAGAGTGATGGAGTAGAGTGTTGATGGTGGAGAAGAGTTGGATTGGATGAGAGGCGGGGTGATGAGAGTGATGGAGTAGAGTGTTGATGGTGGAGAAGTGTTGGACTGGATGAAAGGCGGGGTGATAAGAATGATGGAATAGAGTGTTGATGGTGGAGAAGAGTTGGATTGGATGAAAGGAAGGGTGATGAGAGTGATGGAGTAGGGTGTTGATGGTGAGGAAAATAGGATTGGATGAGAGGCGGGGTGATCAGAATGATGGTAGTAGTGTTGATGGTGGAGTAGAGTTGGTAGGATGAGAGGAGGGTGATGAGAGTGATGTAGTAGGGTGTTGATGGTGGAGAAGAGTTGGATTGGATGAAAGGCGGGGTGATAAGAATGATGGAGTAGGGTGTTGATGGTGGAGAAGAGTTGGACTGGATGAAAGGCGGGGTAATGAGAGTGATGGAGTAGGGTGTTGATGGTGAGGAGAATAGGATTGGATGAAAGGCGGGTGATAAGAATGATGGAGTAGGGTGTTGATGGTGGAGAAGAGTTGGATTGGATGAAAGGCGGGGTGATAAGAATGATGGAGTAGAGAGTTGATGGTGGAGAAGAGTTGGATTGGATGAAAGGCAGGGTGATGAGAGTGATGGAGTAGAGTGTTGATGGAGAAGAGTTGGATTGGATGAAAGGCGGGGTGATAAGAATGATGGAGTAGAGTGTTGATGGTGGAGAAGAGTTGGATTGGATGAGAGGCGAGGTGATAAGAATGATGGAGTAGAGTGTTGATGGTGGAGAAGAGTTGGATTGGATGAGAGGCGGGGTGATAAGAATGATGGAGTAGAGTGTTGATGGTGGAGAAGAGTTAGACTGGATGAAAGGCGGGGTGATAAGAATGATGAAGAAGAGTTGGACTGGATTAGAGGAGGGTGATGAGAGCGATGGAGTAGAGTGTTGATGGTGGAGAAGAGTTAGACTGGATGAAAGGCGGGGTGATAAGAATGATGAAGAAGAGTTGGACTGGATTAGAGGAGGGTGATGAGAGCGATGGAGTAGGGTGTTGATGGTGGAGAAGAGTTGGATTGGATGAAAGGCGGGGTGTTGAGAGTGATGGAGTAGAGTGTTGATGGTGGAGAAGAGTTGGATTGGATGAAAGGCGGGGTGATGAGAGTGATGTAGTAGAGTGTGTTTGGAAGGCGTCTTTACACCGGGTGAAGTCTTGCCAGGATTTAGTTTGATGCCACAACTGATTAGGAGTGCAGCTTTGCCCTTGGAGACTTCTGCTGTTCTCAGCTTAACCCGGTTATAGTGGCCGGGACCAAATCCAGTGAATAAAGAAGGGAGCGAGCGGCCCGTAGTTGCGGTACAGTCACATTTACTTTAATGGGCAAGTTGGAAAGGAAGCGCTTTGGCAATCTGAACTCAACCCTTTGGCCGCAGTGTAAGTTTGCAGGTGGGTAGTCAGTAAAAACACAGATCCACCGCCTGGTTTATACCACTCCTCTGCCACCAGTATGAAGTAAGCCTGAGGGTAACTAGCACGGAATGTTTCATGGTCATCCTGTACCAGGCATGTGTATGGTCGGTGACCCCGAACTCCCCTGCTTCCTGGATGACCACAATGGAATGTTGTAGACAGATTAGGTAGGGGCACATTCTGTCACACGGGAGGTCAGATGTAGAGAAGGGTGAAGGAGGTCAGAAGTGGGATGGAGAAGGGAAGGGTGGAGGAGGTCGGTGGTGGATGGAGAAGGGAAGGGTGGAGGAGGTCGGTGGTGGATGGAGAAGGGAAGGGTGGAGGAGGTCGGTGGTGGGATGGAGAAGGGAAGGGTGGAGGAGGTCGGTGGTGGGATGGAGAAGGGAAGGGTGGAGGAGGTCGGTGGTGGGATGGAGAAGGGAAGGGTGGAGGAGGTCGGTGGTGGGATGGAGAAGGGAAGGGTGGAGGAGGTCGGTGGTGGGATGGAGAAGGGAAGGGTGGAGGAGGTCGGTGGTGGGATGGAGAAGGGAAGGGTGGAGGAGGTCGGTGGTGGGATGGAGAAGGGAAGGGTGGAGGAGGTCGGTGGTGGGGTGGAGAAGGGAAGGGTGGAGGAGGTCGGTGGTGGGGTGGAGAAGGGAAGGGTGGAGGAGGTCGGTGGTGGGGTGGAGAAGGGAAGGGTGGAGGAGGTCGGTGGTGGGATGGAGATGGGAAGGGTGAAGGAGGTCGGTGGTGGGATGGAGAAGGGAAGGGTGGAGGAGGTCGGTGGTGGGATGGAGAAGGGAAGGGTGGAGGAGGTCGGTGGTGGGATGGAGAAGGGAAGGGTGGAGGAGGTCGGTGGTGGGATGGAGAAGGGAAGGGTGGAGGAGGTCGGTGGTGGGATGGAGAAGGGAAGGGTGGAGGAGGTCGGTGGTGGGATGGAGAAGGGAAGGGTGGAGGAGGTCGGTGGTGGGATGGAGAAGGGAAGGGTGGAGGAGGTCGGTGGTGGGATGGAGAAGGGAAGGGTGGAGGAGGTCGGTGGTGGGATGGAGAAGGGAAGGGTGGAGGAGGTCGGTGGTGGGATGGAGAAGGGAAGGGTGGAGGAGGTCGGTGGTGGGATGGAGAAGGGAAGGGTGGAGGAGGTCGGTGGTGGGATGGAGAAGGGAAGGGTGGAGGAGGTCGGTGGTGGGATGGAGAAGGGAAGGGTGGAGGAGGTCGGTGGTGGGATGGAGAAGGGAAGGGTGGAGGAGGTCGGTGGTGGGATGGAGAAGGGAAGGGTGGAGGAGGTCGGTGGTGGGATGGAGAAGGGAAGGGTGGAGGAGGTCGGTGGTGGGATGGAGAAGGGAAGGGTGGAGGAGGTCGGTGGTGGGATGGAGAAGGGTAGGGTGGAGGAGGTCGGTGGTGGGATGGAGAAGGGAAGGGTGGAGGAGGTCGGTGGTGGGATGGAGAAGGGAAGGGTGGAGGAGGTCGGTGGTGGGATGGAGAAGGGAAGGGTGGAGGAGGTCGGTGGTGGGATGGAGAAGGGAAGGGTGGAGGAGGTCGGTGGTGGGATGGAGAAGGGAAGGGTGGAGGAGGTCGGTGGTGGGATGGAGAAGGGAAGGGTGGAGGAGGTCGGTGGTGGGATGGAGAAGGGAAGGGTGGAGGAGGTCGGTGGTGGGATGGAGAAGGGAAGGGTGGAGGAGGTCGGTGGTGGGATGGAGAAGGGAAGGGTGGAGGAGGTCGGTGGTGGGATGGAGAAGGGAAGGGTGGAGGAGGTCGGTGGTGGGATGGAGAAGGGAAGGGTGGAGGAGGTCGGTGGTGGGATGGAGAAGGGAAGGGTGGAGGAGGTCGGTGGTGGGATGGAGAAGGGAAGGGTGGAGGAGGTCGGTGGTGGGATGGAGAAGGGAAGGGTGGAGGAGGTCGGTGGTGGGACGGAGAAGGGAAGGGTGGAGGAGGGGTATTATGGGATCTCAGGGTGGTTGCCAGGTAACAGTGACCTGCGTATTAGGAGGAGGGATCTCCGGGGGGTTAAAGAGGTATGATGGGGGTCAGATTATAAGGGTAACCATGACAGTAGTGGGGGGGGGGGGGGTATTTAAGAAATAATCACTATGGGGGGGGGGCAATTAATATGGGGTGGCCAGGTGACAGCAGTGGGGGGGGGGGGGGGATGGGAGTAATTTTTTGGGGGGTGTATTATGGGGGAGGGGTCTCCTGGGGTTATGTAGGGGGGTGGTCAGGTGACAGTAGTGGGGGAGGGGTCTCTATTAGTATTGTCTGAATGGGGGGGGCTGTTCTGTGAGGGATGGGGGCAGATATGGGGGGAGGGGTGGTTTTGTGGGGGATCACTATAGGTGGGGTGTTACCTGGGGCCTGCGGGTAATACTAGGACGGGGTGCGGTAGGTATCCCGGAGGGTGGGCCCGGTCGGCTCTCTCCTGCGGTCGAGGCGGCTCAGGCTCGGCGCGGTATTGGCGCTCTCATTGTGTCCGCCATGTTGCCGGAGGGGGGAGGAGCCATCAGACAGTAGGAGGAAGACCTTTGCGTCTATTGGCCGCCCACCCGTGACGTCAGGAGCGCCGCGCCATGTTGCGAATGGCGCGCCGTGGACTCGGGGAGGAGCTACGGCCGCCGCCGGAGACTGAAGGCCCTGGGGAGGAGTTCCTGCAGGCGCCATGCTATGACTGTACTGTAGGGGGCGGAGCCATGCTATGACTCAAGGGGGCGGAGACACATCGGATTAGGGGCGCTGGGAGGAGTTACAGTTGGTGGAGGGGGCGGAGCAGTAGCCATGTTCTGATTGGCACGCCGGATACTCAGGGCTCTCCACTCAGTTACTTCAGGCGCAAGTCGTGATTGGTTACTCGAGGCGCCATGTTGTGAATGGCACGGTTGTCAGCTTACACCGGAAGTACTATTATCTACAGAAAGGTGAGGGGGATTTCAGCCTCCGGTGTCACTGTGATGGAGGATTTCCCCCTCTAGGTGACGCCAATGTGTCTTTTTCTTCTGTATTTTACATTTTTGGGGGCTTTTTTTTTTTTTAAATTCTTCCTCCTTTAATTCTGTTGTCATCTTATATGCAGGTCAGGTTAAGGGGGGCTTCTGAAGTTCTTCTTGGGGGGGGGGGAGACATTAAAGCGGAAGGACGCTGCAAGGTGACAGGTGGGGGAGGGGGCGATACAATACATCACGGTTGGGTCCCTACAGATTGAAGGCAGTGCGGTGTCATGACCCCTCCCCCATAAGAGATGACTCCACCCACAATTCTATTATCACCTCTAGCTGGAGTCGCCCTTTAATCATCGCCTACCGGGGACATTTTTTAGTTTTTTTTAGTTTTTAAATCAGCAATTTTTGCTCGAAATGACTGTTAAATCCCCCCCCCCAAAATACATATTTTCTGAAAGCAGAGACCCCTGGAGAATAAAATAGTGGGTGTTGCAATTTTTTTTATGTTGCGCGGTATTTGCGCAGTTATTTATCAAATGCAAATTTTCAGGGAAAAAATACACTAAAATGCATTTAAGTGAAAATGGAGGCAGTACAATTTTTTTGGGGGGGGGAGGGAAATATATAAAAGTTGATGTTACGCCGAGTAATTAGAAACCAAACATGTCACGCTTTAACGCTCGCGAAATTGTGATAGACTGCAGTACCTAAAACTCTCCACGGGTGGCGCTTTAACACCTTCCCTACCCGGCCAATTCTGACATCTCCCTCCTACAAGTAAAAATCTGTAATTTTTTTTTTTTTTTTTTATTGCTATAAAATTACTTAGAATCCCCAAACATTATATAGAGATTTTTTTTTTTTTTTGCAGAGACCCTAGAGAATAAATTGGTAGGTGTTGCAATTATGTCGCAGCATTTTTGTTTTTTGTTTTTTTTTGGGGGGGGATACATTTTATTGAGTTAAAAAAAAGCAAAATCACTATTTATACCCCAATTTTTTTGTATAATGTGAAAGATGATGTTACGCCGAGTAAATAGATACCAAACATGTCACTCGTGGAACGGCGTCAAACTTATAAATCTCAATAGGCAACGTTTTAATTTTTTTTTTTTTTACAGGTTATCTGTTTAGAGTTACAGAGGAGGTCTAGTGCTAGAATTATTGCTCTCGCTCACATGTGTGGTGTGATCATTGTTTGCGCATGCGCGTGAGCGACTTGCGTATGCGTTTTCCTTTGCGCGGGAGCACAGAGGGCTTTAATTTTATTATTTTATTAATTTTATTATTTTTTTGAATCTCATTTTATTTTTTACAGCGTCTTTTTATTATTTTTTTTTTTGATCGGTTTTGGCTTTATTCTGTTATTACAAGCAACACTTTTTTAAACTCTATTATTTATTTTATTTAACTGTATTTATTTTTACACTGACCTTTTTTTTTTTTTTTTTCTTTTTTTTTCTTTTTATCAATTCTTTTTTTTTTTTTTCAACTTTATTGCTATCACAGGGAATGAACAACATCTCTTGTGATAGCACGGGGAAGTGACAGGTCCTCTTTATAAAGACATTAGGGGCAGGCGAGGGGTTAAGTTGTTGTTGTTGAAGTTCCAGAACCTTCTAATGATTAACAGCGACGCTTTCTGACCAGCGGGAGAGCGACCCGCCGCCGTGGACTTTCACCGCCTCTAAAATATACCGAGAGACCCATCCCCCGCTATTCTCCGATAGGGACCCATGCCGGACCCCCCAGCAGCACCCCGGGACCTGTGACGGGTATGGAGGACGTTGCTGATTCATTTACAGAGGATCTGTCATTGACTTTGCAATGAGAGTCGTCATCCCAGGACTACAGAACACCCCCCCCCTTGTTATTGAGATGAGATGAGGGGGAGGTGCTCTGCATTTCTGTCCTGGGGTGACAACACGGCTTCCGATACAGTGCAGAACAACAACAAAAAATAGTTTTGTTTTGATTCCTTATTTATATATCTTCGTTTAATTTGTTTTTGGAATTTGTTTCATTTATTCAAATTTTCCGAATTCAGTCTAATTAAATTAAATTCGACCGAAATCAGAAAACTTGTATCAATTCAAATTCCATTCAGAATCAAATTTATTCTATTTGAAATTCAAATTTTATTCTTTATATTCCATTCTATTTTATTGTTTTTTTCTATTTTTTTTCTATTCTATACAAATTAATTTTATTTGAATTTTGTAAGATGATTATATTCTTTCTATTTTATTCTAGTCCATTGGTTTTTTTTTTTTATGCTATTCAAATTTTGGAAAATGGTTTTATTCTTTCTATTTTATTCTATTGTTTTTTTAATTCTATTCTTTTATTTACTATTCTATTCAAATCCAAATTTGTTCTATTGGAAATTCAAATGTTATTCTTTCTAATCCATTTTATTTTATTGTTTTTTTTTTTTCCAATTTTTTTCTATCCTTTTATAAATTGTATTTTATTTGAATTTTGTAAGATGGTTATATTTTTTTCTATTTTATTCTATTCTAGTCTATTGTTTTTTTTTTATTCTATTCAATTTTTGGGAAATGATTATATTCTTTCTATTTGATTCTATTGTTTTTTAATTTTATTCTTTTATTTACTATTCTATTCAAATTCGAATTTATTCTATTGGAAATTCAAAGTTTTTTTCTTTCTATTCCATTTCATTTTATTGTTTTTTACTATTTTTTTCTATCCTATTAAAATTTATTTTATTTGAAATTTAAATTTTGTAAGATGGTTATATTCTTTCTATTTTATTCTAGTCCATTGTTTTTTTTTTATGCTATTCAAATTTTGGAAAATGGTTTTATTCTTTCTATTTTATTCTATTGTTTTTTTAATTCTATTCTTTTATTTACTATTCTATTCAAATTCAAATTTGTTCTATTGGAAATTTAAATGTTATTCTTTCTAATCCATTTTATTTTATTGGGTTTTTTTTCAATTTTTTTTCTATCATTTTATAAATTGTATTTTATTTGAATTTTGTAAGATGGTTAAATTTGTTTCTATTTTATTCTATTCTAGTCTATTGTTCTTTTTTTTATTCTATTCAATTTTTGTGAAATGATTATATTCTTTCTATTTTATTCTATTGTTTTTTTAATTCTATTCTTTTATTTACTATTCTATTCAAATTCAAATTTGTTCTATTGGAAATTTAAATGTTATTCTTTCTAATCCATTTTATTTTATTGGTTTTTTTTTTTCAAATTTTTTTCTATCCTTTTATAAATTGTATTTTATTTGAATTTTGTAAGATGGTTATATTTTTTTCTATTTTATTCTATTCTAGTCTATTGTTTTTTTTTTTATTCTATTCAATTTTTGGGAAATGATTATATTCTTTCTATTTGATTCTATTGTTTTTTAATTTTATTCTTTTATTTACTATTCTATTCAAATTCGAATTTATTCTATTGGAAATTCAAAGTTTTTTCTTTCTATTCCATTTCATTTTATTGTTTTTTCTATTTTTTTTCTATCCTATTAAAATTTATTTTATTTGAAATTTGAATTTTGTAAGATGGTTATATTCTTTCTATTTTATTCTAGTCCATTGGTTTTTTTTTATGCTATTCAAATTTTGGAAAATGGTTTTATTCTTTCTATTTTATTCTATTGTTTTTTAATTCTATTCTTTTATTTACTATTCTATTCAAATTCAAATTTGTTCTATTGGAAATTCAAATGTTATTCTTTCTAATCCATTTTATTTTATTGTTTTTTTTCCAATTTTTTTCTATCCTTTTATAAATTGTATTTTATTTGAATTTTGTAAGATGGTTATATTTTTTTCTATTTTATTCTATTCTAGTCTATTGTTTTTTTTTTTTATTCTATTCAATTTATGGAAAATGTATTATATTCTTTCTATTTTATTCTATTGTTTTTAATTCTATTCTTTTATTTACTATTCTATTCAAATTCAAATTTATTCTATTGGAAATTAAAATTTTATTCTTTCTATTTTATAGTTTTTTTCTATTCTATTCAAATTTATTTTATTTAAAATTTCAGTTTCGTAAGTTGATTATATTCATTCTATTTTATTCTATTCTAGTCTTTTTTTTGTTTGTTTGTTTGTTTTATTAAAACCTTGGGAAATGGTTCTATTCTTTCTATTCTATAGTATTTTTAATTCTATTCTTTTATTTTCTATTCTATTCAAATTGAAATTTTTGCTATTGAAAATTCAAATTTCGTAAGAAGGTTATATTGTTTCTATTTTATTCTATTTCTTTTCTTTTCTTTTTTTTTTCAATTTGAATGTATTCTTTTTGAAATTTGAATTTCAGACGATGGTTATATTCTTTCTCTTTTTTCTATTCCATAATTTTTTTTTTTTTAAATTATTTTATTCTATTCATTTATTTTCTATTTTGTTCTTTTCTTTTCTTTTCTATTCTATTTTGTTCTTTTCTGATCTTTTCCTTTAATTTCTATTCTTTTTTCTGTGGAAATTCGATTCGAAAAGTATTCAAATTTTGTCAGAAATTTCGTTTTCGTTATTTGGGATTCCTTTAAATTCATTGCTATTGTAATTCGGAAATTCTGATAAATCCGAATTCCCAAATAGTGGAAAGTTTGTCCGAGGTTCGATTTTGACATGTCTACAGTACAGTGAATGACCACCCCAGGCCAGGAAGTGTGCTGGTACTACAGAACACCTCCACCTGTGTTATGAAGTTGAGGAAAGGGGGAGGGCTACTGTAGTCCTGTCCTAGGGTGACAACACTGCTTTAGATGCAATGCAGTCAGTATGTTTTGTCACCCCAGTACAGGTGGTGTGTTGGTACTACAGAACACCTCCCCCCATGTTACGAAGTTGAGGAATGGGGTGGTGTTTTCTGTAGCCCTGTCCTAGGGTGGTCACACTGCTCCTCTATGGAGAAATCTGTCGTTTGTGTTCTTGGGGGGGGAGGGAATAATATTTTTGTTGCTGTCTCTGCAGGGGTGTGGCGGCTCCTCATGGGGCGGATCCTACGTCTCCTGACCACGCCCCGCTTCCTCTGCCGATACTACAGAACAGTGGGGAAGATGGCCACCCTGCAGGATGACGCACACACGATATTCCGGAGCGCGGTGTCAGCCGTCCTCCCCCCGCGCATGCTGCAGAGGGCGCTGGCAGTGAAGGAAGGGGCGGGCGCGGCCACCCTTGAGTGCGGGGGGAGGGAGTTCCGGCTGGACGGTAACCTGTACCTGGTGGGGTTCGGGAAAGCGGTCCTGGGAATGGCGGCGGCGGCAGAGCGGATAGTCGGGAGGCACCTGGTGAGGGGAGTGGTCAGCATTCCGCTGGGGATGAAGGAGAGTCTGAGGAGAGCCGGGAAGAGGTGAGAATACATCCCCCTGGGGGTGGGACGGGGGAGGGGCAGAGAAGGTGGGTGCCTCATTGGGAGGGGGGGGAATAAAAGGCCTGCAAGCTATCAGGGTGCCATGTTTGGGAGGGGGGCCATGATACCCTACACTCACAGCCTTGCTATAGGCGGGGGCAGGGCAATGACACCCTACACTCACAGCCTTGCTATAGGCGGGGGCAGGGCAATGACACCCTACATTCACAGCCTTACTATAGGCGGGGGCAGGGTCATGACACCCTACACTCACAGCCTTGCTATAGGCGGAGGCAGGGCAATGACACCCTACATTCACAGCCTTACTATAGGTGTGGGCAGGGCAATGACACCCTACATTCACAGCCTTACTATAGGCGGGGCAGGGCAATGACACCCTACATTCACAGCCTTGCTATAGGCGGGGGCAGGGCAATGACACCCTACACTCACAGCCTTGCTATAGGCGGGGGGCAGGGCAATGACACCCTACACTCATAGCTTTGTTATAGGCGTGGGCAGGGCAATGACACCCTACACTCACAGCCTTGTTATAGGTGGGGCAGGGCAATGACACCCTACACTCACAGCCTTGCTACAGGCGGGGGCAGGGCAATGACACTCTACACTCACAGCCTTGCTATAGGCGGGGGCAGGGCAATGACACCCTACACTCACAGCCTTGCTATAGGCGGGGGCAGGGCAATTACACCCTACACTCACAGCCTTGCTATAGGCGGGGGCAGGGCAATTACACCCTACACTCACAGCCTTGCTATAGGCGGGGGGGCAGGGCAATGACACCCTACACTCACAGCCTTGCTATAGGCGGGGGCAGGGCAATGACACCCTACACTCACAGCCTTGCTATAGGCGGGGGGCAGGGCAATGACATGCTACACTCACAGCCTTGCTATAGGCGGGGGGCAGGGCAATGACACCCTACACTCACAGCCTTGCTATAGGCGGGGGCAGGGCAATGACACCCTACACTCACAGCCTTGCTATAGGCGGGGGGCAGGGCAATGACACCCTACACTCACAGCCTTGCTATAGGCGGGGGGCAGGGCAATGACACCCTACACTCATAGCTTTGTTATAGGCGTGGGCAGGGCAATGACACCCTACACTCACAGCCTTGTTATAGGTGGGGCAGGGCAATGACACCCTACACTCACAGCCTTGCTATAGGCGGGGGGGCAGGGCAATGACACCCTACACTCATAGCTTTGTTATAGGCGTGGGCAGGGCAATGACACCCTACACTCACAGCCTTGTTATAGACGGGGGCAGGGCAATGACACCCTACACTCACAGCCTTGCTATAAGCGGGGGCAGGGCAATGACACCCTACACTCACAGCCTTGCTATAGGCGGGGGGCAGGGCAATGACACCCTACACTCACAGCCTTGTTATAGACGGGGGGCAGGGCAATGACACCCTACACTCACAGCCTTGCTATAGGCGGGGGCAGGGCAATGACACCCTACACTCACAGACTTGTTATAGGCGGGGGCAGGGTCTAGAGTTTCTAGCAGAGATCCAGAGGTTTGCGGGGAGCCCACCGATTTTAGGGGGGGCCCAGGGGGGCATTTTTAAAACAAAATTCATCCTGGAGTTGGACTTTACAACCTGTTTGTCTGCTCTGTGCAGGGACATGCTTCTGCCTCCGGGGGGCCGGGTGTTGGTCATGGAGGGAGCCGCAAACAACATGGTGGACGAGGCGGCAGTGAGAGCCGCCGGGAAGATCCGGGAATTGGCGGAGAAGCTGCAAGAGAGCGACATCCTGCTGGTGCTGATCTCCGGTATGAGGAGGAAGGTCCTATCTACAGTATATAGAACCATCAGTCTGCTGCAGGCAAGAGGAGGCATTTCCTCAGTCTCCCCTCCCCCAGTGATCAGACTGTACATTGTAACTTTGTAGAAGGAGGGGGGAAGCATTTCCTCAGTCTCCCCTCCCCCCAGTGATTAGACTGTACATTGTAACTTTGTAGAAGAAGGAGGAGTCATTTCCTCAGTCTCCCCTCCCCCAGTGATCAGACTGTACATTGTAACTTTGTAGAAGGAGGAGGAGGCATTTCCTCAGTCTCCCCTCCCCCAGTGATTAGACTGTACATTGTAACTTTGTAGAAGGAGGAGGAGGCATTTCCTCAGTCTCCCCTCTGCTACAGACAGATGAGGGTTTTGTCTTCTTTCCTCAGGTGGAGGCTCAGCACTGCTGCCGGCTCCGGTCCCTCCACTCACCCTGCAGGACAAGCAGAAGATCACCCAGCAGATGGCGCTGAGAGGGGCGACTATCCAGGAACTGAACACCATCCGCAGAGCCCTGTCCCAGCTGAAGGGAGGAGGACTGGCGAGGGCGGCATATCCGGCACAGGTCAGTGGAAGGGTGACCAGGATATGGGAGGGGGACCAACCAGCAGGTCATACACAGACCTTTAATAGATTTGGGGTTTTGGACAAGGGACCCCCCCCCCCTCCCAAGCTAAAATAATCGCAGGGACTAATTTTGTTACCTAAATTCCAATTAGATGACATTTAGCTTTCTGTGTATCATAAGCCATTTTTATGTTTTTTTTTATTTATTTTTTTTGTTGTTTTTATTATTATTAATAATATTATTATTATTATTGTTGTTATTATTATTTTATTATTATTTTCATCCCCTCGTCTTTCAGAACAGCACCTGGAGAGAGCGCAGCTCCACCCACTTTTCCCAGGAAACACTGCAGTCAGTTTTTTCTTTAAAGACCGGACACTTCCACCATGGCCTCAGTTGTAGTGTTTCCTCCGCCATGGTGGAAGCGCTGCAGGGAACCAGGGGTGTGCTGGGCTGTCTCCAGGTGGAGAGAGTTTGGGGCATTCCGGTGTTTGGATTTTTCTGTGGCAGGCCAGCCCAGCTTCCTCCCTTCACGTGCGGGGGTTGCTTCCGGCGTCCTCCCCTCTTCATATCCGGCGAGGGTCAGGCTGCAGGGGGGGGGGGTCCCAGCTCCTTTTAGACCGGCGGCTGGCTTGGAAGGAGCGGCGTCTCCTCTTCAACCCCATGGCTCAGCCTTCCGGGTTCCGGTGGCAAGCGCGTCACTACGGCCGGGGGGGCGGGACCTCCAGCGGCGCGACGCGGCTTCCGGTTCCGGCCCGCTGGAACGCAAGAGGGGAGGGCAGGTCTCTTCCGGCTGACGTCATTTCCGGCCCTCGCAGCGGCGAGTGGACCGGGAAAGTTTAAAAAACAAGCACCAAACGCCATTGCAAATCCTGACAGTATGGAGGAGGAACAATCAGTGGCGGCAGGAGCAGGAGCCACACAAGTCAGCCAGGCCCAGGTAAGCGGGGACAGCGTGTCTCTGTAACTTACTCTATGGGCATGTTTTAGTTCCCTCTTTGGTAAATGTTTTAAAGAGCCTGCAACGCTCTTCCTGTGTATTGAAGCAGGAAGTAAATGTGTTTTAAGATTGTGAAGTAAATCTGTGGCGGGATTTACTGGCTGAGTGAAGGAGGGGGGGTTAAAGTGTTAGCTCTCCACTCTTTTTCAGCATGCTGTTTATAGGTGTTTTCTGCTTGTGTATTTCAGAAGGCAAAAAGAAAAGACCAAGCATTCGTCTTTTCCTGTTAAAAGAAAATGCCCATCTTGTAAAAATGTGCTTAAAGAGTCTTGGGCAAAGGTGTTATGCAAAAAATGTATTGCAGATTTAGTGAAGGAGGAAACCACTCCTAGTGTACCTGTGGTTCAGCAGGACTTACTGAGCTCATTTAGGAAGGATTTGGCGGAGACTTTTGAGTCATTTAAATCCTACCTTGACAAACGTCCAGCCGCAGGCAGCTCAGTACCTCGTTCCCAGTCTTCTGTTTCCGCATATAGGGGTGACAGTGACTCGGAGGAGGAAAATCGTAGCGTGGCTACGGAATCAGAGGAAGAAGCAGAGGAAGAGAAAGAATCTTCTTCTTCTCGATATAAGTTGTCTCTAGAGGAGGTGGATGATCTACTAAAAACTATCCACACTACTCTTAATATTACAGAGGACAAGGCCCAGCTGTCGTTACACGATAAGATGTTTCAAGGCATGGGTGAGGTGAAACACAGGATGTTTCCGGTGCACAAGTTTCTGTCAGAAACAATCAAGAGAGAATGGAAGGACCCAGAGAGGGCCCCCTTCTTTTCTAGATCCCTCAAACGCAGGTTTCCCTTTGAGGAAGATAGCGCACAGTTCTGGAACAAAAAGCCTAGACTGGATGCGGCCTTCTCTCAGGTGTCGAGAAACACTGACCTGGCGTTTGAGGACATGGGTATCCTCAAGGACCCCATGGACAAGAGGGCTGACTCCCTGCTAAAGAAAGCTTGGGATTCCACCCTAGCAAATCTAAAGCCAGCTATGGCATCAACAGTGGTAGCCAGAAACCTGGAGCACTGGTTGGAACAACTGAAGGTTCATATCGAGGCAGGTACACCTCGTAAGGATCTTTTAGAAACCTTACCAGTGCTTATGAAAGCCGTTGGATATATAGCAGATGCTTCGGCGGAATCAGTTAGGATGTCGGCCAGATCATCTGCTCTAATCAATTCAACGCGCAGAGCTCTATGGGTCAAGACTTGGACCGGGGATACAGCCTCTAAAGCCAAGTTATGCGGTTTACCGTTTGAGGGGGATTTGGTTTTTGGCCCAGGTCTTGAAGCCATTCTTGAGAGAACGGCGGACAAGAAGAAGGCCTTCCCCATTAAGAAAAAGGTGGTTCCTCAGGGCAACAAAAATTTTCGTCCTTTTCGGAAAACCACAGACTCAAAGGAGACAGGATATAAAAGACCTTGGAGGTCTCAGAGAGGCAGGGGCAAATCAGGGGTACTCTTTCGCCCCCCTACCCCAAATACAAAGAGCCAGTGACGGTCCCCAGTCTGTGGGAGCAAGGTTGCAAACCTTCTTCCCACAGTGACAGAGGATAACACACAGTCCATTTATCCTAAAAACTATAAGAGAGGGTTACGGACTGGAGTTTGCCAAACCCCCTCCGGTTCGGTTTTATTTAACTCAGGCTCCCAGAGACCCGGAAAAGCTTACAGCAATGTCAGCAATTCTTCAGGAGTTAATTCAGCAGAAGGTGGTAGTAGATGTTCCCCCCAACGAGGTAGAACAGGGGTGCTATTCACACATTTTTCTGGTGAAGAAGCCTTCAGGCAAGTTCAGATTGATCCTGAACCTGAAGATACTCAACAGAGCGGTCAGGTACAATAGGTTCAAGATGGATACGATCTTTTCGGTAAAGGGTCTCCTGACCCTAAACTGCTTTATGGTATCCATAGACCTAAGAGATGCATATCTCCATGTGCCTATAGCCCCAGCATCACAAAAGCACCTCAGATTTGTGATCAGGATAGGGGGATCTGTCCTACATCTGCAATTCAGAGCTCTCCCTTTCGGGCTGTCATCCTCTCTGAGGATATTTACAAAAATTCTGGCGGAGGCCTTAGCCCCTCTCAGAATAGAAGGAATCTCGATTGTCCCATATTTAGACGATCTGCTAATATTTGCCAAATCAAGGCACATATTGGAGAGAGATCTACAAAGGACAAGGAGGCATCTGGAGAGCCTGGGGTGGTTAATAAACGAGGAAAAATCGAACATGATCCCATCACAGGCAATAACCTTTCTAGGTTACACTATCGACTCCTTACAGGGAAAAATGTATCTCCCAGAGGAGAAGATAGTAAAGCTTCAGAACGCTGTAAAAAAAGGCCCAGACAAACCTGCCAATTTCTATCAGGGCAGTGATGTCTGTTTTGGGGCTCCTTACTGCAGCAATACCTGCGGTACAGTGGGCACGTTTGCATGCAAGGGAACTTCAACAGACAATTTTGAAAAATTGGTCTTATGGAGAGTCCCTAGAAAAGATGATAACGATATCTCCCCGAGTTCAGAGGAAGCTCTGGTGGTGGAGGAGCCACTCCAATCTGAACAAGGGCCTGCTCTGGTGTTTTCCCCAGGAGAGGAGATTAACAACAGATGCGAGTTCCTGGGGGTGGGGCGCCCACCTGGAAGGACAGATGGCTCAGGGCAATTGGACAAAAAGGGAAGCCAGGAGATCCTCCAATTGGAGGGAACTAAGGGCTATTCTCCTAGGACTATGGGCTTTCGAGGAAATAGTCCGGGGGCACCATGTTCAGGTGCTATCAGACAATGCCACAGCAGTGGCATATGTTACAAGACAGGGTGGCACGAGAAGCAAGGTCTTGCTAGCCTTGTCAGTTCAGTTGCTATCCTGGGCGGAAGGCAACGTAAAGTCCCTAACAGCTGTACACCTAAAAGGAGAGCTGAATCTAGTGGCCGACTTTCTAAGCAGAGAAAGGATACTAGAGGCAGAATGGAGTCTCAACAAGGAGGTATTCCAGGAATTGACAAAGAAATGGGGAACTCCTCAGATAGACCTGTTCGCATCCCACAAGAATGCAAAGGTGAGGGCCTATTACTCGCTAAACATGCAAGATCAGGTGAAAGGTTTGGATGCGCTGGAACAACCATGGAACTTCCACTTGTGCTACGCCTTTCCCCCCTTTCAAATGATCCCTTGGGTGTTGAAAAAACCACAGCGAGAGACCACAAGTTTGATCCTAGTGGCTCCTTTTTGGCCCAAGAGGCCCTGGTTTGCAACCCTACAGAGGTTGGCAGTGGAACCACATTGGGTTCTCCCACTTCGAAAGGATCTGCTATCCCAGGGACCCCTTCAGCATCCAAATGTCGACCAGCTCAGGCTGACAGGTTGGTTACTGAGGAGCAGCTGCTAAAAAGAAGGGGCTTCTCAGATAAGCTGGTATCAACCCTGTTAAATAGCCGAAAGAAGGTTACCAGGGGTATTTATTTTAAGACATGGAAGCGGTTTAATTCCTGGTGCATGACTAAAAAATGTTCACCACAGAAGTTACCCTCAATATTAGAGTTTCTCAATGAGGGTATGGAGATGGGGCTGGCAGCCAGTACCCTGAAGGTCCAGGTAGCTGCCTTGTCGGTGTTTCTTGAGAGAAAGTTATCTCAAGAACCATTTATAGTGAGATTTTTCAAAGCATTGGCCAGGCTTAGGCCGGTACCTTTCAAATCTTTCCCTAAATGGGATTTATCTCTGGTGCTACAAGGGTTGATCAGAACACCTTTTGAGCCACCACAGGAAGCAACTTTAAAAGTATGGACGCTTAAGCTGGTTCTTTTGGTAGCAGTTACCTCAGCCAGAAGAATTAGTGAGTTGCAGGCTCTATCTATAGTAGAACCCTTTTGTTTGATATTTTCAGACCGGGTAGTGCTGAAAACTGACCCGGGGTTTCTTGCCAAAGGTCGCAACCTTTTTTCATAGGGCACAAGAGATAGTTTTACCTACTTTTTGTCCTACACCATCGAACTCTAAAGAGGAGGCTTTTCATACCCTGGATGTGAGGAGATGTTTACTCCATTATTTAGAGATTACGAGAGAGTTTAGGAAGACAAATTCTCTTTTTATTCTTTTTTCTGGACCACGCAAGGGTCATTGTGCTTCTAAAAGCACTATAGGCAGATGGCTTAGAATGGCGATCAGTGAAGCCTACAGGGCTGCAGGGGCTGATTCTCCCATAGGGGTAATGGCCCATTCAACAAGGGCAGTAGCAACGTCCTGGGCGGAAAGAGCGGGGGGCCTCTCCAGGTCGGATCTGTAAGGCGGCCACGTGGACAAGCTTCTCCACCTTCACCCGCCACTACAGGTTGGACTTGCTATCAGCAGCGGATCAATCGTTTGGCAGGAAGGTCCTGCAGGCGGTGGTCCCACCCTAGAGTAAGTACTCTTTTATCATCTCCAGGTGCTGTCCTGAAAGACGAGGGGAGAAAAACCCTAGTTAGACTTACCGGTAACGGTATTTCTACGAGTCTTTCAGGACAGCGCCGATGACCCGCCCTAATTGGTTTATAAAAATGTGGTGTTATTGCTATGTTCTGCTTATCTAATTTCAGCATGGCTGGAGGTACTCTGTGAACAACTGAGGCCATGGTGGAAGTGTCCGGTCTTTAAAGAAAAAACTGACTGCAGTGTTTCCTGGGAAAAGTGGGTGGAGCTGCGCTCTCTCCAAGGTGCTGTCCTGAAAGACTCGTAGAAATACCGTTACCGGTAAGTCTAACTAGGGTTTTTTTTGTTTTATTTTAATATTTTTTTTTTAATAAATATTATTTTATTTTTTTTTTATTTATTTACATTTATTTATTTTCCAATAATGTATTATTATTTTTATATTTTTGTAAAATCACCTTTTCGTCAGCATCCTTTTTTTTTTTTTTTTTCTTTTTTCTGCATCTGAGTGCTGCAATTCTCCTGCAGCCTCTTTGCAGCCCCTTTGCTGCCTTCAGCGATGGCCGTGTGGCATTTTTTCAGGGCAGGTTTTCTGAGGGTGACAACAGCGGGGCCCATGTCTGTGTAGTGTGTGTGTGTGTGTTGGAACGGCCAATTGTAACGTCCATCAGATGCCCCTGGAAGAGGGTCAACCCAAAACAGGACTGCCTGAAGAAGGACCTTCATGGCAGGATCGCCAGGAAATATATTATGGCTCAAGTTTATCTTAAAAAAAAAAAAAAAAATTCTGTCCCATGCCGTGTGGACAGCTGGATCCTGGAGAGATCTTCACTGCAGGGGTGCCCCGTCCTCTTCCTGGCTCTGAACTTCTAGCGCTGCATTGTTGGCGAAGGAGGCAGGAGTACTGGGAGCACCTTTAGAGAAGAGGCTTCTGTGGGACTGGTCACACCGGAGGAATGAGGTAAGTATTCCTCCACCCCCAGGCAAAAATTAGCCGGATCATGGAGAAATCTTCACTGCAGGGGTGCCCCGTCCTCTTCCTGGCTCTGAACTTCCCATGCTGCAATGGTTACCAGCTTCAGGTCTACAGGCAGAACAGCAGTATGGGCAGACAGTTGGATTCTATAGATATCTTCACTGCAGGGATGCCCCGTCCTCTTCCTGGTGCGGCAGTGTTGGCGAAGGAGGCACTAAGCACCTTAGAGAGCTTTCACCGCTGTCGCACTTTGAATGACAATTGCGCGGTCATGTATCACTGTACCCTAATGACATTTTTTATCTTTTTTTTTTTTTTTTCCTTTCCTAAATAAACAAAAAAAGAACATTTGGGGGAAAAAAATGTTTTTCTTAGTTTCTGTTATAAAGTTTTGCAAATAAGTAATTTTTCTTCTTCACTGATGGGCCCTGATGAGGCGGCACTGATGGGTACTATTGAGGCAGCACTGATGGGTACTATTGAGGCAGCACTGATGGGTACTATTGAGGCAGCACTGATGGGTACTAATGAGGCAGCACTGATGGGTACTATTGAGGCTGCACTGATGGGTACTATTGAGGCTGCACTGATGGGTACTAATGAGCCTGCACTGATGGGTACTAATGAGCCTGCACTGATGGGTACTAATGAGGCTGCACTGATGGGTACTAATGAGGCTGCACTGATGGGTACTAATGAGGCGGCACTGATGAGTACTAATGAGGCGGCACTGATGACACTACACTAATAATCAGTGTGTAAACAATGTACTCCCTGTGCCCTGTCAGCCTTGCCGGTTATCGTCTCTCCTTTCCTCCCTCAGAGACAACATGGGAGGTCAGGAATGCTGATAACCGGGAAGTCTCTTTACATGTGATCAGCTGTGATTGGCACTTTATTGCGATCTGTGATTGGCTGTGTCCAAAGGACGCCCGGTCGGCGTGCACGTGGCAGGACGTCCTCCCAGAATGGGAGAGCTGTGCTGTATCCATCTTTCGGTTATAGCACAGGTAGGAACTGGTTAAAGTTGGATAACGCCCCTTGATATAGGTTTGGACCAGCTCCCCGAAGCCTGGCCGGAAAACTCCCAGAGAGGGCATCATCCAGCCCCTGCCTCCCTGATAGGAGGTTGCTAAGACACTCCCAGCCATTACTGCTCACCGCCCCACTTTCACAGGAGAGAGCAATCAAACCCGCCCACATGTGTGGTCCAGCTGTTATTGATCACTTCCACCATTGCGGGAGCGATCCCTCAATCTCCATCGGTTCTGTCGTAGTAGTTCTGAGCTCAGCGTCGCTGCGACAGAGGAGATAGTGAACTGCTCATGTGCAGGGGTGTGATGGTGGGTATGAGCGGTAACAGCTGGAAGTGTCTTAGCAACATCCTAGTAACAAGGCAGGGTGGAGGGGGTGCCATCCCTGGGAGTTTTTCAGCCAGGCTTTGGGGGGGGCACATACTGTAGATGGCCTACACCTATAGCAAGGGCGTTATTCAACTTTTATCCACCTGGTGAAGGTGAATCAACCCTTTAAAGCGATGTACAGTACGTCTTATTTTGGTTCAAGCCAGTGGCGTCGCCAGTATATGGCTTTTGGGGCTATAGCCCCGAGTCTCTACAGGGGTCCCCAAGGGGAGGGGAGGCTCTCTGGGGACCCTGATGTAAATGGAGGCCTCTCTGGGGACCCTGATTTTAAGGGGGAGGCTCTCAGGGGACCCTAATGTAAGAGGGGCTCTCTGGGAACCCTGATGTAAGTGGGAGGCTCTCTGGGGACCCTGATGTAAGGAGGAGGCTCTCTGGGGACCCTGATGTAAGGGGGGGCTCTCTGGGGACCCTGATGTAAGGAGGAGGCTCTCTGGGGACCCTGATGTAAGTGGGAGGCTCTCTGGGGACCCTGATGTAAGGAGGAGGCTCTCTGGGGACCCTGATGTAAGGGGGGGCTCTCTGGGGACCCTGATGTAAGGAGGAGGCTCTCTGGGGACCCTGATGTAAGGAGGAGGCTCTCTGGGGACCCCGATGTAAGGAGGAGGCTCTCTGGGGACCCTGATGTGAGGAGGCTCTCTGGGGACCCTGATGTAAGGGGGGGCTCTCTGGGGACCCTGATGTAAGGGGGGGCTCTCTGGGGACCCTGATGTGAGGAGGCTCTCTGGGGACCCTGATGTAAGGGGGAGGCTCTCTGGGGACCCTGATTTAAGTGGAGGGCTCTCTGGGGACCCTGATGCAAGAGGGAGGCTCTCTGGGGACCCTGATTTTAAGGGGGAGGCTCTCAGGGGACCCTAATGTAAGATGGGCTCTCTGGGAACCCTTTTGTAATTGGGGGGCTCTCTGGGGACCCTGTTGCAAGGGGGAGGCTCCCTGGGGACCCTGATGTAAGGAGGAGGCTCTCTGGGGACCCTGATGTAAGGGGGGACTCTCTGGGGACCCTGATGTAAGGGGGGGGGCTCTCTGGGGACCCTGATGTAAGGGGGGGGCTCTCTGGGGACCCTGATGTAAGGAGGAGGCCCTCTGGGGACCCTGATGTAAGGGGGGGCTCTCTGGGGACCCTGATGTAAGGGGGGGCTCTCTGGGGACCCTGATGTAAGGGGGGGGCTCTCTGGGGACCCTGATGTAAGGAGGAGGCCCTCTGGGGACCCTGATGTAAGGGGGGGCTCTCTGGGGACCCTAATGTAAGATGGGCTCTCTGAAAACCCTGATGTAAGTGGGGGGCTCTCTGGGGACCCTGCTGCAAGGGGGAGGCTCTCTGGGGACCCTGATGTAAGGAGGAGGCTCTCTGGGGACCCTGATGTAAGGAGGAGGCCCTCTGGGGACCCTGATGTAAGGGGGGTCTCTCTGGGGACCCTGATGTGAGGAGGATCTCTGGGGACCCTGATGTAAGGGGGGCTCTCTGGGGACCCTGATGTAAGGAGGGGGCTCTCTGGGGACCCTGATGTAAGGGGGGGCTCTCTGGGGACCCTGATGTAAGGAGGAGGCCTCTGGGGACCCTGATGTAAGAGGGGGGGCTCTCTGGGGACCCTGATGTAAGGAGGAGGCCCTCTGGAGACCCTGATGTAAGGGGGGGCTCTCTGGGGACACTGATGTAAGGAGGAGGCTCTCTGGGGACCCTGATGTGAGGAGGCTCTCTGGGGACCCTGATGTAAGGGGGGGGCTCTCTGGGGACCCTGATGTAAGGGGGGGCTCTCTGGGGACCCAGATGTAAGGAGGAGGCTCTCTGGGGACCCTGATGTGAGGAGGCTCTCTGGGGACCCTGATGTAAGTAGGAGGCTCTCTGGGGACCCTGATGTAAGGGGGGGCTCTCTGGGGACCCTGATGTAATGGGGGGCTCTCTGGGGACCCTGATGTAAGGAGGAGGCTCTCTGTGGACCCTGATGTAAGGGGGGGCTGTCTGGGGACCCTGATGTAAGGGGGGGGCTGTCTGGGGATATATATATACACACACATATATTACTGTATATACATGTGTATGCCCGCCCAAGCGTATGAATTTCTTTACTACGCTGCTAGGGGCTCTAGCCCCAGATCTTTTGTAGACCTAGCAATGCCCCTGGTTCCAGCACTTCACCGATACGCCTGTCCTTTCCCTTTTCAGGTTGTCAGTCTGATCCTGTCTGATGTCATCGGGGACGACCTTGAGGTCATCGCCAGCGGTCCGACGGTTCCCAGCGCTCACAGCGCAGAGGATTGCCTGCGGATCCTTGAGAGATACGACCTGAGGGGCGCGGTGCCGGAGGCTGTGGAGGACGCCATAACCTCCTCCAGACCAGGAGAGGAGGGAGCAGAAGACTTCCCGCACGTCCACAACATTCTCATCGGCTCCAACCTGATCGCCCTGCGTGAGGCCGAGCGGGAGTCCCAGACGTTGGGTTACCTCCCACTCCTGCTCTCCACCGCCATCAGCGGAGACGTGGCGCCCGTCTCGCGGTTCTTCGCCCTCCTGGCTCGGGTCATCTGCTCTATCCTGACCTCCAGCCCTGAGCAGGCGCAGCTGGAACGAGAGATCCTCCACCTGGCCGCCACTATGGCCGTCCCCGGCCTCCATCTCGCCCAACGGCTGCAGGAGGTGAAGGAGAACGCCGGGAACGCGGACGCCGTCTGCGCCCTTTTCGGGGGGGAGATCACAGTGCAGGTTCGGGGGAAGGGCAAGGGTGGGCGGAACCAGGAGCTGGCGCTACGAGTGGCGGCGGAGTGGCATCGGTCTTCGGCGGCCATGGCGGGATGCGAGGTGCTGTTCCTGAGCGGGGGCACCGATGGGCAGGACGGCCCCACCGATGCCGCCGGGGCTTCCTCCTATCCGGGGCTCGTGGCACAGGCTGTGGAGAGCGGGCTGGACGTGGAGAGATCCCTTAATGCCAGCAATTCCAACGGCTTCTTCAGGCACTTCCAAAATGGCCGACATCTCCTGATGACGGGACTGACGGGGACCAACGTCATGGATGTTCAGGTGCTTCTCGTACGGAGACACGCAGAGAGGACCTGACCACCGTCCTGGCTGTCCAATAATAAACAGAATCATCCATAGGGGGCGCTCTAATACAGGAGAGCCAAACTATATCTTTGTTCAAAAATAAAACACATTTTATTAATAAATGATTTATTGGTGATGCGTGTCTGTATGATCTGTGTGTGGTGTGATGTGTGTGATCTGCGTAATGTATGGGTTGATCTGTGTGTGATGTGTGTAACCTGTGCGTGTGTGTGTCAGAGATCTGTGTGTGTCAGAGATCTGTGTGTGTGTGTGATCTGTCTGTGTGTGTGAGATCTGTGTATGATCTGTGTGTGTGAGAGATGTGTGTGTGATCTGTGTGTGTGAGAGATGTGTGTGTGATGTGTGATCTGTGTGTGTGTGTGTGTGATCTGTGTGTGTGAGATCTGTGTGTGATCTGTGTGTGTGTGAGATCTGTGTGTGAACAGTGTGTGTGTGATCTGTGTGTGTGTGTGTGAGAGAGATATGTGTGTGTGTGAGAGATCTGTGTGTGATCTCTGTGTTTGTGAGAGATCTGTGTGTGTGTGTATGTGAGATCTGTGTGTGTGAGATCTGTGTGTGTGAGAGATCTGTATGTGATCTGTGTGTGTGTGTGTGTGTGTGTGTGATCTGTGTGTGTGTGTGTGTGTGTGTGTGTGAGGTCTGTGTGTGTGGGTGTGTGAACTGTGTGTGTGTGAGAGAGAGATGTGTGTGTGTGTGTGTGATCTGTGTGTGTGTGAGAGAGAGATCTGTGTGTGTGTGTGTGATCTGTGTGTGTGAACTGTGTGTGTGAACAGTGTGTGTGTCAACTGTGTGTGTGAACAGTGTGTGTAAGAGAGATGTGTGATCTGTGTGTGTGTGTGTGAGATCTGTGTGTGTGAGAGAGAGAGATCTGTGTGTGTGAACAGTGTGTGTGTGTGAACAGTGTGTGTGTGAACTGTGTGTGTGTGTGAACAGTATGTGTGTGTGATCTGTGTGTGTAAACTGTGTGTGTGTGTGTGATCTGTGTGAGATCTGTGTGTGTGTGAACTGTGTGTGTGTGTGTGATCTGTGTGTGTGAACTGTGTGTGTGTGTGTGTGATCTGTGTGTGTGAACTGTGTGTGTGTGTGATCTGTGTGTGTGTGTGATCTGTGTGTGTGTGTGTGTGTGAACTATGTGTGTGTGTGTGATCTGTGTGTGTGAACTGTGTGTGTGTGTGATCTGTGTGTGTGTGATCTGTGTGTGTGTGTGATCTGTGTGTGTGTGATCTGTGTGTGTGTGATCTGTGTGTGTGTGTGATCTGTGTGTGTGTGTGTGTGAGAGAGAGAGATCTGTGTGTGATCTGTGTGTGTGAGAGAGATGTGTGTGTATGAGATCTGTGTGTGTGAGAGAGAGAGATCTGTGTGTGTGATCTGTGTGTATAAACAGTGTGTGTGTGAACAGTGTGTGTGTGTGTGTGATCTGTGTGTGAGAGAGAGATCTCTGTGTGTGTGAGAGATCTGTGTGTGATCTGTGTGTGTGTGTGTGTGTGTGTGTGAGATCTGTGTGTGTGTGTGTGTGTGTGTGTGATCTCTCTGTGTGTGTGAGATCTGTGTGAACTGTGTGTGTGTGAACAGTGTGTGTGTGTGTGATCTGTGTGTGTGAACAGTGTGTGTGTGTGAACTGCGTGTGTGATCTGCGTGTGTGAACTGTGTGTGTGTGTGTGTGTGTGTGAGATCTGTGTTTGTGAACTGTGTGTGTGTGATCTGTGTTTGTGAACTGTGTGTGTGTGATCTGTGTGTGTGTGATCTGTGTGTGTGTGTGATCTGTGTGTGTGTGAGATCTGTGTGTGTGTGTGTGATCTGTGTGTGTGTGAGATCTGTGTGTGTGAGATCTGTGTGTGTGTGTGATCTGTGTGTGTGTGAGATCTGTGTGTGTGTGAGATCTGTGTGTGTGTGTGATCTGTGTGTGTGTGTGATCTGTGTGTGTGTGTGTGATCTGTGTGTGTGTGAGATCTGTGTGTGTGAGATCTGTGTGTGTGTGAACTGTGTGTGTGTGAGATCTGTGTGTGTGATCTGTGTGTGTGTGTGTGTGAACTGTGTGTGTGTGATCTGTGTGTGTGAACTGTGTGTGTGTGTGAACTGTGTGTGTGTGAACTGTGTGTGTGTGAACTGTGTGTGTGTGATCTGTGTGTGTGTGTGTGATGTGTGTGTGATCTGTGTGTGTGTGAGATCTGTGTGTGTGTGAACTGTGTGTGTGTGATCTGTGTGTGTGTGTGATCTGTGTGTGTGTGAGATCTGTGTGTGTGTGAGATCTGTGTGTGTGTGAGATCTGTGTGTGTGTGTGATCTGTGTGTGTGTGAACTGTGTGTGTGTGAGATCTGTGTGTGTGTGTGAACTGTGTGTGTGTGATCTGTGTGTGTGAACTGTGTGTGTGTGAACTGTGTGTGTGTGAACTGTGTGTGTGTGATCTGTGTGTGTGTGTGTGATCTGTGTGTGTGTGAGATCTGTGTGTGTGTGATCTGTGTGTGTGTGAACTGTGTGTGTGTGATCTGTGTGTGTGTGAGATCTGTGTGTGTGTGTGAACTGTGTGTGTGTGAGATCTGTGTGTGTGATCTGTGTGTGTGAACTGTGTGTGTGTGAACTGTGTGTGTGTGAACTGTGTGTGTGTGATCTGTGTGTGTGTGTGTGATCTGTGTGTGTGTGAGATGTGTGTGTGATCTGTGTGTGTGTGAGATCTGTGTGTGTGTGTGAACTGTGTGTGTGTGTGATCTGTGTGTGTGTGATCTGTGTGTGTGTGAGATCTGTGTGTGTGTGAGATCTGTGTGTGTGTGAGATCTGTGTGTGTGTGAGATCTGTGTGTGTGTGTGAACTGTGTGTGTGTGTGATCTGTGTGTGTGTGATCTGTGTGTGTGTGAGATCTGTGTGTGTGTGTGTGTGATCTGTGTGTGTGTGAGATCTGTGTGTGTGTGTGTGTGAACTGTGTGTGTGTGAACTGTGTGTGTGTGAACTGTGTGTGTGTGATCTGTGTGTGTGTGAGATCTGTGCGTGTGTGTGATCTGTGCGTGTGTGTGATCTGTGCGTGTGTGTGAGATCTGTGTGTGTGTGAGATCTGTGTGTGTGTGAGATCTGTGCGTGTGTGTGATCTGTGCGTGTGCGTGAGATCTGTGTGTGTGTGTGATCTGTGTGTGTGTGAGATCTGTGTGTGTGTGAACTGTGTGTGTGTGAGATCTGTGTGTGTGTGTGAGATCTGTGTGTGTGTGAACTGTGTGTGTGTGAGATCTGTGTGTGTGTGAACTGTGTGTGTGTGAACTGTGTGTGTGTGAACTGTGTGTGTGTGATCTGTGTGTGTGTGAGATCTATGTGTGTGTGTGATCTGTGTGTGTGTGAGATGTCTGTGTGAGAGATCTGTGTGTGATATCTGTGTGTGATCTGTCTGTGTGTGTAAATGATTAGGGCATCTGCACAGTGGAGTGTAATAGCCGTGGTTCCCCTCCTGTGGCCTGCCGGCCCTCTGTGTGCAGCCCGGGGCTTATTGTGTAAGGTCCCGGCCTGGGGAGCGGGGGAGAGCGGCTCGGCACTGCTAATGATAGGTAAGTGATCACCAATGGAGGGGATGGTGGTTAAATGTGATTGCCATGACCACCAAAACAGCAAAAAGAGGGGAGAGTCAAAACTCACTGACATGGCCACCAATGCAGGAAGGGGGGGGGGGGGGTTAAATTTTACTAGCAGTAACCACAAATGTGAGGTGGTAGGATAAGAGGTTAGCTTTTCCCGCCACTGACCACCAATGCAGATGGGGGGGGTTAGGATTCACTGCCTGTGACACTGCTGAGAGTTATTGTTGCTACATTGACATCAATACTGGGGGTTATTATTTCATCCACTGACACCAAAGCTGGGGGTTATTCTTGCACTTACTGACACCAAATGCTGGGGGGGGGGGGGTATTACTGCATTCAATGACACCAGTGCTGGGGGTTATTATTGCTTCCGCTGACACCAATGCTGGGGGTTATTATTGCATTCAGTGACACCAATGTTGGGGGTTATTATTGCATTCGGTGACACCAATGTTGGGGGTTATTATTGCATTCAGTGACACCAATGTTGGGGGTTATTATTGCATTCAGTGACACCAATGTTGGGGGTTATTATTGCATTCAGTGACACCAGTGTTGGGGGTTATTATACTCCAGCTTCTCTAGTGCAGTGTTTTTCAACCTTTTTTCAATCAAGGCACCCTTTAAAATTATGGACAGTCTTGAGGCACCCCATTCTAAAATTTAAAAAAATCTATTCTATTATTTTTACATAATGCATCAACATCCACATGTAGGACACTCGGTGTTAGAGGTGATTTATTATTCCAAAGCAAACTTTTGCACACTGGTACTTTCTAGTATTCCGATGTTTCTCTTCTCCCTCAATTTCTATCCATCAGTCAGTTGATGTGACCCCAGTGGTGAGGGAGAGGGGCACAGGAGGGTCAAACAAGGATGCTGTGGAGGCAGCAGACATTCTTATTATCTGATGAAATCATTGGTTGTTGGGATGCCAGCGTCCAGAAAGTCATAATGGTGCATAATGAAAACCTGTGGCTTTGTGTAACTAAAAGGCAGGCTTCCTCCACCTGCTGGCTTGTATACAATTTCTGAACAATTTTTAGGCATTTTGCCAAGGCACCCCTGAAGAAACCTCGTGGCGCCCCAGGGTGCCTGGGCACCCTGGTTGAAAAAGGCTGCTCTAGTGTAGGATGTCCTGCAAAAAAAGGCAGCAAGGCCGTCATTTTGGGGTGTTGCGGTGAATGTTGCTATGATGTGACCCTCTGGATAAGTTGGGGGGACACTTTAGTCCCTCCATAATTTTCAAGCTGACCATCACCGCCCCCTAGTGTGAGCGCCCACAAGAAACTCCATATAATTCCTCTATAATCATATAGACTCTTCTACTACATGACTGAGCATTAATTCTAAGCAGATTCTACATTTTGGATTGCAATGTGTGTAACCATCATAAATGTATCAATAATAATCAATACCCCCCCCCCCCCCAAAAAAAAAAATCTCAGATATAAATGATATAATATAACAATAAGGTCCCCTTCACATCAGCTGTCCCTGTCTTCTCTCTAATAGCCGCTAGATGGCAGCAGAGAAGCAGTAATTGCCCATGCTGGAATGCTCTGCACCGCACTGGCCATTAGGGGGCGCTAGGCACTGCGCGGCCGTGATTGCGGGGGCGTGTCCGGCTCTTCCCCATGGCAACGTTCAGCGTCCTGTTGCCTGGCAACGTGGAAGGCAGCGGAGTGAGGCAGGTAATGTGATTTGTATCTGTGCGAAGAGAAAATGTATCAAATCTTCATCATTGTATCCGAGCAGAAGATACATTGTATAGTGTGCGGGGGGGAGGAGCGTGCTGGGACTGTTGGTTCCTCCAGGGGCCACAGACTGTATTAGGAGGTCATGCTGGGCCCTATAGTTCCAGGGGCCACAGGCTGCATTAGGAGGTCATGCTGGGCCCTATAGTTCCAGGGGCCACAGGCTGTATTAGGAGGTCATGCTGGACCCTATAGTCCCCCTCAGGGGCCACAGCCTGCATTAGGAGGTCATGCTGGGCCCTATAGTCCCCCAGGGGCCACAGCCTGCATTAGAAGGTCATGCTGGGCCCTATCGTTCTCCCAAGGGCCACAGGCTGTATAAGGAGGTCATGCTGGGCCCTATAGTTCCTCCAGGGGCCACAGGCTGTATTAGGAGGTCATGCTGGGCTCTATAGTTCCCCCAGGGGCCACAGGCTATATTTGGAGGTCATGCTTGGCCTATAGCTCCTCCAGGGGCCACAGGCTGTATTAGGAGGTCATGCTGGGCTCTCTGGTTCCTCCAGGGGCCACAGGCTGTATTAGGAGGTCATGCTTGGCTCTATAGTTCCTCCAGGGGCCACAGGCTGTATTAGGAGGTCATGCTGGGCCCTATAGTTCCTCCAGGGGCCACAGGCTGTATTAGGAGGTCATGCTGGGCTCTATAGTTCCCCCAGGGGCCACAGGCTGTATTAGGAGGTCATGCTGGGCTCTATAGTTCCCCCAGGGGCCACAGGCTATATTTGGAGGTCATGCTTGGCCTATAGCTCCTCCAGGGGCCACAGGCTGTATTAGGAGGTCATGCTGGGCTCTATAGTTCCCCCAGGGGCCACAGGCTATATTTGGAGGTCATGCTTGGCCTATAGCTCCTCCAGGGGCCACAGGCTGTATTAGGAGGTCATGCTGGGCTCTCTGGTTCCTCCAGGGGCCACAGGCTGCATTATGAGGTTATGCCAAGCCCTATAGTTTCCCCAGGGGCCACAGCCTGCATTAGAGGGTCATGCCGGGCTCCTACAGTTCCTTCAGGGGACATTGGAGGAGTCTCCGATGTCCTTACACTGGAGCTGGGTGACAGCAACTTTGGATGACCTCTGACCCTCCAACTGCGCCGGATAAAGCAAAGAGGAAAAATAATGATTTCGATTGTAAGCTCCATGAGCGAGGCCCTCCTATTCCTTCTGTATTGTAATTGTACTGTCCCCCTTTATATTGTAAAGCACTGCGCGAATTGTTGGCGCCATATAAATCCCGTATAATAGTAATAATAATGAAATGGAATGAATAAATTACATGAACATGTTAAAGCTTCTATGAGATTTTAGTGATTGGGTTTACATAACCACATGACCGCCCTTCATGACTAGGACATTTTTGCGATACGACACTGCGTTAATTAAACTGATAATTGTGCGGTCATGCGACTCTTTACCCAAATATATTTTATGTCCTGTTTTTCCTACAAATAGTGGCATTTTTTTTTTTGCGCTATATACATAGGATGTTCTGGAGATGCTGGGAACATAGGATGCTCTGGAGATGTGGGGAACATAGGATGTTCTGGAGATACTGGGGACATAGGATGTTCTGGAGATACTGGGAACATAGCATGCTCTGGAGATACTGGGAACATAGGATGTTCTGGAGGTGCTGAGAACATAGGATGCTCTGGAGATACTGGGAACATAGGATGTTCTGGAGATACTGGGAACATAGGATGTTCTGGAGGTGCTGAGAACATAGGATGTTCTGGAGGTGCTGAGAACATAGGATGCTCTGGAGATACTGGGAACATAGGATGTTCTGGAGATACTGGGAACATAGAATGTTCTGGAGATACTGGGAACATAGGATGCTCTGGAGATGCTGAGAACATAGGATGCTCTGGAGATGCTGAGAACATAGGATGTTCTGGAGATGCTGAGAAAATAGGATGCTCTGGAGATCCTGGGAACATAGAATGTTCTGGAGATCCTGGGAACCTAGGATGCTTAGGGGTCATTGGGAACATAGGATGTTCTGGAGATACTGGGAACATAGCATGCTCTGGAGATACTGGGAACATAGGATGTTCTGGAGGTGCTGAGAACATAGGATGCTCTGGAGATACTGGGAACATAGGATGCTCTGGAGATACTGGGAACATAGAATGTTCTGGAGATACTGGGAACATAGGATGCTCTGGAGATGATGAGAACATAGGATGTTCTGGAGATGCTGAGAACATAGGATGCTCTGGAGATCCTGGGAACATAGAATGTTCTGGAGATCCTGGGGACCTAGGATGCTTAGGGGTCATTGGGAACATAGGATGTTCTGGAGATACTGGGAACATAGGATGCTCTGGAGATGCTGAGAACATAGGATGCTCTGGAGATACTGGGAACATAGGATGCTATGGAGATGCTGGGAACATAGGATGCTCTGGAGATGCTGAGAACATAGGATGCTCTGGAGATGCTGGGAACATAGGATGCTCTGGAGATGCTGGGAACATAGGATGCTCTTGAGATACTGGGAATATAGGATCCTTAAGGTCATAGGAACATAGGATGCCCCCTTATCGGCAGTCTTGCCAGTATTTTCATTACATTAACATTTTCGGGAGGGGGTTGGAAATGACAGCCTATTATTTCTCTCACTACATGTTTATCTTTAAATCTGACCGCACGCATGGTGATGTGTATGGTGAGCTAAGGGAGGAGTGTTCAGAGATTATACAATCAGATTATAACTTGTATGGATCCTCTATAATCTGTTGGAAAGGGTCTGCCTGTTCCTGATCATGTACCCAATGTGTTCAATCTCTCCTTCCAGGCTGTTTTATGGTGGGAAATACTGCATGTCTGACATTCCATAAAGGTCATGAAGGCGCCCTTATAAGTAAGTGCTGAATGCCTGGCCTGAACGCCTGTGTGTACCTGGCCTCATACTGTCCAGATTTCATTCATTGTCTCCCTTCTCCTCTCCTCTCTATAGAATGATGATGGAACACAGTAAGAGAGAAATCTTACCTCATCCCGGACGATCCCCCAACCGCACACCTCCCAGAGTGTCACCCCGTCTACCGTCACTTGTGGATGGAAGGGATACAAGAATGGGGTCTCCCTCCGGAAAATACCCCGTTATGAAACAGAGGGGCTTCTATTCCGATATCCTGACCTACAGCGCTTCAACGTTGGTCAAAGTGAGTCCCTGTTGTATCTTGTGTCTGTAGCCATCACACCAACATTGAACCATCCTCATGTATATAGAGAGTGATGTTCGCTCCAGTGTTCTCCAAGACTAGAGACCAATCAGAAGGGGCATCCCCTTTCTTTTTCTTTCAGGATATTAATGCAGGACCCAACATCCAACCTAACCTCCTAAGACTGGCTGATCAGGACCCTAACACCCCAAAAGGTAAAGGCCCCCCCCCCCCATGCAGGCATGTTTGATGTATCTGGCTCAGTGTTCTCTTACAGCGCTGCGGTATATGTCAGAGCTATATAAATGTATAATAATAACAGTGTGTGACTGTGGGGGAGGGGACATTAGAGTGTAAGCTCCTCTGGTACAGAGATTGCTATGGTTGGCTCAGGGTTCTCTGTACAGCACTGCGGTATATGTCAGAGCTATATAACCATATAGTAACCTCTATCTCTTTCAGTGAACAGTTTTGAGACTCCAGCAAACCTCCAGTCCCTCCTCGATAAGCAGGTCTGCGGTCCCACCACAGAAGTGCTGATAAAATCTGACTTCTCAAAGAGGGGTTATGAGCCCAAAGTGCAGGTCCCGTACGAGGTGCCCCCCGGGCTGTGCCCCCGCAAGATTGAACTGGAGAGGTGAGACCTTTGGCTGCGTTCAGCGAATGGCGCAGAGAAAAAAAAGTAAAGTAACGCAGAGCAACCAATCTGTATCTGTACTGAGGCCAGAAATGTGCAGGGTGGACTTTGATTGGTCGCTGTGTGTTGAGTTCTTTACACTTGGGGGTTGATTTATAAAGAGTTTGCATAGCCATTCACCCAGTGAAAGTGCATGTACATTCGTTCTGTGTGAATGGGGTACAAGAAAACGAATGTAAATATATCCTGAGCTGAGTGTAAAAATCGTTGATTTAAAATGGAAAATAGTGCATTTGGCCACTAGATTGAGCATTAAAGGGATTTCCTGTGGTACTTGGCTCCATCCAATGGCCAAATCATTGATTTTTACATTCAAACCCCACAGGATAAAGCCTATTCACATTTGTTTTTTTGCCCCATTCGCTCTTTTACTGGGAGAATGGCTATGCAAAGTTTTTATAACTCCACCCCTTAGGGCTGTACTTCACTTGCTGCTTTTTTTGAGATTCTTTAATCAGTGTTTGCCCTTAAAGGAACACGACAGCGACTAGAAAGTTTTGGATGAAGTTCGGCTTTACAGCTAAATGCATTGAAGGTGTGTCAAAACAAAAGGAGAAGCCTTACAGTTGGGTTTCCTTAGAAATAAGCCACAGCCTGAGTAGAAAAGCCTGTCTCCAGTCAGCATGCTGAATAGATGGACGCTGGCTGTGTTGAAGCAGTGGTCTGTCTGCAGTAGTCCAATGCTCCCCCTGCTGGACCTATACTGTAGCTTTCCAGTTCCTGCTGATTGGAGAGCTCTAGCTCTGACACAGCAGGGAGCATGTAAGACCTCTGCAGGGAGACCCCTGCTTCCATACACAGACAGAGGATCCTTTGTCCCTTGATCCTCTGCAGCATGCTGGCAGGAACAGACTTTTCTGCTCAGGCTGTGGCTGCTTTACCAAGCAAATGAACTGTAAGACTTTGCACACTTGTTGTTTATATGCACCTGGAATGTACTTACCTGATTTAAAGTTCGGTTGGACTTTAAAGGCCGGAAATGATTCTGTAGAAATTCTGCAGTTTAATTAATAAGCAATAAAGGTGAACTTACAAAAAAAGTGGAATCTCTCTACTAAAGTAAGAATTTTCTCCCCACCAGGAGGAGACGGGAATTCCTGAAGCTGGATATAACACAGCTGCTCACTGATGAGGGAATAGACTCCAATCTGCTAATGCCAAGACACACAGACCCCGGATACCAACCCTCCTTGGGACAGAACTCCGGACATCTTCTTCCCTCTTACCTACCCCTGGAGGTAACAATGAGCAGAGCTTTCGCAGAATCCAGGTGTTTTTGTAGTAGAAAAGCAGCATGCTTTATGAGGGGCTCCCATTACCCCTTAAGTTCTCAGCTATGCTTACTTGCTGGAGCCATTGAGGGGTTCCCATCATCCCTGTGCTGAGTTCCCGGGTCTGTACACCTGCTGTGCCCATTATGAGGGGTTCCCACCACCCCTGTGCTGAGTTCCCGGGTCTGTACACCTGTTGTGCCCATTATGAGGGGTTCCCACCATCCCTGTGCTGAGTTCCCGGGTCTGTACACCTGCTGTGCCCATTATGAGGGGTTCCCACCATCCCTGTGCTGAGTTCCCGGGTCTGTACACCCGCTGTGCCCATTATGAGGGGTTCTCACCATCCCTGTGCTGAGTTCCCGGGTCTGTACACCTGCTGTGCCCATTATGAGGGGTTCCCACCATCCCTGTGCTGAGTTCCCGGGTCTGTACACCCGCTGTGCCCATTATGAGGGGTTCCCACCATCCCTGTGCTGAGTTCCCGGGTCTGTACACCTGTTGTGCCCATTATGAGGGGTTCCCACCATCCCTGTGCTGAGTTCCCGGGTCTGTACACCTGCTGTGCCCATTATGAGGGGTTCCCACCATCCCTGTGCTGAGTTCCCGGGTCTGTACACCCGCTGTGCCCATTATGAGGGGTTCCCACCATCCCTGTGCTGAGTTCCCAGGTCTGTACACCTGTTGTGCCCATTATGAGGGGTTCCCACCATCCCTGTGCTGAGTTCCCGGGTCTGTACACCTGTTGTGCCCATTATGAGGGGTTCCCACCATCCCTGTGCTGAGTTCCCGGGTCTGTACACCCGCTGTGCCCATTATGAGGGGTTCCCACCATCCCTGTGCTGAGTTCCCGGGTCTGTACACCTGCTGTGCCCATTATGAGGGGTTCTCACCATCCCTGTGCTGAGTTCCTGGGTCTGTACACCCGCTGTGCCCATTATGAGGGGTTAATTTTGTTTATTGAAAAATCTTACAAACAACAACTTATATACAATAAAACCATAATAAATAAATAAAACATATTTACAAAATATTGAATATGATAATACAAAACAAGAACGTAATAAATGGTACAAACCAAATTGCGCACAACACAATCCTTACGGGAGAGCCAGACTAAGGAACATCACCGTCACCATGCATGGAGCCTTTTATCAAAAATATACTTGATCTTGAAAATCTAGGGGAGTGAATCAAGAATACAAAGAAAAGCCGCACACCCCGAGATCAACAGGCAGCAGCTACAGAGTCCTGATATTCTTCCATGCCCTTATCCAGGCCTCCTGCTGCCACCTGCCTTTCTCAAGACCCCGAATCTTCCCAACCTCACCCAGAATGTCCATTATGAGGAGTTCCCACCATCCCTGTGCTAAGGTCTCAGATCTGTACATCTGCTGTGCCCATTATGGATTCCCATAATCCCTGAGATCTCACTATTGGAGCATCCAACACATGTAAGGCTCCAGGGCCGACACACCAGGTTCCACCTATATAAAATTATATTTTTGGGCGGACTGGCCAATAAAATAATAATAATAATTTGAAAGTTGGTTTTAAAATGTCCCCCAGTTCTCCATTTCTGCTGAAATTATGTTTCTTCTGAAAGGTCTTTGATGATGAAGAGTTTGACATTCGGATGTGCTCTGATTGGCTAAGCCTGGGATATGAGGACGGATCTGGTGTACGTAAACCTGTTCCGGGCCGGGCGCTGCTTCCTACAGATGACATTCTGGGACACGGTGAGCCGATCTGAATCCGTCGTGTGCGGTCCGCTCCTCATCCTCTCAGTTTGGGTTTTGTTGTTCCTCGCTGCAAAAGTGTTTTCTCTACATTTTACCAACCTTTCTTTCTCCTTAGAGGACCCGAGGAGCCCCCAGCTGGTGTACAAATGGTGCAACATTGGAGTTTTGGACTACGATGAAGAGAAGAAACTCTTCCTGGTTCAGAAGTCCAGAGACGCCCAACTCCAGACACCAAACAAGATGGCCGGTCCCTCCTGCCAGTACTGGGTACCAAGACTCCGGCTGCTGTTCTGTGCGGAGAACCCAAGGGTGTTTGCGCAGAGGATTGTTGCCGCTGATCGGCTGCGGAAGAAGACGGAGGCCCTGCTCTTATATAACCTCTATATAGACTGCATGCCGGGAAATGGACAGAAGATCACTGCAGAGAGCCTGGGCAGGATGAAGCAAAGACTGATAAGCACTGCACGCCTGAAACAAGAGGATGGGTATGACACCCAACTGTGTTTGTTTCTCCATGTTTGGTGTCCTATATGAAGGAAGTCAAAATAATTGTGTTGTCCTTCATTTGCCTTAAGGTGGGGAGCATCTGTACTAATTAAGCCACTCCTGCCTGGCACTGGCTGGTCCTCTAGACTCCCTGATGTGCAATGGGAAAAGGTTCCTCATCTGGGTGCCATAATTGTGGTTCAGACTGGCCTAACCAACACCACCACTAGTAAATCTCATACCTTTCACATTATAGGAGGCGCCCAGCCTGGCCTAACCAGCACCACCAGTAGTCTATCATATACCTTCCTCTGAATGGGAGTCCCCCAGCCTGGCTTAACTAGCACCACAAGTAGTCAATCGTATACCTTATTGAGGATGGGATGCCCCCAGCCTGGCCTAACCAGCACCACCAGTAGTCTATCCCATACCTTCCTGAAAATGGGAGGCCCCCAGCCTGGCCTAACCAGCACCACCGCTAGTCTATCCCATACCTTCCTCAGGATGGGAGGCCCCCAGCCTAGACTAACCAGCACCACCAGTAGTCTATCCCATACCTTCCTCAGGATGGGAGGCCCCCAGCCTGGCCTAACCAGCACCACCTGTTATCTATCTCATACTTTCCTTAGGATGGGAGGCCCCCAGCCTGGCCTAATCAGCACCACCATTAGTCTGTCCTATACCTTTCTTAGGATGGGAGGCGCCCCAGCCTAGCCTAACTAGCACCACCTGTAGTCTATCCCATACCTTTCTCAGGCCTTCCAGCAGCCCTTCCAGCACAGGTTTGGTTTCTAGAAGATGTTCCCTTTAGAGGTTAGGAAAAAGAAGGGTCCAAACAAGAAAATTTTACTGGAACTTGGCTGATCACATATTTCCATGCTTCAGTCGTCCCGAATGGCGATGGGACAATCCTTCAGTACATACTGATATAGAATAGAGATTAGGAGCCCATACCTCATAGGGGTTTGTTAGAGTCCTACATCTCAAATGAGTCCTACATCCCATACCCAATGGATGTCAGTAGCTTCAGAGCTTTGCACCTCTTAAGGCTGTATTCTCTGAGGACCTAAATTCTAGAACTTCCCCTTGGGGCGGAAGCAAGGAAAGAGGTGCAGGACTATGGGACTCAATGTATATACAATATACATAACATACTTATATACAATGTATATAAACTAGAAGTTAATTGAACCTTTAATGGTGTTTCTTTCTTTCTTGTCAGCAGCTGGTTTGGCAGCCAATGACCAAGAGACCAATGGTAGTCTACCGATAGGCTATTTATACAGAGCCCTCTACCCAAGATACCTCTCAGTGGCAGGACTGACACTTCATTTCAATCTATGGTACACTCACCACTTTGGGGACATCTAGTGGCTACTTAGGCATTTACACTGCCTACTTTTAGTATATGGTTCCCAAATCTAACTAAGGAGACATATTTAGTGTCCTATTTAGGGAACTACACCAAACTGCCTACTTTGACTACATGGATCCTAACCCTAACCATGACGACATCTATGGTCCAACTTAGGGAACTACACCAAACTGCCTACTTTGACTACATGGTTCCTAACCCTAACTATGGATACATCAAGTGTCCAATTTAGGGAACTAAACCAAACGGCCTACTTTGACTACATGGATCCCAATCATAACTATGGATACATCGTGTGACAATTTAGGGAACTACACCAAAACTGCTTACTTTGTCTACATGTTTCCTAACCCTAACTATGAAGACAACTAATGATAAAACAAATAATGTAATCGCGCCAAAGTCCATAGAAATAAAACCAAACAAATAAATAGAAAAATAGTCAATGAATGATTCCAGAAGGAAGTCTGTGATCCATGGATCAATAAAAATCCAGGAACCAGGGAAATCTATTTCTCCAAGATACCAAGGGCAGCTTCCTGTTGAGTGAAGTCAATCCTCCGTGTATGCATAAAAAACCAAAGAAGAAAGCGCCTCTTAAGTATAATGGATTTATTCATATATTAAAAACATAGTAAACACTCACATTGAGGTAGATGATGTGCTGCTTCCATAAAGAACTAGTCCCAGTGTCTCTCGATAGTAACTAGTGATCAGGGGGAGCCTAGATGGACGCCGTGCGGATGGCCGCGGACCTCCGCTCGGAGGCACCGGCTGTACAAGCGGTGTAGTGGAGAAGTCACTTCCGCGTTCCAGCGGATCACATGGGAGATGACGTCACTCGGACAGTTCAGATTAGCTGGGGACCACTAGTGGTCCCCAGCTAATCTGAACTGTCCGAGTGACGTCATCTCCCATGTGATCCGCTGGAACGCGGAAGTGACTTCTCCACTACAGTGGTCCCCAGCTAATCTGAACTGTCCGAGTGACGTCATCTCCCATGTGATCCGCTGGAACGCGGAAGTGACTTCTCCACTACACCGCTTGTACAGCCGGTGCCTCCGAGCGGAGGTCCGCGGCCATCCGCACGGCGTCCATCTAGGCTCCCCCTGATCACTAGTTACTATCGAGAGACACCGGGACTAGTTCTTTATGGAAGCAGCACATCATCTACCTTAATGTGAGTGTTTACTATGTTTTTAACATATGAATAAATCCGTTATACTTAAGAGGCGCTTTCTTCTTTGGTTTTTTATGAAGACAACTAATGTCCAATTTAGAGAACTACACCAAACTGTCCACTTTGTCTACATGATTCCTAAGTATGGAGACATCTAGTGTCCAAATTAGGGAACTACACTAAACTGCCTACTTTGTCTACATGGTTCCTAACCCTAACCATGACGACATCTAGTGATCAATTTGGGGAACTACACCAGGAACCTCCCTGCCCATATTTATCACCCTTAACTTGTACTGCCGAGTTGAAATTGCTGGTTGCCTGCCTGTCTTTGGCTTCAGTACTTTCTAGTAGCTGACCCAGAACAATCATGCAACCAAAGTCACACCCCCGATATCTTTACCTGTAGAGAGTCAAGTACTCTAGGCAGATATATAAATAGTATCCTTAAACTGGCATGTCATTAGGAGCAGATACAGCTGGGAGCAGTCTCTGGCCTCTCCTATGAAGTTGTCTGTTTGTGAGATCTCCCAGCCAGTGTCCTTCTCCAACATGGCGTCCATGACATCCATATGAAACCTACATATCAGTTTTGGGTGGTCCTGTAATAGGGAGCAGTGTACAAAAAATAATAGCTGGTGGGAAACCAATCAGCACGATCTTCTCCTCTCACTGAAAAGAAAGATGTAGCCGTACACCACCATGAATCCAATGCCAATTTATTGCATACATGAACAAAGACTGCCACCAGGACTCAGCCAGGAGGTGACGCGTTTTACACTTAACTCGTGCTTCTTCTTCTGGTTTTAAAGAAGCACGAGTTAAGTGTGAAACGCATCACCTCCTGGCTGTGTCCTGGTGGCAGTCTCTGTTCATGTATGCAATAAATTGGCATTGGATTGGTGGTGTGCGGCTACATCTTTCTTTTCTCTGCATCTACGGTGGCAAGCCGGAGCTAGCACCCAGCCCAATCAATCCAACTTTATTTTTATCACCTGGAGCAGCGTTACTCTTCTTGGATCTTCTCCCCTCACTGTTTTAAGTTTGTTGTTTTGTTTGATCAGCGTTCTGCATCAGCTGAAACTCCTGGAAGCGGAGGTTGGATTGGACTACGAACGCACAATGAACAAACTCATCTTCGACCGACTCGTCTCTTCAAAGCCTCAGAAATTTTCCTATGTTACCGTCCCGGAGAAGGTGGAGGAGAAGGTTCCTGAGAAAGGTACAGGTGTCAGATCTTCCCTCTTCTGTTAGTGAGTGGAATCTATCTGCATGGAGTGTGTATGCTGTCCCTGAGTTTGTGTTGGGTTCCCCCAGTAGGTTTGATTTCCTTCTGCAACCCAAAAACTAGGCATGTGCACTGCTGAAACATTTGTTCGTTTTCGTTTCATTTGGGGGTTTTTTTTTCCGTTTTTCGGGTCATTCTTTATGATCGAAATTAGTAAATTTGTAAATTAGAAAATTCATAAATTAGAAAGTTCGTAAAAATTTGAAAATTCATAAATTTGAAAATTTGTAAATTCGAAAATCCGTAAATTCGTAAATTTGAAAATTCATAAATTTGAAAATCCGAAATTCGGAAATTCAAAATTTCGAGAAATTCCAAAATCCAGAAATTCGAAAATTTGAAAATGTGAAAATCCGAAAATTAGAAAATGTGAAAATCCAAAATACGGAAATTCGAAATAATAACTAACTAATAATAACTAACTATTAAATTATAGGTATTTCCTTTCAAATTTCGCTGATAGTAAACGTAACGAATACAAATTTATCGAAGTTACGAATTATCCGAAATAACGAATGTAAACAAATGGAATGGAACAAATTAATAAATAATAATAATATTATAAAGTTTTTATTATTATTGTTATATATTATTATTTATTCATTACGTTCCATTCATTTAGATGCGGCATTCGTTATTTCAGAAAATCCGTAACTTTGGATAAATTCGTATTTGTTACGTTCACTAACAGCCAAATTTGAAAGGAAATTCCAATACCTATAATTTAATAGTTAGTAATAGTTAAGTTATTATTAGTTATTATTTCAGATTTTCGGATTTTCATTCTTCTTTTGAATTTTCATTTATTTTCGGAATTTTCGAATTTCCAAATTTTCGAATTTTTGAATTCTCGAATTTCGAATTTCCGGATTTTCGAATTTTCAAATTTTGGAGATTCGGAAATTGGAAGATTCGAAATCCAGAAATTCGAAAATTCATAAATTCTTAAATTCTGAATTTTCGAATTTACGAATATTCGGAAAAATTCATAAAACGGGTTTTAGTTAATTTGGATATTTCCGAATTTCCGAATTTTTCGAAATTCGTTAAAGAACATATTGGGAACAAAACAAATTGCACATGTCTACCAAACATGTTCCATTTCAGTAGCACAACCCTGCGTGGCACATTTGAAGGCTTCTGTAATTTTGTTCATCTAGTTCTTTGATCCCGACACCCCTGTCAGACAGCACAGCTAAGCCAGTGGCTGGACTTTCCTAGCTCCTTCATTGGTAAAGATGGCAGGGGTTTGAACTTCAGAATATTTTATTGCTATTATCAATGTCCGTAAAAGAAATCTGAACTCTGACTTCTTTGGCACTCCTCTCCTCTCCCCATCTCTCCAGGTCTCGTCTGTGTCCCAGATTACGCTTACACCAAGAACCGCAAAGCTTTCACCTTCACCACCCTCCTGACCAGGTCTGAGGTCATCACTTCTCTCTGCAAAGTTCGGGGCGAATGTAACAGAGTCTCCACCTTGTCCCTCTTCCACTTCACCCTGACCAAGTGTGTGCGGCTGGAGGAGTTCGAGCAGACGCAGTCACAGACCTTCTCCCAGGTAAGTTCTGGAATCTTTGAAGGCAAACTGGGCAGCTGACCGGGGCAAAATGTTACATCTGTATTTTTTTTTTAATAGTTTATGTCATTATTTTCTTATTACAATCTAGAACAATAATACGTGGGAGGAATTGCACATCCTTGTGTACGTTTCTTCCTGCTGAGAAAGTGGAAACGTATGTTGGAATCTGGTCTAAATACCTTTTAGGGATCTGCTTATAAAAAAATGTCCCGTGTGAATGCTCAGCGTTTGCAAATAATCGCCATTATTCGACTAATTATGTGTATTTTCTATAAATGTCAGCTCCATCTAATGGCCATAATGTTGCATTTTCTTGCAATACCTGAATCTGGAAAATACTGTATTATGGCCACTAGATGGAGCTGATAATTAAAGAAAATAGGCATATTAGATACATTATGGGAATTATTTGCCACAGCTGTGTGAATGCTCAGGCATTTGCACAGCAATTTTTTAAATACCAGTAAATATCTGTCTGTCTTACATATATATAGATATATAAATATATAGATATATCTATATATCTATATATATAATGCTGTTTTACCATCTCTACACCAACAATTTGACAATTCACTACTTCAGCCATATGATTCAAATGATTAACACCTGTGCAGACTGTCACTGGGGATGGGATGATGTAACTAGAACATGGCAATTCCACAACTTTTGCACCTCCCATCCTGTTCTTGAACAATCAACATCTGCCTTGACACATTCCATGATGTTTGGATGAGGGTGTCAGTGCTACCTGTGTGGATATAAATACTGGGGGATCTTTCTGACACCTATTGAAACTCAACAAGCAGCTTGGAGAAGGTCTAAATCATCTTCACAATTACAGAATAAGTCCAGTGACCGATTATTTCTATACCATATCCACCAAACCATGACCTGGAGAAATGAGACGCTTCACAGGTTGTAGGGCACACGTTTTCTGGAGTTTCCAGAGTTCTCTGGAGTCTAGTAAGTTCTCCAGGGTCTTCAAGGTTCTCCAGGGTCTCCAAGGTTCTCCAGGGTGTCCAAAGTTCTCCAGGGTCTCCAAAGTTCTTCAGGGTCTCCTAAGTTCTCCATAGTTTCCAAAGTTCTCCATAGTTTCCAAAGTTCTCCAGGGTCCCCAAAATTCTCCAGAGTCTCTCTTGTCCTCCCAACAGTTTCTTGTCTGTCTTTTGCCCTACAGGTCCAGTTGTTCCTGAAGGACAGCTGGATCAGCACACTGAAGAATGCGGTGCGTGGCAGCCTTCGGGAGGTGGGGAAAGGCTGGTATGACCTTACTGAACGCAACTGGGAAGTCTACTGCATGTCCAAACTGAGACAACTGATGGAGCTCATCAAGTTCAACCTGCAGGACTCCCTTCGCTTCCTAGTACAGGACTCCCTGGTCAGCTTTACCCAGTTTATCCTGGATGCCTGCTACAGCGTTCTGACCTGCACTGAGGGCATGGACTGGGGGGGAGACCTCGTCAACAGTCCCTACAAGTGAGATACCTACGTGTCTATAGTTATTGTGCCATTGAGGTACATAGAATTCATATTATGGTTTATTGGTGAATTTATCCCAACTTCCCCTTTCACAGGCCACGCAGAAACCCAATTTTTCTTCTGGATCTGGTCCTAGATGCCTCTGGGGTCCATTTCAGCACCCCACTGGAGAATTTTGAGGTTACTCTGATGTCATTGTTTGATAAAGGGATTCTGGCAACTCACAGCGTGCCACAACTGGAGAAGGTGAGAATCAGACCTTTATCTCTGTAGCTTCCCCTTCTACAAGATCCAAGATTTCAATGTTAGTATCTATGGGAGCGAAGCTTTCATTTCCGTTCTGTATGTACCTGTGCAGTTTGTCCTGGAGAACCTCTTCATTAGCGGAACCCCACTGCTGGAGTCTGTGGGCCTCCACGAGTCTCCGGTGGAAGAACTGCGCAGCAACATCCGCAACGCCATTTGCAAAGCTCTGATACCGTTGATGGCGTACGCAAAGCAGTACGAGAAATTTCTGGAGCTCAACAACACCGACATCGACATGTACATGAGGTGAGTCCATATCTTGGGAGCTGCTGTAACACCAATAAAGCACCAAAAAAAATATCCACAGATATTGGATGATGTCGCTCAATCTTGTTGATCTCAGACCCGGCTGACTAATCCTATGCAAATGTAATATGACACTGAGCCTCTATGATTGAAAGAACTGAGATCCAATGAATGAAAGGGGTAGGGTGGTCAGGCTAGGGATGAAAGTCATGCAATGTCAATAAATGTTTATAATCACATCCTGGTATTTCCTGCAGGGTGTTCCGGGAGAAGAACCCCTCAGCGTCAGAGGTAAAGCTAGCAGTTGAGGAACATCTTCTGGAGAAGGAGCGTCTGGACAATGCTCTGCCTAACTCCATCATAGTCGGCCCCTTCCAGATCAGCATCGAAGGAGTCAAACAAAACTTGTCTCGTAAACGCAAAGCTCTTTCAAGCGCCCTGCTGGAACTGCTCGCTAAGAGCGTTCACAAAGAGGTGGACGGGGTAAGTCAAACATGGACAGTTTTTTGGTCCTTGTAGTAGAATCCAGTACCTGGTTCCATCCTCTGATTTACTCTCGTTGGTTGGACCCCTTCTCTCCAGATTTCAGACCAGTTCCGAACCATCAGTCGCAGCTTGTATGAAAAGCCGAACAGCGTGGAGGAGCTGACAGAGCTCAGAGAATGGATGAAAGGAGTTCCAGAACAGATAAAAACTCTGGAGGTAAAACCTAAGACCCTCGCCTATACATCTTGCACGTGATTAATGTCCTCCCCCGAGGTTCTAGCTTTCTTACTAATAGTTAAAAAAAAACAAATTGCTCTCCATTGTATCACCGATAACAGCAGCCTTGGATTACAGAGTACTTGAAGCACCAACCTATAGTATGCATGACAGATCCATTTACAAAGGAAAACCTACAACTCTGTCTCCACCAGAGGTGCATGTGACAGGGCGGCAATACTCAAGCACAGCTGTCACCTCGTAAAAGAAGGGCCTGAACCTTCATGGCGGGATCACCTTTTATTTATTTTACATATTTATATACCAACAACAATTTTTGCAGTGCTGTACATATCGTACATCTGTCCCTACCCTCAAGGAGCTTCTAAGGAGAATCTAAGGTACCTACCTCACGCACAACACTCAGCCTCTCCTCCTTGTCCAGTTAGGGAATGGTACCCATGCTGAGTGGCCAATCTCATGTGTTCAGAAGTGCAGTTGCTCAGCCTGGGACCCGGAAGCAAGTGGAGATCACTGTAAGTATTGGTGTAGTGGCAATGTAGCAGTGGTGTCTACTTCAGTGATTTCCACCTTCCAGGCGCATCAGCCAGATATGGTATATACATGGTCCAAGCTGATGTCCAATTAAGCTAACCCTTAATTGTGTAAATATTTGGCCAGTAATATTTTGGGATATATTAAGTTATATTGGTCCATAAAATATCCATACCTAGAATTATTTTTTAGCCACCACCCGCCCACCGTATTGACAAATGACGAGCAGGCAGCGGCACGGGGGTTTGCAGTGCGGCGATCGGTGATGCGCTCTATCTCTGGGACACGGCGCATCACCGGTCTTGGTAAAGAGCCGATGACGAGGCTCTTTAACCATGTGTCCAATCACAGCTGATCACATGTAAACAAGTAAATGCCGGTTATCGGCATTCCTTTCCTCACGCTGACAGCGTGTGAGGGGAGGAGAGCCGATCAGCGGCATTTCCTCACAGTGGAGATCTGCACAGATTATCAGTGCAGCCCCATCAGTGATGCCAGTCGGTGCCCATCAGTAAGGCCAGTCAGTGCTGCATTCAGTGTTCATCAGTGGCTGCTCATCCGTGCCACCAATCAGTCCCCATCAGTGCCACCCATAAGTCCCCATCAGTGCTGCCCATCAGTGCCCATCAGTGCAGCCTGTCCGTACCGCCCATCAGTGCCCATCAGTGCTGCATATCAGTGCTTCCTCATCAGTGCCCATCAGTGTAGCCACATCAGTGCCTCCTTATCAGTGCCCATCAGTGCAGCCAGATCAGTGCCGCCTCATCAGTGCCTATCAGTGCAGCCCCATCAGCGCACAAAAGTGAAGGAGAAAAATCACTTATATACAAAATTTTTTAACAGAAACTAAGAAAAGCTTTTTTTATCTTCAAAATTTTCAGTCTTTTTTCATTTTTTTATCAAAAAAAAAAAAAAACCCAGTGGTGAATAAATACCATCAAAAGAAAGCTCTATCCGTCTCAATAAAATTGTAAAAATGTTGTTTGGGCACAGTGTTGCATGACCGCGCAATTGTCATTCAAAGTGCTACAGCGCTAAAAGCTGAAAATTGGCCTGGGCAGGAAGGGGCGTAAAAGTGCCCGGTATGCAAGTATTTAAAGTACGTCTCATCTTAGCCTACAGAAAGGGGACAGCGATTGCAGCCTCCCTTTGTTTCAATAAACGTTTCCAATCGTAGCGCTAGCCCCTAGAGGGCCACTGGATTTTTGGGTTCCTCTATTCCTGCACAGCCAGACATTTTCCAACGTTCACTTGTAGACAGTACATGGGCTTGTTTTTGTTGTTTTATTGGGGGGAAAAAATAGCCTTCTGCTGTCCAGGCCCTCCAGTGTTTGCCAATGTGTCCCTTAAAAGAGACTGAAGGGTTGTGGAGATTCCCTCTGTCCTTCCTCCTTTCTTCTTTAGCTCCAACCTAGAGGCAGAGCCCCCTCAGCCCCAGGGGTCCCCAACTAGGCTCCACAATGCAGCCTCAGCATTCCATCTTTCATCTGACAACAATCACCCCTGCTGGCAAGGTTTCACCATATTTTGGGCTGACCCAACCACCCTGCCAGGCTTCCTGCTTGGGAATTGGCCAGATTTCCATGAATATGCAGATCCTAGCCCCTTCGTCTCCACCTACTAGCTTCTAGAAACTTCTAGCAGCTTCTAGAACCAGGGGGAGGTAGCAGAGGCCTGACCGTTAGAGAGAACCAGTTCCCAGACTTGCACACCTAGTGTAAATCAGAATACATTTTCCTCACACTAGACTGTACACTAGGGGGTGCTACACAATGTAGTGAGTTTCCTTTGTTTTCTTTCTGCGAGTCTGGGCCTGAATTTACATTCTTAGATGGATTTTGTTACCACGACCAATAGAAATGTTCTGATATAAAGTAAGGTTGTTAATGGGGAATCTGTTCTATTCTCAACAGGAGCAAATTGGAAAAGTCATAGCTGATTATGAGGTTATCGATGAATTCCTGTTTAGCCTGTCCCAGGAAGATTTCAGCACAAAGTGAGTTTATAGATGAAGAAACATCAGCAGCTCTAACCTCAATTGAACTACAAGTTCCAGCAAGCAGTAAAAGGGGCATTTGTGGCTCCACCATGGTTGTGGCTCAGTCATTCATGGTGAACAGATACATAATACGACCCAATGGTTGTAGACATCTGACAATCCAACCTATCTATATGGCCAAAAGTCTGACGCTTCCAAAAAATGACATTATTCAGGGGGTTTCCAGTGAAGGGTCCTGTTAATACTACAGGATACAAAGACATTGTAGACAATTGTGCTCCTCCAACCTTGCAGTAACAGTTTGGTGAAGACCCTTTTTTGTTCAACCATGACTGTGCTCCTGTGTACAAAGCCACCTCCATAAAGACATGGTTTGACCAGTTTGGTGTGGAGGAACTTAAGTGTCCTGCACATAGCCCTACTGAAACCCTACTGAAAACCTTTCAGATGAATTGAAATGCTAATTGCAAGCCAGGTCTTTTTTTTTTTTGATGCCCAATGTAAGGCCTGATGTGTGAGCCAGGTCTTTTTTTTGGGTGTCCAATGTGAGGCACGATGTGCAAGCCAGGTCTTTTTTTTCGGTACCCAATGTGAGGTCTGATGTGTGAGCCAGGTCTTTTTTTGATGTCCAATGTGAGGTCTGATGTGTGAGCCAGGTCTTTATTTTGGTGTCCAACATGAGGCCTGATGTGTGAGCCAGATCTTCTCATCCAACATCAGTGCACTCAGGTTTTCTGCACAGAGCCCTGACCTCAACTCTACTGAATACCTTTTGGATGAATTGAAAAGCCAATTGTGAGCCAGGTTTTTTTTTGGTGCCCAATGTGAGTCCTGATGTGTGAGCCAGGTCTTCTTATTCAACATCAGTACCTGACCTAGCAATTAGACACAAATTCCCAGAGACACCCTCCAAAATCTTGTGGAAATCCTTCCAAAAGAGTGGAGTATGTTATAACAGCAAAGGGTGAAAAACTCCATACTAATTGCCATGGATTTGGAATGGGATGTCCAACAAGCTTATATAGGAGTGATTTCAGATGTCTACATTCTTATGGCCATATAATGTATTTCTCAGTCATTTCTGACACACTGAGACTTCTCTGAGTCTTTTGCCATCTTCCATTGTTAGGTGGGCCATCATTGCTTGGCCACACAAGATTATGACCACCATGGAAACCGTCCGAGAGCAGCACTTGGAGGATGAGGAGCGCTTCCGAAAAATCCAGGTCATGGACCAGAACAATTTCTTGGAGCGTCAGGACTCCCTACAGGTCGGTTACAGATCTGCTACCAATCTGTTGGTGATATAATCCAAATGTCCCATCTATCCACGCCTCCTGACAGTGCCAGCTCTCGTTATTTCTAGATGGTAGTGGCCGGATTCTCCACTCACACCGATATAACTCGCGCTCATGAGATCGCCAATGAAGTTCGACGAGTCCACAAGCAACTGAAGGATTCCCAGCAGTTGGCGCAAATGTACAACAACCGAGAGAGACTGTTTGGCCAGCCTGTGACCAATGTGAGTATGCCCCATATAATACAAATGACCGCCTATAACATTCCCAGATATGTATCTGAAGGCTCCAAAATCAGAAAATAGAACTCCAGTTACATATAAAGTTTTGATATAACCTCTCTTCTTTATGATTATTGTCACCTAATGCACTTTTTTCACCAATCCTTGCTGTTTACTAACCAGTATGACAAGCTTCTGAAACTGGTGAAAGACTTCCAGCCCTTCCGGGATCTCTGGACCACCGTGTCGGACTGGATACGTTGGTACGATAGCTGGATGAACGACCCTCTCACCGCCATCGACGCCGAACAGCTGGAGAAGAACGTGATGGAGTCTTATAAAAGCATGCACAAATGCGTCAAACACTTCCGTGATATACCAGGTAAGTTCACGGCATGTGAGAAAAATGGCTGCCACTCCCCAGCCTTGTGAACAAATATGTGGATGTGACTGGGGATGAGCAAAATTTAAGGAAAACTTTGGTGGTGTTTGGTGGTTTGTAAGGGTGCAATTAGCTTTAAATTGCTGCTGAGAGTTAAGGAAGCTCCTTCAAACTATCCTGGACCTGTTTCTTTTGCCAAAAAACATTAACCCTAAAGGTAATTCTAATCCAAGCCTTAACCCTAAAAAAACCTTTGCGTAACCTGTCAGTCTCTAAAATTATCCTACTTGAAGATCAATGCAAGGAAGGAGCCGTTATACTCACCTTTTCAAATGCCCATACCTGATACCATCCTTGCATTCCAGCACTGCAGTCCAGAAGACATTTTTTTATTTGGCAGTGTTGGGTGCCTTCGTCCCCTGCCTGTGGTTCACTCCACTGACCCCTACCATACTACAGAACACAGCAGTGATGTAGAAGATGGAGGATGGAACCAAATTGCACGGGGGGCACATGCATCTGACAATTTCGGATGTGTTGAATGAAAAGGAGGGTAGGAGACACAGGCCGCCAAATAGAAGACTATAATGGCTTTTCCCTTGCAGGGAACTTCAAGTCGTTTTTTTTTTTTCTTTTCTGGAGGCCAACAGGGTCTCTTTAACTGAAATTACCCGACCCATTTCTAGATATGAGAACACAGTTTTCTAAATTTCTATCTTAGCGATTCATCTGCATGTTGTTTCTTTACCCCCAGCCTGCCAGGAAGTAGCACAGGACATCAAAGGCCGCATCGAAGAGTTTAGACCATACATCCCATTAATCCAAGGCTTGCGCAACCCCGGCATGAGGAACCGTCACTGGGAGATGCTGTCAGAGCAGATACAGATTAATGTCAAACCCAAAGCCAACCTGACCTTCACCCGCTGCCTGGAGATGAAGCTTCAAGACCATATTGAGGCCATCGCTAAGGTGGCAGAAATTGCCGGGAAGGAGTTCTCTATTGAGCAGGTAAAGTACCTTATCTACCAGCTTTGTTAACTTACTTAGGCTTAGTTCCTCCTGGTCAATTTGGTACATTGGGCAGTAAGTGCTTTCCATTAAATTCTGTCAGCCAATTTTGCCTCGTCCTATGGGACCAGGATGGCTTCCAGATCCATTTTAAAGGTTGTCAGCGGTCTGCCTTGTTTCTGCTTTCTTCTAACAGGTGGCACCTAGCACATTTTAATTTTGGGTATGCAGTGGTTGGGTAGACACAGGATATGTCAGCCAACCATAGTCCCCGACTGGTGACAATACATTCTAGCTTCTGCAAACCAATGCATTTGTAGATTTCTTCATTTTTGGTAGGCTTGTCTGGCTGCATGAGTTCAGTCTTTGAGACATTTTTTTGGTAATCTTCCAAGTTTGGCTGGCATATATGGCAGTGGAAATAACAATCATAGGGTATAGGTGCACCTTCACAGTTGTAGTGAGAGAAGGTGTAGACTAAATTCAGTGTAAACGCTGGAACATTACTGAAACAAGCTGCCTTGCCAGTACCGCACTGGACATCTTTCTTCTTCTCGATCAAGCACTAGCTTTGTTAAAGAACACCTGTATGCCTAAGCACACTGGTGGCAGTTATCATCAAGACATATAGTACAATCTACTTAATCATATCTTGTTCCTGGTGAACTGGTGACATCAGTATGATGAGGTTTGCCAACAGTGAAGAGATTGTTTAAGCTGGTCTTGTATCCATGACAATTTAATATGGGTCCTCAAAATCATCACATTTCCAGGTTATCTAATGCTATATAAAACTGTGGACCTGCTAGAGTAGATAGTAGAAGACTTCAGATGTTTTATAGGTTTCTTTGGCGATCAAGGACATGCCATTGACTTTAGGCTGCTGGGGCCCAAGGGTCATACAATAGGCACCAAAGGGTCAAAGTTTGGACATTGAGGATGTAATGGGACATAGATCTTTCCAGGGACGTGACATTGACTATTGGCTGCTGGAGCTCAAGGACCATACAATAGGCATCAAGGGTTACATGTTGGGTATTAGGGATGCAATGTGGCTTAGATCTTCCCAACATAGCTCCCTAAGAAATCAACTACAGCAAGTTTTCCAGCATGGCTGCCTCTGCTATCTATAGATGAGGGGTACGCTTTTTGGAATGATCCACTCATAGGTTTCTTTTTCCTGTCCCACAGGCTCTGGATAAGATGGAGGGCGAGTGGGCCTCAGTATTGTTCACTGTCTTACCATATAAAGAGACGGGAACCTTCATACTGAAGAGCCCCGAGGAGGCCAGCCAGCTCCTGGATGACCATATTGTGATGACACAGAGCATGTCCTTCTCACCATACAAAAAGCCTTTTGAGGAACGGATCAGCACATGGGAGAGCAAACTTCGTTTGACACAGGTACTGAAGGAAGAATCCTAGTAAATGCTAATTGCAGCTGAGTCCATAGCATAACATAATCTTAACAATTTAGTAATTTCAGAAAGACAAAAGCTGTTTCTGTAAAAGTTGGGTCATTTTGGCTTTAACAATGCTCACAGGCATATGGAAGAATTCAAACAAAAGCTTTATTATTTATGTACTTTTTAGACCAAACACAGACCCATATGTCCAGTGCTTGACTAAAGGAATGTACAGGAATCAATATCTTGATCCAAATTCCTCTACTTTTCTATCACCAGGACGTACTGGAAGAGTGGCTGACCTGCCAGCGCTCCTGGCTCTACCTGGAACCCATATTCAGCTCCGAGGACATCAACCGTCAACTGCCGGTGGAGAGCAAACGTTACCAGACCATGGAGAGGACCTGGAGGAAGATCATGCGGAACGCCAAGGAGAACAAACAGGTCAGATGATACTTAGTAACCTGGCTGCCCACCCTTGTGGCAATTGTGCCCTTCCTTATGTATAAACTGTGAGTGTTTAAAGGGAAACTATAATGTATTTCCAGTAACTTTCCATTTTGAGTAACTTTTACCTGTTTGTGTTTATGCTGACTCCATTGAACTAGCAGGGGCCTTTGACTAAAAGCAACCCAGGGCCCAAGGTACAATTAATCCACCACACCTTAAGCCTCTAACCCTAGCCCCTAACCTTTTCTTTATTCCTAATCTCCAACCCCAAGCCTTCAGAAATGCTTAAAGAACCCATGTCAGAAATAAAAAATTGTTTTTTTTGTATATGCTGACTCTTACACATAATTCCATTCAGCTGGCAGGGGCCCTTGACTGAAAGCAACCCGAGGCCCAAGGTACAATTAATCCAGAACATCCTAACCCATCTAACCTTAACCTCCAACCCTAACCCTTCAGAAATGCTTCAAGAACCCATATCAGAAGTAAAATTTAGATACAAATATATGCTGGCTCTTATGCATGATCCCTTTGAACTGTCAGGGGCCCTTGACTGAAAGCAACCTGGGGCTCAAGGTGCAACTAATGCACGCCACCCTAACCATCAAACCCAAACCCCTAACCCGTTCTCTAACTTCAACTCCCAACCCTAACCCTTAAGAAGTGCTTTAAGAACTAATTTCAGAAGTAAAACATTGGTGTGTGTGTATGGTGACTCCTACGAATTATTCTATTAAACTGGCAGGGGCCCTTGACTGAAAGCAACTTAGGGCCCAAGGTTCAATTAATTCACCGCACCCTAAACCTGTAATCCTTTCTTTATCCCTAACCCTTAACCCTTTCTCTAACCCCCAAACCTAACTCTTCAGAAATGCTTCAAGAACCCACATTAGAAAGGAACCCTTGACTGAAAAGCAACTCAGGGCCCAAGGTACAATTAACCAACACACCCTAACTCTTCTAACCATAACCTCCAAACCTAACCCTTCACAAATTCTTCAAGAACCCATATTAGAAGTAAAACATAGATGCAAAAGTGTGCCAGGTCTTATGCATGATTCCACTCAACTGCCAAAGGACCTATGACTAAGAGCAACCTGAAGCCCAAGGAACAATTGATCTACCACCCTGTTCAGAAATGCTTTAAGAACCCATATCAGAAGTAAAACATAGATGTGTGTGTATGCTGACTATTAAGAAGGGGTTGGCAAACTGTGGCCCTCCAGCAGTTGCAGAACTTCAAGTCCCATCATGCTTCTGGGAGTCATGGTTGTGGCTGTCAGTCTTGCAATGCCTCATGGGACATGTAGTTCCACAACAGCTGGAGTGTCACAATTTGCCCACCCCTTCGTTAAGCACGATTTCATTAAACCAGCAGGGGCTCTTGACTGAAAATTAATCTTTTGCCATTCTGCTGATATTATGGACGGTGTGTGATGGGTGTCTATGCTTAGTTTGTGATATGGCAAAAAAGCTTTGGCTGAGTTTTTGAGTAGTAATCTAAGTTTTGTTGTGCAGGTGATCTCCCTCTGCCCAGATCCACGTCTCCTGGAGAGCCTGCGGGAATGTAACAAGCTGCTAGAACTGGTTCAGAAAGGGCTCAGCGAATATCTGGAAACCAAGCGAGGTGCCTTCCCCAGGTACCCACCACCGAGCGGCACATACCAAAAACTTCAATTTTTTACTAATCTATCTAAAGATAACAGTGATACCTTCACCCTTACAGGTTTTATTTCCTGTCTGATGACGAACTTCTGGAAATACTCTCACAGACAAAGGACCCCACCGCTGTGCAGCCGCACTTACGCAAGTGTTTTGAAAACGTAGCGCGGGTGAGACTTTACCATCAATTTAAGATAGTATATGTGGTGTAATAAAGTGCAAAGCACCCACAGCTACCATTTAGAAAATGCCATTATTTTTTCTGATTCCTATAAAATGATGAATGGTGCAATCTTATTGGCCACTATTGATTGCTGTACTTCACACATGAACCACTTTCCCCCATTGGGATCATTTGTTACCAGACTTAATTATGGTAGTCACAATCTTGTGTGGCCAAGCAATGATGGCCCACCTTACAATGGAAGCGGCCTGCCAGGTTGTGTGCTCGGATAAGGGTCTGGTATGGATTTTTGGGGGACCCCACGCCGTTTTTTTTTTTGGCACGGGGTTCCCCTTAAAATCCATGCCAGATCTGAAGGGTCTGGTATGGAATTTAGGGGGACTCCCACGTCATTTTTTTTTAAATTTTGGTTCGGGGTTCCCCTGTGGGGAATTCCCATGCCGTTTTTATCAATGAACTTCTATGTGTATTGTCGGACCGGCAATTCATTAATAGCCGCGAGTAGTTTTAAATGGCTTTTTTCCTTTGAAATATCATTTTGCTCTCAGACTGTTCTAAACATGGGAAACATGCGCCCCTTTACAGGCATACTATAGACCCCCCCCCAGCTACGAAATTTAAAGGGATATTACACTTTTATTGTTTGACTTTAAGCATTATTAAAATCACTGCTCCTGAAAAAACGGCCGTTTTTAAAACTTTTTTTTGCATTGATCCATGTCCCCTGGGGCAGGACTCGGGTCCCCAAACACTTTTTATGACAATAACTTGCATATAAGACTTTAAAATTAGCACTTTTGATTTCTCCCATAGACTTTTAAGGGGTGTTCCGTGGCATTCGAATTTGCCGCGAACACCCCAAATTGTTCGCTGTTCAGCGAACTTGCGAACAGCCAATGTTCGACTCGAACTCGAAGCTCATCCCTATTGACCACCAACTATAGGAGCATATTGGATATGCCATTCCAAAACCATGGCCATTAATATGGAGTTGGCCCCACTTTGTGGCTTTAACATCCTTCACTCTTCTAGGAAGATTTCCATAAGATTTTGAAGCATGTTTGTGGAAATTTGTGCCCATTTGTGAGGTCAGGTACTGATGTTGGATGAGAAGACCTGGTTTACAATCGACGTTCCAATTCATACCAAAGATGTTCAGTGGGGTTGAGGTTAGGACACTGTGCAGGACACTCAAGTTCCTCCACACTAAAATAATGTCTTTTTGGAGCTGACTCTGTTCACGTGACCATCCCAGCTCTATGAGCTTGTATTCCATTTCAAAACTATGGCCATTAATATGGAGTTGCTCCCCCCCTCCCATATGGTCATTAACAATGGATGTTACTCCACACCAAATTTGTCAAAGCATATCTTTATGGAGCTAGCTTTATACACAGGGGCATGATCATAGGAACCTTCCCTAAACTGTTACCACAAAGTTGGAAGCGAACAGTGGTCTTCATGGTACTCTTAACTGGAAATACCTGAACCCCATGATTCGAAGGGGATTCCACGTACATTTGGCCATATAGTGTAGAAAAGCACACTCTAGATCAGGGGTCTCCAAACTTTCTAAACTAAGGGCCAGTTTACTGTTCTACAGATTTTAGGGGGCCCAATTGTGGCCAGTGGGTGTAGAAAATGTCCTGGTATCAGTGGTAAGGAAACAATGTCTCAAGGTTGGTAGTCAGTGGGAGTAAAACAATTACATAGCTCTTGCGGTCAAAAGGAGGAATATTGCCCCATTTTTGCTTGTAGTTGGAGGAATACTTGGTATTAATGGGGTGGATAGTGCCGCATTATTACCGCAGTTTAAATGGCAGGAATTTTGGCCCACTGTTAGTGTCTAGTCAGAAGAATTGTGCCTTGTAATAGTGGAAGGAATAGTGCCTCAAGGGCCAGAAAAATGCAAGCATCCGGTCCTGTTATATACACAATATGTTTTCTTGTCCTTCCAGCTTCAATTCCAGCCAGATCTTCAGATCACCCACATGTACTCTGCGGAGGGTGAGGAGGTCCAGATGTCAACTCCCATTTATCCCACCGGAAATGTGGAGGACTGGTTACTGGAGGTGGAGAAGGTCATGAAGGGCAGTGTGCGGGAACACATTCAAAGAGCAATAAAGGCCTATCCAGAGGTAAGTTGGCGTTACCTTCCCCTAACATCTAATTGTTTTCACTTCTTCATCAATTTATTCTCATCCTTTTCTTCTCAGACGCTGCGAACAGAATGGGTGAAGAACTGGCCAGGCCAGGTTGTCATAGCTGGATGTCAAACATTTTGGACAAAAGATGTGTCTGAGGCTCTGGAGGCTGGAGACCTAAGCACCCGCCTCTTCCCGCAGCTAGAGGCTCAGGTAGGTGACTTCCCACAGGATAGAGGGGGGCAGTTAGAACATCTGACAGTTTTTATTGCATGTGGAAAGATTCCCTTTAAGATCCTGTGAATGCATCAGGACACGAAGGGAGGACAAACCTTCCCAACAGACACAATGAGGCTTCAGCCCTTCTCCACTCCATACATTGGAGATCTTCTCCAATATAAAACTTTTAAAAAAAGTGAAGGGACCCCTAAATTCACCTACTGTAACTTTATGACTTCCTCTTAGTTTTGCATATTTTGATACACTTTAATATTGGACATCTTCTGTACGTATTTCTCAACCCATAGCTCAGTGACCTGGTCGCTTTGGTGCGTGGAAAGTTATCTCGCATGCAGCGCAACATTCTTTCTGCTCTGATCGTAATTGAAGTCCATGCTAAAGATGTCTCTGCCCGTCTGATTGAAGAGAACGTCAGCGGTGTTAACGATTTTGAGTGGATATCTCAGCTAAGGTATAGGCACATATAGCTGTTACTTATATGGCCACCACTCACCAGAAGACAATTGCTACCTGTCCAGTTCCTCTGATCTTAAATAAATAAAATGAACCATATATTTCTCAGGTATTACTGGAACCGAGAAGATCTATATGTGAGAGCTGTCAATGCCGAATTCTTGTACGGCTACGAATACCTGGGGAACACGGGCCGATTGGTCATAACGCCTCTGACGGACAGGTGGGCACATGGTCTACTGTAAAATGAATACTAAAGTCATTAGTATAGTGTGAAATTATGGTGATGGAGCGCTGAACTCCAAGCTTGGTGGAGTTTCTAAAAAAATCAAATGTTTGATGTAGTGTCCTCTTTATGCCTGGTGGAGCCCCAATGGGGTCCCTGGGAGAATCATCTTGTAGAGAATAAAAAGATATAAGCAACCAGCTGTAGGGATTGGTCCAGATAATCATTTTTATTTGTCTAAGAATAAGTTGTAGGGATTGCTCCAGATATTGATTTGTATTTGACTAAGCAACAAGCTGTAAGGATTGGTCCAGATATAAATTTTTATTTGTCTTAACAAAAAAAAAAGAGTCCACCAAGGCATCCTAGACAATTGAGCAAGCTCCTAATCCAAGCTCATGAAGGTTTAACATTTAAGATTACTTACCCATCTGCTCACGCAATGAATCTAAGCCCTGATAAAAGGGGAGTCTTTGCATAACCATCCCCACCGAAACATGTCAACTTTTGATAGACCCTTTTATAGTGACAAAGCAAAATCCATATCTGGAACGATTCATATGGATTGGTATGCTCATATTTTCACTCTATACCAATGGTCTCCAATCTGTGACCTGCGGGCCAGGTGCGGCCATTAACTTGCCTTTATCTGGCTCTTGGCACTATTTCTCACACTGAAACGAGGCACTGTTCCTCCTTCTGACACCAACAATGCTGTACTATTCCTCCCACTGACACCAATGATGGAGCTTACATTCTTCCTATGACACCATTGGTGGGGCACTATTCTATCCACTAACACCAACGATGGGGCACTATTTCTTCCCACTGACACCAATGGTGGGGGAACTATTCAACTAATACCAATGATGGGGCACTATTCCCTCTCCTCCTAACCACAGGGGTGCTGTGTAATTGTTTCACTCCCACTCACCACCAAGCCTGAGGCATTATTTACTCCCACTGGCCACAGTCCAGCCCAACTAAAGTCTGAAGGACAGAAAACTGGCCCTTTGTTTAGATAGTTTGGAGACCCCTGCTCTATACAATCTGTATAATGTGAATTTGTTCTATTCCTTGTACTGGAAACTTAGGTGCTACCTTACCCTGACGGGGGCTCTACATCTAAAGTTTGGAGGTGCCCCTGCTGGACCTGCTGGCACAGGGAAAACGGAGACCACAAAGGACCTGGGTAAAGCTCTGGCAATTCAGACTGTTGTCTTCAACTGCTCTGACCAGCTAGACTTCATGGCCATGGGCAAATTCTTCAAAGGTCTGGCCAGGTGAGTGAACAATGTCTGCATTTTATAGACGTTTTCTAGATGGACCGTATTTGAGTGGTCAATTTGTTTTTCTGATGGCTCTGTACAGCTCTGGCGCCTGGGCATGCTTTGATGAATTTAACCGTATTGACATCGAGGTCTTGTCTGTGGTGGCCCAACAAATCACCACCATCCAGAAGGCTCAGCAGCAGAGAGTGAGTTACTGGACCTTCATTTCCAGCCTTTCTTCGTTTTTCTGTTCCTTCTTCTGATTCCTCCTGGTTTCTATTCATTATATTTTCATCCTTCACAAACTTTTAACAATTGTCTTACTGTTTTCATTTCTGCTCTTTCATTCCACGCATCGTCTTCTCCAATACTCATTAAGGACAGTGGCTGGAGACCCTCAAATCATTCCTTTATTTTCCAGAAGTCAACTTGCCACCAACTGTCCACCCAGAGCCATTGGTTTGTAATCAAGAAAAAACCTAAATATAGAGCCATTTATCTAATTGTCCATCCAGAGCTTCTGGTTTATAGACCGGATACATCCTAAATATAGAGCCATTTATCTAACTGTCCATCCAGAACCTCTGGTTTATGGACCAGATACTTCCTAAATATAAAACCATTTATCCAACTGTCCATCGAGAGCCTTTGTTTTTTTTAGACTGGATACATCCAAAATATAGAGCCATTTATCCAGCTGCCCATCCAGAGCCTCTGGTGTATGGACAAGATACTTCCTTAATATATAACCATTTATCCAACTGCCCATCCAGAGCATCTAGTCTAAAGACCAGATATATCCTAAATATAGAGCCATTTATCCAACTGTCCATCCAGAGCAGGGTTGTTTTTAACACAGGGCAAAAGGGGCAGCTGCCCCGGGCCCGGTCATTATTGTGGGGCCCAAAGCAGCTGCACCTTGCGCCCGCACTGCCTCAATTAGTTGATAAGTGGATTCAGGAGGGCTCAAGAAAATGTTTGCCCAGGGTCCAATCAATATTAAAGACGGCCCTGATCCAGAGCCTCTGGTTTATAGACCAGATACATCCTAAACATAGGACCATTTATCCAACTGTCCATCCAGAGCCTCTGGTTTATAGACCAGATACATCCTAAACATAGGACCATTTATCCAACTGTCCATCCAGAGCCTCTGGTTTATAGACCAGATACATCCTAAACATAGGACCATTTATCCAACTGTCCATCCAGAGCCTCTAGTTTATAGACAAGATACATCCTAAACCATGTATCCAACTGTCCATCCAGGGCAAGGCTGTTTTAACATAGGGCAAAAGGGGCAGCTGTCCCAGGCCCGGTCATTATTGTGGGGCCCAAAGCAGCTGCACCTTGAGCACGCACTGCCTCAAATAGTTGATAAAAGGGATTCAGGAGAGACCAAGAAAATGTTTGCCCAGGGTCCAATCAATATTAAAGACGGTCCTGATCCAAAGCCTCTGGTTTAGGCCATTTAGCCAACTGTCCAGCTACATTTCTTTCTTTTTCCATATCATATACACTCCTCTCTATTCCCCTACATTGTCTTCCTCCTTATACTTCCTGGTCTCTATTGTTACATTAGGTTGATCGTTTCATGTTTGAAGGAACCGAGATCCCGTTGGTGTCTACTTGTGCCGTTTTTATCACCATGAACCCTGGTTATGCGGGCCGTACAGAACTACCTGATAACCTTAAGGTGAGTTTACAGCCAATGGGGCTGGTCTGGGACCCAATAAGAGGGGAAATCTTCCAATGGTGACACCTGTTCTGGTGACAATTAAGAGAGGAACTCCCCCTCACTTTGAAGAGGTTTGAGATGAAAAAGCCAACATGTTTTGGGGGCACAAAGCTCCCCTTTATCAGGTCTAAAAAAATTTGATGAAGAGGGAGTTTTAGACCCTTAAAAAGCATTGGCTATCTCTTCTTTCTGACCTTTCCTCTTCACAGGACTCAGTCTAGATTTGTAGCGCTCTTATCCCTTGCATAGTCATTATATTACTCTATGGACCCTCAGAGAGACCCTGGTTGACAGAGAACTTCTATAAGAGTTGAATTTCTCCTATTCTTGTGTCCACCAACACGCCTTTTGTTGAATCATAATCTGTGGATTTTTTTGCTCTTCTGCTCAGGACCAGCCTGCATCTCACAATCTCTTTTCTCTCTCTTTAGGCTCTCTTCCGTCCCGTTGCAATGATGGTGCCGGATTACGCCATGATCGCGGAGATCTCTCTTTATTCCTTCGGCTTCGATAATGCCAAAATCCTGGCCAAAAAAATCACCACGACTTTCAAACTGTCCTCTGAACAACTCAGTTCCCAGGTAAGACACAGATCTGCCATTACCATTTCCTGATCACTGGGGGAGGGGAGACTGAGGAAATGCTTCCTCCTCTTCGTTACAATGTACAGTCTGATCACTGGGGGAGGGGAGACAGAGGAAACGCCTCCTCCCCCTTCTACAAAGATACAATGTATAGTCTGATCACTGGGGGAGGGGAGACTAAGGAAATGCTTCCTCCTGCCTGATACAAAGTTACAATGTACAGTCTTATCACTGGGGGGGGGGAGACTGAGGAAATTCTTCCTCCTTCCTGATACAAAGTTACAATGAACAGTCTGATCACTGGGGGAGGGGAGACTGAGGAAATGCTTCCTCCTGCCTGCAGCAGGCTGATGGCATCATCTCAGCCTAGGTAATGTCATTGACTGGAGCTTAAGGATGGTTTTTAATGATAAAGGGTGGAGCTTTTGTGAATAATGATACTGTTGCTTTATATTGCCATGTGTCAGGGATTTATTCATACAGATTTAAAAGGTTACTGAGAGGTCCACTTTAATTTGCCCAGCCCGGCTCATGCCTCTATTTTGTCTCCTAGGATCACTATGATTTCGGAATGAGAGCCGTTAAGACCGTCATATCTGCTGCTGGAAACCTAAAGAGAGAAAACCCATCTATGAATGAGGTGAGCAATTAGAAACTTCCTTGGTAGCTGAGGCTTCAAGTGTTGGGGGACCCAAGTCCTTCTCAGCCAACCAAGACTGACCTCTCGCTCCCCTGCCACATGGTTTTTGAGAGGCACAAAGCCGGCTCTCCATGCAGTTGCCTCTACACAGAGAATATAGTGCAATGTGTCCTAAAGACTTTGAAGACTGGAAATCTTCAGTCTCATCATGCATTGCCAGCTGATGTGCAACAATAAGGGGTCTATGTATTAAACAATTTAATTGGAGACTGTCAAAAGCATTTAGTGTCTGGACATAACAAATTCTGGCTGTATTTTGCTTAATACAATGGTTTCCTATGTTCATCAGCTCCATCTAGTGGCCACATATTTTCCTGAAATTTCTCAATCAGGCAAGTAACGCATTATGGCCACTAGATGGAGCAGCTGCTCATAAGGAAATCAACATATTAAGCAAAATTCAAAATGCATCCGGTCTAGGCAAATACTTGTGACATTTGTACAATTATTTTTTTATACATGGACCCCCCAAAGTTTTTTTTTCTTTTACCTTCCCACAGGAGCTGATCTGTCTCAGAGCGATCCGAGATGTTAATGTCCCCAAATTCCTTCAGGATGACCTGAAGCTCTTCAGCGGGATCGTGTCAGACCTTTTCCCCCGGATTGAAGAGGTACCCATTGATTATGGAAGCCTGGAAGAGGCGATTCGTAAAACGTGCGTCCAGGAAAACCTTAAGGATGTGGATGGTGAGGAGACTCATTAACAAAACTTAATTGTTCAACGCTGAAAGTGAAACTTCTGAATCAGGGACGTCATCGATGAAAGATTGCTTCTTTTACTGAGGGGTTTTCTCACAAATAATTCAATGAGGGAGCACATTGCAAATTTGTTTTTCTTGGTGTTTTAGGCTTTGTGACAAAGTGTATCCAGCTGTATGAGACCACCATAGTACGACACGGACTGATGCTCGTAGGGCCAACCGGTTCTGGGAAGTCACAGGTATCCAACCATTTATATTTCTGTAAAGTCCAGTTCAAGTCACAGGAATACACTTGCAGTCAAGTAGACTTTGTAATGATAGGCTCCATTTTTATAGTCTTACATCCCTTTTACAGCAGTTATAAATATGGCTGTGCATTCCAATAGGCAACTGACATAGACCCAATGCATGCAGCAGTTAGCACTCAGTAACAGAACTGGTCAGACATGCCCCCTGTCCAGCTAAAAACCTCTCTTTCCGGTCAGACATGCTCTCTCCTCTTTTCCTCATTATAACGTAGTGTGAAAACACTTGTGATTAGGGGTGTGACTGTTACTAAGCTCTGCTAGCACAGAGCACTGGAGTGGAAGAGCTGTGATGAGGGATGTGACTGTTACTAAGCTCTGCCAGCATAGAGCACTGAGGGGCTGTGATAAGGGATGTGGCCATTACTAAGCTCTGCCAGCACAGAGCACTGGAATGGAAGGGCTGTGATAAGGGATATGGCTGTTACTAAACTCTGCCAGCACAGAGCACTGAAGTGAAAGGGCTGTGAAAAGGGATGTGGCCTTTATTAAGCTCTGCCAGTACAGAGCATCGGGGTGGAAATGCTGTGATAAGGGATGTGGCTGTTACTAAGCTCTGCCAGTACAGAGCACTGGAGTGGAAGGGCTGTGATAAGGAATATGTGGCTGTTACCAAGCTCTGCCAGCATTGAGCACTGGAGTAGAAGGGCTGTGGTAAGGGATGTGACTATTACTAAGCTCTACTAGCACAGAGCTCTGGAGTGGAAGGGCTGTGATAAGGGATGTGGCTGTTACTAAACCCTGCCAGTACAGAGCACTGGAGTGGAAGAGCTGTGATAATGGATGGGGCTGTTACTAAGCTCTGCCAGCACAGAGCACTGGAGTGGAAGAGCTGTAATAAGGGATGTGACTTTTACTAAGCTCTGCCAGCACAGAGCACTGGAGTGGAAGAGCTGTAATAAGGGATGTGACTTTTACTAAGCTCTGCCAGCACAGAGCACTGGAGTGGAAGAGGTATAATAAGGGATGTGGCTATTATTATACTCTGCCAGCACAGAGCACTGGAGTGGAAGAGCTGTGATAAGGGATGTGGCTATTACTAAGCTCTGCCAGCACAGAGCACTGGAGTGGAAGAGCTGTGATAAGGGATGTGGCTATTACTAAGCTCTGTCAGAGCAGTGGAGTGGAAGGACAGGAAGCAGAGAAGAAAAGGTATTTTAAGGCACGCCCATGCAAAAATTAGTCACAAATCATACCATGGGGGTTCCGTAGTATTAGGAGATAGAAAGGACTGCAAATTCAGTTAATTTAGACTCCTTGTTGCTATAAGTCTCAGCCAGCCTCTGTCTGGCGGGACGTGGAAGGAGTCATAGTTCCTCAACAGCTAAAAACTTAAAGGACATGTCTGCTATATTGGATCAGGGAATGGATACAATTGGAGTTTTCTTCCTATAGAATTTTGCTCTTCCTTTGCACTGTAGTGTTTTTTCATGAATCTGTTCTGTATTATTCATGGGGTTTTTTTTTGTTCTGTTCCTTTAGTGTTATAAGGTCCTTGCTGCAGCCATGTCATCTCTTAAGGGTCTCCCATCGGTCAGCGGTGGGACTTATGAGACCGTTCACTATTACGTCTTAAACCCTAAGTCCATCACAATGGGTCAGCTTTATGGGGAGTTCGATCTGCTGACACATGAATGGTGAGAGATGCATCTTTCCCAGAATTACAATCTTTCTATGTGGCGTGTGTGTGTGTGGAAGTGTTGGGACTAATAAAAGTGAGATATTGGTGCTTTTGGGTTTGCCCCAGAGAGAGTCCTCCTTCACAAAGGCAAACAGTGGAGACCTTGTCCCGGTCCTGGGCTTCTGCTTCTCTAAAAGAGGATTTACGGTAGGGATCAAACCATTGGGGTGGGCGTTGAGGAACATCCAATATAAAAGTTCATGAGACTTAAAGAGTTTCAGTCCAAATTATTTATTTTAAAAACAAAATAAGTGTAGCGCTATGAAATATAGAAAAAAGAGTCCAATGTAAAAAACATTAAACTGACAGTTCAAAATGTAGTTGCCAAAGAAGGGACATCCTTGGGAAAGAGATGAGGAATCTTCAGGAACTGAACACTTCAAATATATAAACCATCTGGAGTAGAAACATGCACAACACCACCAAAAGTGAAGAGGCTTACCAGAATCAGTGGACCCAACGGGGCATACGCCGAGTAGGGTCAGACAGGCTTAGGTGGTGATGGGCTACAGGTGGCCCGGAAGGGCAATGTTGATGGAATGGCTCACACGTTGCTGTGTTCCTCAAAACGATACCAGAACCGAAGAGTATGGGACAAACGGCACGTTGAATGTATCCCTCAGAACGGTGTTAAAAACCAAAGGATGGCAGTAGCGGATGGAAGGAAAAAAGGAATGGCCACATAGTGTAAATCCATATAAAATCGGAATTTATTTAAAACTAATATACACTCACATGCAGAAGCATAAAAGACAGCGCTGTAGAAAAGTGGCGACAGTGGGGTCCTGCCATGTAATTTGTTATCGTCCTGATATGATTTGAATTTTTGATAACCCTCAAAGCTGTTATGATGAGTGCAATATAACAAGCAAAGCACCCTTCAGGAACACCCCATGGGATACAGGAACCGATGACTGAGAGTCCTAGATCCCACCTTACTTTGGAACGATTGTCTAACACTTTTCTCTGTTGGTTCCCAATACAGGACGGACGGGATTTTGTCCTCTCTGATCAGAGGAGGTGCCTCTTCCACAGACCCCGATAAGAAGTGGTACATGTTCGATGGGCCGGTAGATGCCGTGTGGATTGAGAACATGAACACAGTGCTGGATGATAACAAGAAGCTTTGTCTGAGCTCCGGGGAGATAATCAAACTGACCGAGGTGACCTCAGACCTGCCACCACCCCTTTCATGTTCTGTTCCTCAGCTAATGTCATAGTAGATATGATTATCACCTCCAATGTGGCTACTATGGGGCCTAGGGGACACTGGAGATGCATCCATCCCCGAGACCTGAAAATTATTGTAGGGTTTCCTCTGGGGTAATTGGGTTAAGAAAGGCTGATTTAGAGAATATTTATAAATATGTACAGAAAGTCTTCCACTGGGGTGCCTGTCTATAGATGTATTATGTACAACAAGAGGGTAACAATCTGATTTTTACTGCTGCATATTCTAACCTTTTTGTCTTCACCCCTCAGGCCATGACCATGATGTTTGAGGTTCAGGATTTGGCTGTTGCTTCTCCAGCCACGGTCTCACGTTGCGGGATGGTGTATTTGGAGCCCAGTATTCTGGGGCTGACACCCTTCACCGAATGTTGGATGCGCCGTATTCCCGCCGTCATGGAGCAGCACAAAGAGCAGCTGGAGTCTCTGTTCTCCCGATTCCTGCAGGTAAAGGTTTGGCCTCATAGGAGTAATAATGTGCAATAAATCGCAATCAATCGCAACATTCAACTTCATTAGAATGAGCAGAACCCTACAGGATTAAGCCTCGGAGGTATCAGCATTTATAGATAGTCGGCACTTCTGGACGTGTCCTTGTATGTTGGTTTCTTCCTTCAGTCTTTATGTCACTGATGAGTCCTGTTCATGTTAATAAATCGTAGTTCAGGGGCGGCCCATCCATTAAGGGCGCATGGGCGCCCCCCCCCCAATCCATTGCCGCCTCCCCGTATCCATGCGTCTGGCCCCTTTCAGGACACCGGATGCATGAATTTCATCGAGGAGGGGGGTGTTTTTTTTGAAGCACCTTATTACAGTCAAAAGCGCTAATAGGCTTCAAAATAGGGTGGGCTCTGGGCGCAGAAAATGCGAACAGAGCTCACCCAGGTGTGTTACAACAGCGAATGAATACTTGCTATTGTAACACTGATCCTCCTCCCGGCCAATCAGGAAGCAGGCTTTGAGACCCATCACCCGATTGGCTGAAAGGACAGGCAATCCTATTGGATGCCTAGGAGGAGGGGAGGAGCCGCACGCTGGAAGCTGCCGATGGAGGCGAGGACATGGAGCCGCTGCACGCTGCCCACTACCCGCCAAGATGGGGTAGAGGCCACTCGGGGGGGGGGTGTTGTATGTTTGTCCCCCCCCCCCCCAAAAAAAAGAAAAACACCAGCGGCCACTGTCGAATAGCTCCGAACTGTCCCTGATTTGGATTAATGTCCCTCTGTCCCTCATTCCTCCTCATTTGTCCCTCATTTTGATCTGATCCATATAGTTGTATATAAAATTCACTTTTTATCTATCAAAAAGTGTTTCCCAGCGCTAAACCTTTCATCTGATTTCTAAATTGCTGCATTTGTAAATTCCAAAAGCCGATATAAAGGAATAGTAGTGGTAAAAAAAAGCACTTGTGGGTTTAACCAATCTTGTTTTTTTGTACAATTCTCCTTTAAGGGGGCGTGGCAGGGGGTGTGTCCTGTGCCTGCATACTTTTGCTGATAGGTGTCCCTCATTCCCATCTCAAAAAGTTGGGAGCTGTGACTGTCGTAATTCATACAATAATCTTTTCGTTTTCAGGATTCCATCCAGTTTGTGCGCCAGTCAGTGCGGGAGGTGATCGCTTCCACCGATAGTAACCTGGTGATAAGTCTTCTTAAACTTCTTGAGTGTTTCTTCCAGCCCTTCCTACCCCAAGAGGTAATACACTTCGTACTTAATGAAAGGAACTTAGCAATGTGTAACCTAAATAAATAGTGTGAGAAGGTTTACATTCTCTGTAGACCTCCATCTTTATAATGGCAACTTTATCTTCATGGAGTTTTTTTTTTTCATTAGAAGACCAACATGGCTTATGATTTCCACACACAGGGTCCTAATACCTTAGTACCGCATGGAATATAATATATTTATCACTAACTTGAAACAAATTAGTAACATAAGTAAGAATGCAGATGTTTAGTATTGGACCAAAGGTTTGTGAACAGCTGGCTATCACACCTATATGAGCTTCTTCAACATCCCATTCCAAAAACCAAGGTCATTAATATGGATTTGTCCCCTTTGTGGCTATAGTTACATAGTAGGTGAGGTTGAAAAAAGACTACAGGTCCACCAAGTCCAACCTATGTGTGTGATTATATGTCAGTATTAGTTTGTATATCCCTGTATGTTGCGGTCGTTCAGGTGATTATCTAATAGTTTTTTGAAAGTATTGATGCCCCCCGCTGAGACCACCGCCTGTGGAAGGGAATTCCACATCCTAACTGCTCTTACAGTAAAGAACGTAGTTTAAGGTTAAACCACTTTTCTTCTAATTTTAGTGAATGGCCACGTGTCTTATTAAATTCCCTTTCGCGGAAATGTTTTCTCCCTATTGTGGGGTCACCAGTACAGTATTTGTACATTGAAAATATATTCCCTCTCAAGCGTCTCTTCTCCAGAGAGAATAAGTTCAGTGCTCACAACCTTTCCTCATAACTAAGATCCTCCAGACCCTTTATTAGCTTTGTTGCCCTTCTCTGGACTCTCTCCAGTTCCACCACATCCTTCCTGAGGACTGGTGCCCAGAACTGGACAGCATACTCCAGGTGCGGCCGGACCAGAGTCTTGTAGAGCAGGAGAATTATCGTTTTATCTCTGGCATTAATCCCCTTTTTAACCACTTCCAGGCCGCCCGCCGTCATTTTACGTCGGTACTTTGAAGAGGAAAATCGTTGTTATGGCAGCAGCTAGCTACCATAACCCTGGTATCTCTTCTTCAGCGGAACGGTCTGCTTTCAGACAAAAGTGGTCTCAGCGGCGGATTCACCGCAAGATCACTTTTATCAGCGGCGGGAGAGGACCACCCCTCCCGCCGCGCTCCGGTGTCCTCTGCCACTTACTGGAGCCACCGGCAGTGATGGAAGTGATCGGGTCCTCTTCCGTGTTAGGTATGGAGCTAAGTGAGGGGAAGATGGCCCCCACCCGGCTCCATACCAATGCAGGGCGGAAGCGACTTTAAAACGTCACTTCTGCCCATAGCTATTAAAGCTACTTTTTTTTTTTTTCTTTTTTCAAACGATTTTTTGTTTTTGTTTTTTAGTGTAAAGTCTTTTTGACCCCCCAGATCTCATATTTAAGAGGTCCTGTCATGCTTTTTTTCTATTACAAGGGATGTTTACATTCCTTGTAATATGAATAAAAGTGACACCATTTTTAAAGAACAGTGTAAAAATGAAAAATTAAAGGTAAAATAAATAAGAAAAAAAAAATTTTTTAAACGCACCTTGCCCGCTGAGCTCGTGTGCAGAAGCAAACGCATACGTGAGTAGCACCCGCATATGAAAACGGTGTTCAAACCACACATGTGAGGTATCGCTGTGATCGTTAGAACGAGAGCAATAATTCCAGCCCTAGACCTCCTCTGTAACTCAAAACTGTTAACCTGTAGAATTTTTTAAACGTCGCATATGGAGATTTTTAAGGGTAAAAATTTGTCGCCATTCCACGAGCGGGCGCAACTTTGAAGCGTGACATGTTGGTTATTAATTTACTTGGCGTAACATCATCTTTCACAATATAAAAAAAATTGGGCTAACTTTACTGTTGTCTTATTTTTAATTCAAAAAAGTGTATTTTTTCAAAAAAAAAAAGTATGCTTGTAAGACAGCTGCGCAAACGACCGTCATTTTATTCTCTAGGGTGTTATAAAAAAATATATATAATGTTTGGGGGCTCTAAGTAATTTTCTATATAAAAAAATGATTTTAACTTGTAAACAACAAGTTTGTTTACAAGTTCTTTGTTCCCAAGATTTTATCCCAATTATATCTTCTAGCAAGGATCGTAGTTTAGGGAAGTTAGCTCTTTTGAAACTCAGTCTCTGTGCATTCCCCTTTTGCTTCCTGTTTATGTGATTTATACTAAAACTAATTGACCTGTGATCGCTGTTTCCTAAATTGTCCGTGTTGCCACATCCGTGATCAGGTCTGTATTGTTGGTAATCAGTAGGTCTAGTAACGTTTTGTTTCTAGTTGGTGCATTTACCAACTGACCCATGAAATTGTCCTGCAAGACATTTAGGAATTGGCGAGCCTTAGATGAATGCGCGGTTCCTTCCACCCAGTCTATGTCTGGATAATTAAAATCCCCCATTATAATGACATTTCCCATTCTTGCCACTAATCCAAATTGTGATAGGAGGTCCGCCTCCGCCTCCTCCCTCTGGTTAGGGGGCCTAAAGCATACTACCTTTGTAGCTCTACCCATAAGGATTCCACCTCCTCCCTGCCTCCCTTAGTGATGTCATCTCTCACATTCACTTGTACATAATTTTTGATATACAGGCATACCCCTCCCCCTTTTTACCCTCTCTATCCCTGCGATATAGGGAATACCCTTAAACGGTTGCCAGCCAATCATGAGAGCTGTCGAACCAAATTTCTGTAATTTCCACAAAATCGAAATCCTCCTCGTACAACAGTATCTCTAGTTCTCCCATCTTGTCCGCCAGACTCCTGGCATTGGTGAACATGCCGCGTAGTTTAGACCGGTCACATACTATCTCCTTATTGGGTGCTCTGGGGTTGCAAATAGGACTTGTTACTATACTTACCTCGGGTTTAGGTGCTTTAGTCAACCTACCACAATGCCCCCAATACTACCCTCTGGAATATGTTCCGCGCTGACTATCTATACCTCTGGACCCCCCCGTCACCTAGTTTAAAAGCCCCTCTAACCTTTCGGCCATCTTCTCTCCCAGCAGATCTGCACCTTCCCCATTTAGGTGCAGTCCATCCCTTTTATAGAGCTGGTAACCGGCTGAGAATTCATCCCAGTTCTCCAGGAACCCAAACCCCTCCTTTCTACACCAGCTCCTCAGCCACTTGTTTACTTCCCTAATCATCTTCTGCCTTTCTGGTGTGGCTCGAGGTACCGGTAGTATTTCTGAGAATACTACCTTGGAGGTCCTTTTCCTCAATTTAGCTCCAAAGTCCCTAAAATCATTTTTTAGGACACTCCATCTTCTTCTGACTTCGTCATTGGTGCCAACGTGCACCATGACAGCCGGGTCTTCTCCAGCCCCTCCCAGTAATCTGTCCACCAGATCCGTGATGTGCCGAACCCGAGCGCCCCGTAAACAACATACAGTTCAGCGCTTCAGGTCTTTGTAACAGATTGCCCCCTCTGTCCTTCTAAGAATTGAGTCCCCTCAAGAATGCTATAACATCCTTTACTTTTTTGGGTAGGCTGTCCATAAGATTTTGGAGGGTGTCTGCTTGAATTTGTGCCCATTTGTGGGGTCAGGTACTGATGTTGGATGAGAAGACCTGGCTCACACATCAGGCCTCACCAAAAAAAAGACCTGGCTCACCATCGGCATTACAACTAATCTCAAAGGTGTTCAGTAGAATTCAGGTCAGGGCTCTGTACAGGACACTCAAGTTCCTTTACACCAAACTGGTCACACCATGTCTTTATGGAGCTGAATTTGTACACAGGGGACAATCATGGTGGAACAGAAAAAGGTTTTCACCAAACTGTTAAGACAAGGTTGGAAGAGCACAATTGTCTACAGTGTCTTTGTATGATGTAATCTTACCAGGACCCTTCATTGGAACTACTGAACTTAATCATTTTGAGGGGTTCTCATACTATTGGCCATACAGTAGGTGTAATTGTGAGGTGTTTACAAACTTTTGGCAATATAGTGTAGGTAAACATTACAGCTCTATATATCAGACCTAACAAATATCTAACAAGAAAAAACTGGAAGTGGAAGGGGGGGGGGGGGTGGATATGGAAAATGTTTGTCAGCTTCACATCTATACATTTTATGAATGCATTCCTTGTTTGCTTCTCAGGGACAGAAGACAATCCCACAGGAGAAGTTGAACCGTGTTGGAGAGCTGATGGAAACCTGGTTCTTCTTCTCACTGGTATGGAGCGTTGGGATCACCGGAGACTCTGACGGCCGAGAACTGTTCAGTAAATTCCTGAGAGACAAAATGATGGCTGAAAAGGTAAGATTAGATAAAGTAAATAAATGGAGAAACACGAGTGATGTTCATAGAGTTTCTGTCATAGAAAACAGAGAGATCCATTATATTGTCCATAGCAGTTACCGTATATACTCGAGTATAAGTTGACCCGAATATAAGCCGAGGCACCTAATGTTACCACAAAAAACTGGGAAAACTTATTGACTTGAGTATAAGCCTAGGGTGAGAAATGCTACTGTAAGTGGAAAAGAAGGTCAACAATGCCCATTTGCAGCCTCACTGTGCCTATTTGCATGCCTCAATGTGCCCATTTGCAGCCATAGGTCCCCCAAACTTCAAACTCTGTAGTTAAGGGTTCCTAGATGCCCCCTAGCTGCAGCCAAAATTTGGGGTCTCTGGACTCAAAGGGTCCTGAAATGACATTGCTGCAGATGGACACAGTTGACCGAATTTGGGGCCCCGTATCTCGGGGCCACTTGGTACTAGGAACCCCAAATTTGGTGTGCAAACCCAGTGGAAATAGCTCTACAACATATCCAAAGCTGTGGTTCCTAGAACCAAGTGACCCTGAGATACGGGGCCCCAAATTCGGTTTGGAAAATGTCAAGCACTTTTCTGCAGCAGAGAATGACATTTTCTGAACCGAATTTGGGGCCCGGTATCTTGGGGCCACTTGGTGCTAGGAACCCCAGCTTTGGATATGTTGTAGTGCTAGTTCCACTGGGTTTGCACACCAGATTTGGGGTTCCTAGCACCAAGCGGCCCTGAGATACTGGGCCCCAAAATCAGTTCAGAAAATGTAATTTTCTGCTGTAGAAAAGTGCTTGACTCGGGTATAAGCCGAGGGGGGCACTTTCACAAAAAAATGTGCTGAAAAACTCGGCTTATACTCGAGTATATACGGTAAGCAGAATCCTTAATTGAATGCTCCATACTACATTGAATATATGAAGGAAGAAATTGATTATTTGAAGTTATCTACAAATACTCCTTTCTCTTCCAACCAGCACTCAGAGGGACATAGGAGAAACAAATATACCACATAGCAAACAAACATTTTAAAACCATTTATTAATGGTTAAAAATACATTCACAAGAAAAGAAAAACAATTTTGCAATGAAAAAAAGGCTCCCAGTTGGCATGTATAGCATTTTTACCGTCATTTCCGGTTTACATGATGATGTCAGCACGTCGCTCTGTCCGACGCGATACGTCACAAATGACTTATTCCGGGGCCATAGAGGATATAAAGATTCATTATATTGTTCATAGCAGTGAAGCAGAATCCATCCTTTAATCTTTCATACTACACTGAAGGGAGAAGTTCATTGGTTGAAGTTGTCTACAAATACTTCTTTTCACTTTATTCACAAGTTCCAGTATCAGAGCGGGTTGAAATCCCTCTTCGGATCCTCCACCTAATAATAGAAGAAATATGGTTTTTTGGCAGGTGACGTTGTTGTTTCCAGAAGAAGGCTTGGTCTATGACTATGTGTTGGACGATGCTGGAATAAGCAGCAATGCTGAGGATGAGGATGATGATACCCAGCGGAAGGTGAGACATGGCAGTCCTCAATCAATCATCTTTAATATCATACTCATGTTCTGCTATGTATAAATCTGCTTCTTCCCCACTTAAGGTGCGCTGGGTGAACTGGATGGAATCTTCCGCCCCCTTCTCCATTGACCCTGAAACCAGCTACTCAGATATCATTGTACCCACATTGGACACCGTGAGGATGTCCCACCTCCTGGGAATGCTACTGACCAACAAGAAGCCGGTAGGTTTTATTATTATTATTAGGTTTTATTAGGTTTTCGTTGTTTCTACAAGTGTCTGAGAACAGCAGGAGGCAAGTTTGAGTTTTGTGGTGCCGAGTATCCAAATGTTCGGTCTACTCCCGAAAAGTCTGCAGGTTCCACATATCACAGCCACATTAGAGCAATTCCTTACATTAGGGTCCCCATCAGAGACCTCCTTACATCAGAGTCCCCCCTGACCTCAGCTTCCTCATCAGAGCCTACCTTACATCAGGATCCCCATCAGAGTCCTCCCTTACACCAAAGTCTCCATCAGAGTCCCACTTTCCATCAGGGTCCCCATCAGAGCCCACCCTTACATTAGTGTTCTCATCAGAGTACTCCCTTACATCAAAGTTCCTTATAGATCAGAGTTCCCATCAAAATCCCCTTGTACATCAGGGTCCCCATCAGAGTTCCCCTTACATCAGTGTCTCCATCATAGTCCTCCTTACCTCTGTAATTAGGTTACAGAGTGTTGCAGCAGCAGGATGGGAGCTGGGAGGCGGGGCAAGTCCACACAGAGGAAGTTCCATTCTTCTGTGAATGGTGGGGCAAGCACATTATTGGTTGCTAGGATGCTAGCAGTCCTAGCAACCAATGAAACGGGACAGCAAGTAAGAGCCGGGAGACTGCACAGGGGGTGCTGTTGGGGAAGAGGGAAGTTGAAACTGTGCCCATCAGTTGCAAACCAGATAAAGCCTTATAACGGGCTGCATATGGCATGCCAGCCGGTCAGTTAGCATGAAATATCAGCTTCTGCGTCTAGAAAGGCTTACCATGAGATATAATTGGAGAAAAGATGGAGTTAATTTGTGTAATATTTTTTTATTTCCATTGGTCCTATATTTAGTTTATGTTTTCTGGCTGATCACAGGTTCTTTGCATTGGTCCCACCGGCACGGGGAAGACTCTGACTGTCTCAGACAAACTTCTGAAGAACATGCCGCTGGAGTATATCAGTAACTTCCTCATGTTCTCTGCACGGACATCAGCCAATCAGACGCAAGATCTCATAGACAGCAAACTGGACAAAAGGCAAGAGGCCCGACTCTGCTGAGTCATGGTGAAGCTCGGGGGAGGGTCCTCACTAACACTGCGTCTTTGGCCATTTTACAGCCCTTTTTTTTGAGGCTTGAGTGTTTCTCTAATTATTTTTAGTCAAAGGAAAGCTAGTTACACCCATTAAAGTATACTGGGGCCAAAAACCTTTGAAACATGAAACTTGCAGCTCAAAAGAAGCTCATGTACTTTTTTAAGCTACAAGCTTCAAGTTACACTATAGGGGTCTATTTGTAAAACATTCTGTTGCGCACCCCTTAAAGAGCTGGTGAATTTAGTCCTATTTCCCCTTTTAGAGTACACACAGCCAGGCACACAACATTTCCTCCATTCTTCCACTGGCTCAAAAAACAGTCTAGGGGTTCTTTTTTAGGGATATTATTGGGAACAATGAATTTGGATAGGGGTAGGGAGAATGGGATACTTCAAGGAACTGCAAACTAAACAACTCGAGGACCCCAAAATTCCTGGCTGCACTGTACCAATCCACTGGCTGCACTGCATAACTTAATGTCCTACAGGACTCCTAATGCTGCAGGTGACCTGTACTCCCTCCCGAGTTAAAAGCTTCACACTGTCACTTTCCTTCAGGATTTGGGGTCATCTACTCACTTAGCCACAGAATCATTGGTTGCCTCCTGCCGATATCCACCAGGCTCTTCCTAGTAAGGGAGATGTAGACTCGCACCACCATAGGACAGCTGGACTCTCTCTCCAGTCAGCTTCCTCCAGACCTAACTTGATCCTTGGACATGGATCTGCAAATAGGCCCCCCCAGCTAACCCTTGCTGGGACCTTGGTGGCTACCTCTAGGATCCTGCACCAGAGGGCAAAGCCCTTGCACAGGGGTCTCCTCCCGCAGAAATAAACCCAGGAATACTGCACTGACTGCCCAGGCCTTAGACTATTTATGGGCTATCTCTCCACCTTCTCTGCACACCTTCCCAGGGATTGGCTGGAGTTCCATAAATATTCAGGCTTCCTATTCTGCCCTCCCTCCCGCTATACTTTTGGAATCCTGTAGGAGACAGGGGGAAGCAACAGAACAGCAGCCTGTGAAACACTGAGCAGCCGCAGGTAATTAACCCCAGTTCCATTGATTGCAGGGGAGCTAAATGAAATTTGCCTAGCAGCCTACTCTATACTAGGAGGATGCTACAGTTCTATGGACGAATGATCATAGCTCATGTTCGCAATCCTCTATGATTAAGTCCAGTCAGGGTGAACCGTATCAGAGGGGCGTGCCCGGTGGGTGGGGACTGTAGTTGAAGCCCATACTTTCACTTAGTGATGTGGTTGACCCTTACAGTGTGAGGCAGATTAGTTTGTCTGTTGATGAATGAAGCGAGATGAGCTCCTTGAGCTTGGACCGGCACCTAGAGCGCAGTGAGAGCCGACGGGACAACACGCATGAGTCTTTGAGTGGCATTTTGTTTTTCATACAGTTCGCTGGATGAATGTCACACACATTAATGCACGCTCAACAAATTTTGGCTGTAATTTCTCTAATAGAGTAATCCCTATGATCATGGATAAAGTTTCTGCTTCATCCATGTTTGCACGGTGACCCCTGTTCCTGATCCACCGGTTTCCATGGTGACACCTGTTCCTGATCTCTTATTCCGAGACCTCGTTCACACCTGAGTTCTTTGAAGCTTGAAGCTCTAAAATGCTCAACTTCTTAAATCCCATGGCTTTCAATTCTTCACACCTGAGCATAGAGGCCCCATCTATAAAACATTTATTGGATGAATGTTACACACACGGTGCATGAACAACTAATTTTGGCTGTAATTTCTCCAATAGATGAATTTGTATATCGTCAGATCTATCTAGTGGCCAAAATGTGGTATATTTTTATAGTGAGATATTTCAGAAAACCATACATGAATGTGTGTGACATTTATCCAACACATTATAATACAGAGGCACTCCTACCATTAAGAGACGGTGCGGATCTCATCATGCCATTGAGCATCTCTCAGATCAGAGCAATCTACTGAAAAGATGCCAGGGACCAATCTGATCTCTCATCTGGTGCCAGGAAAGTTTCCAAAGTGAAAGATGGCACCTAAAAGGCAGTTTTAGAGTGAATCAATACAGATTATGAATCAACAGATTTTTGAATTCAGTCTTCTTCTGCAGTTGTTAAGCTCATATTCTGTTTCAATGATTTTATTGGGAATTTCAAGTATAGAAATCATAACAGCTGTTAAGCCCACACAGGGGCAATGACATCGAATGTCAACTACCTATAAGCAAGGAAATCAGAACAACAAATTAGTGAAAACCATCAAGAGGCAAGCAGGTCAGATCCACACCAAAGGTTGTAAGGAGACAGCATGAACCTTGAGAGGGTTGAATAGTCAGAATTGGTTAGGGTGGGAAGGTATATGGGAGATAGATGGGAGGGTAGAAAAGGGTTAAAAGGGTAGGTTGAGGGCATAGGGCGGGAGGTCCCCACGAACTCGGGACCCAATCCAGATATAAGGTTAAAGATATGCTAGGCTTGACGGGTTCAAAGAAGGAAGGGTTTCAAAGTCTGCTAGAATTTTGGTTGGGAGTCGTTAAGGATACGAGAAGGTTTCTTGCATTTGAGTCATACAGTCCTTGTCTTCCTGTAAAGAAGATGAAGGATTATTCCATACCTTAGCTATTGTTTGTGTGGGCGATAGGAAAAGGTATATGGCCTGTCTTTGTTGGCGTACAAAGAGGCCTGGGATTAGGTAAAGAAGCAGAGCATATTTAGCATCTCTGGGGACAGTTAGATGAAGCAAGGTTTGAAGGAGTCCAAAAATCCTGGACCAAAAGGCATGGGTTTTGGGCATGACCACCAGGTATGCAGTACATTGCCCCGTTGACCACAACCTTAAAACAATGTGAGTAGTTGGGAACAGCTAAGGCGATGGGAGCTGGGACCCAGTACCACCGAACGAGAACTTTATAAGCCGATTCCGGGGTTTTCATATTGAATAAAACACTTTGCCACGCTGTGACGTTCCTATTCAAGCAGTCTATTTGGTTCTTTTTTGCCTTTCAGAAATACATTTTGTTATTTACAAAGACAGATGTACTGTTGATTAGCTTAGAATCTGTTTTTGATGTAAGACACTCAATGCTAATGGTCTAAACATATTATATATGTATTTTACTATTTCGCAGCCCTTGATTAAGGAAGGTCTTTTTCAACCCCCAAAATGCATTGGCATTTACAGTTTTACACACTTTGAGTTTGGGCTGTTACATTGGCTTGGTACTCTTCTATTTCATACAGTATATTTGACGGGCAGCTCATACATATCTATCATTTCAGGAGGAAAGGGGTGTTTGGTCCACCCCTCGGACGTTATTTCATCTTCTTTATTGATGATATGAACATGCCAGCCCTGGAGACCTACGGTGCCCAGCCACCCATCGAGTTGCTGAGACAGTGGATGGACCATGGCGGGTGGTACGACCGCAAGCAGATAGGTATAGAGTATACATTTACATAATTATCATTTATTGATTTTAATAGCCACAGTATCTTCTCCAAAATTCTACAAATGAAGGGCATACATTAGAAAATAGAAATGAGAGATCAGAACAATACAGCTTATAATAGAAGGAATAGATACGGGACAGATAGTAGTCATATTGTAGATAACGGAGTGATGATTAAGGATGAGCTTCAAGTCACCCGTCACCCGTTTCGTAACCCCGCCCCCTCTGACGTCACAGGGAATGCCACAGAGAAGTCCCCGTCAGGGCCCCTGGCGGGATCACCGGGTGGCCCCACCCTTCGTTATTTAAGAACCGTCAGAAGAGGAGAAGCGTCACACCGCGGGAGCCTCTCATCATGGTGGATGCGGAGCGGCCTGAAAAGAAGGAGGGAAGAAGACGCTGGAGGGAGGGAGAACCAGAAGAACCAGAATAAGAAGAAGATGGAGGAAGAAACCGAAGGAAGATAGAAGAAAGAAGAAGCATTTAAAAAAAGGAATTGTCAAAAACTGTCTCTTGCCATTTTTAACATTTTTGACACTTTTTTTGTGAAATGGTAGGGGTACTTTTTTACCCCCTTACCATTTTCAAGGGGGGAGGGCTGGGATCTGGGGGTCCCCTTGTTAAAGCCCCCCGCCCGCAGACCCCCACAACCACCGGGCAAGGGTTGTGGGGATGAGGCCCTTGTCCCCATCAACATGGGGACAAGGTGTTTTGGGGGGCTACCTCAAAGCACCCTCCCAATGTTGAGGGCATGTGGCCCCCCCTCTTTTTCTGCGGCCTGCCAGGTTGCATGCTCGAATAAGAGTCTGGTATGGATTTTTGGGGGGACCCGGATAGCCGGGCGTTCCTGGTCCAGTGATTTTGGAGATTTCAAGCGTCCATCTACCTTTGTTGTCCATACAACACAAGCCCGTTTGACTCATAGAACGTATGTTCTCTTGGGTTCAAATGCTTTGGTAAGCCTTCTGTTTATCGGTGGTGGTTCCCCTCACTTTAGCCATATATCCACGCTCACCGTTTGGATACCCACATGAAGTTTTTGAACTTTTTTTGAACAGTGTTATTTTGTCTTTAAACCCTTTATGGACATTTAATCACTTATATGCACGGATCATCACATAGGCTTATATTATTTTATTCACATTTTAATATTGAGAGCATTGGGCTTACTGCCCACATTCACTTGTATCACGTTAAGTTCATTCTTTTCACAGAGAGCTACACTGTTTGTTTTCCAGGTGTATACGCAAGGACTAAAGGTGTATACGCAAAGACTAAAGGTGTATACGCAAGGACCAGAATAAACATTTTCATTTAAATTTTTATATATTTTTTAACACAAGTTTATTTTTTTACGTTTATTTTAAACAGCCTTTAAAACATAATTTGTTATTTTATGAAAACATTTTTCCATATTTCCAAAATTAAAAAAAACATCTTTTTTATTGCTTTGTATATACTGTATAAATCTTGCCCCGGGTGTTATTTTTATGTTCCAGGTGCAGTTGTATTTGGTTTGATTGGAGGCCTCTGCATTGCTGCTATGTGGCCTTTTTCACTTGAAATACTGAGACCCAATTCTGTCTCCTTTCCTTCTGCCAGGGGTCTTCAAGAAGTTGGTAGACATTAATTTCCTTTGTGCAATGGGGCCTCCGGGTGGAGGCAGGAATCCTGTTTCCCCCCGACTCACTCGTCACTTCAACTACTTGTCCTTTACCGAGATGGCTGACAGCAGCAAGAGCCGAATCTTCTCCAGTATCCTGGGCAGCTGGATGGGTGAGTGTGACTATGGGGCTCCAGTAGAAACCACTAACCAAGGCTTGCCAAAGGGGAGGTGAGATTGGACCAGTAGCTATAGCCGTAGAGAAGCTGACATTAAGAGTACACGGGCAGGTCACCCTAGTGGATGACGCAGGCTCACCCAAGGCATGGGGTCTAAGCACTAACCAGTTTTCATCAGAGGTCCTGTTGGTGGAGATGGGTTTTTGCTGCGTATTGGTACCAGGTCATTGTCCTCTGAAACGCCCCACAAGGAGGCAAGTAAGTTGGGGTCCAGTAGCAGATATAGCAGATTGAGATCCCACAGAAGCATAGTTAATAAACATGAGTTATGACTAAGGCCTTATAGGCTGAAACGCTACAACTGACTTAATCTGTGTTTGTTCACTGTGGCCATTCAATAAAATGAAGACATTTTAAGAGCAACAACTGGATCATTTTTTCTACATTAGTCAGTAAACAGGCCAAAGGTCGCTAAAAAGTTGTTGCAGGTTGAGATCAAGCAGAAGTGTAGTCGAGGAACAAGCCAAAGGTCAGTAAAACATGGTAGTGAAGATATGGACAGCAGAAGGAGAGACAAGAGCAAGATATTAGTTGGAGAAGAGCACAATAATCTGGCAAACAGGAAGTGCAAAGGCATGGCTTTAATAGGAAGTTCATGGGAGGAGCAAAGGGTTCAAGAGAAACAAGACCCAAGGCAAGATTGTCTAAGGAATCTGGCAGGGAGCTGTCAGCATCTCAGGTGGCTCAGCAAGAATAGACATTGCCAGACACAGGAGAGGTCGCAGGTTCAGACCCGGGTCCTGACAGTCTATGACCAGCTTTACTGAATAAGACAAAAGACAGAACTCGTAACGCACAGCGACCATTTGGAATTAATCCTTTTCTGATATAGGCTGTATACTAAATGCTTAATAACTGCCATGGGTTACTGCACTTTGCATTCTTTGAATTTACTAAATAAACCCAATCTCAGTCTTTGACACATCTCTTATGGACCTGCAAGGTATGTTCTCAGCCCAGAGTGACAATAATTTTGATTGGCTGTATTGTTGTCACTCTCAGTAAAAATGGAGAAACGGGGGAGAAAGGTGGAACAGATAGTGTTGTTTCTTTGTTTTTTCACAAGTAGGAAAAGATAGTGGAATTATATTAAGTACATTTGGGTGGGTTGCAGTAAATCATCAAAACAGTACCCAACCTGTCATCAAGCATATGGAGATATCGTCATCTATACTCAGATCTTTCTTTTTGGCGGAGGGTCACACTCAATGGGAGAATCTTAGTCCCTCAGGGTGGACTGTGTCAGCAGTGGTTGGTAGGATGTGCTATTTTTGATTGGCTGTATGTTTTTAACCATTGGTTGCTTTTCTAGTCCTCCATTGTCTTCATTTCCTTTTAGCTGGCGCACCGACCATCCAACACCTTACCAAGCAGTTGGTTGATGCAACCATAAAAGTCTACAATACGATCACGTCACAGCTACTCCCCACCCCAGCAAAATCCCACTACACCTTCAATCTGAGAGATCTGTCCAAGGTGTTCCAGGGTATGCTGATGGCGGATGCAGCCAAAATGGAGGTGAGAGCTTGGTGAAGAGAACTGTGTTACGTCTTCTGTCATATACTGGATACATAGAGGTCTATTTATACAATGTTGCATTGGATATTTCCACAATTTTTAATCCATTAACCCAGTGGTCTTCAAACTGCAGCCCAGGGGCTGTATGTGGCCCTTTGGTTGTCCTTTATAATGCACTTGGAACACAATTTCTCCCACTGATGCAAGGCACTATTCCTTCTACACCAACAATAGGCCATTATTCCTGTCACTGATACCAACAAAAAGGGTACTATTCTTCCCACTGACATCAATGATGGGGCAATATTTATTCCCCTAATGGCAACAATAGGGCATTATTCCTTACAATCTAGCTTACAATCTAAGGTCCCTAATTCACATTCATACATACATACGTGTGCCGATCCTTTCAAAATGGAGGTGAGACAGCTTTGTGGGCAGATTTTTCCAATGTATGAAGACTTTGGCCAAAAATATCGCTGAAAACTTGCATCTGCCTTAACCCTAGCTTACTGAATTATTCTCATTGATGAAAACTGGGAGGTCCCCATTTCCACCACTATGAAGTTTCATTTTTGAACCTAAAATGGTGACTAACCCAGAATTGGGTTTATCAACCAAGTAAACCTATTACAAACTTCCTGATCCCCTTATATAGATCTTTGGAGTTGATAGACAGCTTCATTGACCAATAGGAAGACCCAAGAGGACATGTGGGGCAGGACTAGCTCTACATTTGCAGAACATTTAGAGATTCGCATATAATTTGTGCTAATTATATATCTAGATTTTATGATTGTTATGACATGCGGTTTACACTGAATGCCGGTGTGGTTGTGGTTGCATATAGAAGTGAACTAGGATATTTTTTATACATAATGTAGATTCTTTTACATAGTCGGATGAATGGGGTATTTGTCCATCTCAGCACTAGCAGTAATAACTTTATTGTATGACCGTTATCTTCACTTTGCGGTTCCTTTTGTGTTTTGTAGGACAAGTTCAGCCTCTTGAAGTTGTGGTACCACGAATCCTGCCGGGTCTTCCAGGATCGCCTGGTGAACGAAGAAGACCGCAGCTGGTTTGACGAACTGATGAAGGGCCGGATGGAGGAGTTTGGGGCCACTTTCCAGGAAGTGGTGCCACAACAGCCGGTGCTTTATGGAGATTTTATGACTTCTGGATCAGATTCTAAAGCCTACCAGCTCATTGAGGATCGGGCAAAGGTAAGGAGGAAATATCAGGCCATGACTGTGATGTAGTTAAATGTTCTTTCAAGTAGAACATCAGATTTGTTGAGATAAAAATAATCTTTACAATGGATGACATGTATACTGGGTGAACTTTCAGTAATTCTTACCTTTTTTTTTTTTTCTAATGAATTTCTGAAACATGAGAGCCAAAGGGGAAGTCCTGCAACAAGAATGTGGACATCAATTGGAAATAATACTAAACATCCCATCAGCCTTTATTCCTTTCTTAGGCTGTTGGGGACGGGTCGCTGAGTACATGATAATGCTGCATGATGGGGAGTTTAGTATTATGCTATGTGGACTTCTTTAGTAAATAGCACAAGGGACATAACTGACATTTAGTATGATGTGTCCCTTGAGCTGATTCTTTTTAGTTTAGGGAAGTTTTCATCTTTTCTAACCCCCCCCTCATCCCTTTGTGGCCATATTCTTCTGGTGGTTAATACAACTAAGGGGCTGTCAAAAGCTCTCATCAAGAGAGTCTGACTATGCCCACCCTCTCCTGTCTGATCCGCCATACATAGAAGCCATACTACAACTTTTTTGAATGACAGGGGATCTCTAAAAGGAAGGGGCAGAGTTATGAATCGTCCACCCATCTCCTATTTAGAGATCCTGTGTTATTCAAAGAAGATTATTCCTAAACTGAGAAGAATTACACCATAGGATATGTCCCTTGTGCTTATTTTTAAGTTTCTAATTTAGACTACACTTAGACTTTAAAAATAGAACAGGAACTGTTACAAACCTGGGTAGGGAGCCTGAGATGATGAAGGTGGCCTTTCTTACTAGTCTCATCCAAATACCAATGGTTAGAGAGACAGGGAGTGTAGGGATAATGGACTGGCATGAGTGGTGGAAGGTGATGTTGGTGTCAAAAGAACAATGATAGCATGATCATCAATGTGTCTAAGTTGATGAGAAGATGTAGTATATTGGTGAGCTGAGGGGTGGTAACTGGACCGTTTGGTGCCACTGTGAGATGGGCTTGACTGTGCACAATTCTATGTACAGAACCATGTGCAGGTGCTTCAGCTTGATTTCAGATATTGTGACAGACCTAGCCAGGAGAGAGACTTTTGGAGGGGACTGAATGTTAGCCTCTTGCCGATCGATCGTGGGCCCTGGCATTTGGGGGAACGGTGCTCTTTGTGAGCTCTATGCCTGGGGACCCTTGAGGTGGTATTACTGTGAATTCGGGTCCTGGTCCCCCCAGGACACACAGACTCTGGGGACCCTGGATTTGCCATATTGGAATAGTGACTGATTCATACCGTTGGGACTCCTACTGTTAAATGCTAATGTAATCAATTCCAGCTACCTGTCTGTTGTCTGCTAAAATGTTTATTGTAAATAAGTCTCTAGTATGGGATCTAAGAGTCATTAGATCCCCATTGTTGTTTGTGTTTAATTAACTCTGCTATTGTGATAATGTTGATTGGATTTTCTGAACTACAAGATGGCCAGTCTGGCCTAAAGGTCATGTCTGAGTCATCTAGGTTGTCTAAAGGGATTAGTTAATTAGCTCATGTTAATTAGGTTAATTAGGTTACAGCTGTATTGTTAGAGTAATATGAGCAGGAGGTCTGCACCTCCTCTTTTATTGTATAAATAAGACTGTATTCCTGTCAATAAAGAGAGATTCCTGGTTGAACTTACATACAGCCTGCCTGGTGTTTGTTCTGAGCTATCACAACTGGGTTAGAACGACACATAGCTGTAGTTCTAATCCCGGAGCATTGGATGACCGAGCAATCAGATGTTGCGATCTGCAATCTGATTCTATAGCAGCAGAGGAGTGTCGGGAGAGTGGAATCGAGCGAGCAGGGGCTCGTTACAGATATACATTGTAAAGAAGGTATAACAATTTGTATGGGGGTTTCTTGACCTCACAAGTGTTACCCTAAGTAGGTTGTTTTTTAACCACATGGTGGAAACCAAACTTAAGTGTTGTCATTTGTGTCTTTCTCAGCTTATTCGAGTGATGGAAGAATACATGGAGGATTTTAATCAAATAAACACCGCCAAGATGAGGCTGGTCCTCTTCCTTGATGCCATCCAACACATTTGTCGCATCAGTCGCGTCCTGCGCCAACCGCTGGGGAACGCTTTGCTCCTGGGCGTGGGAGGAAGCGGGAGACAGAGTCTCACAAGACTGGCGAGTTACATGTAAGAACAAAAAAGAACCTGGAAGCTAGTGGAGATCGCTGTAGTAGCGGTGTATTAGCAGTACTGACAGCAGCAGAGATGGCCAGATATGCGTGGCTACACTCAGAAAACTGAGACAGACTATATATGCTTTAAGTGAGATATATCTACAGAGAAACAAAAACTTGGTGGCAGAATGCCTAAAAACTAACAAACAGAAGCCTAACAACTAACTATATATAATATATACAAAATGGGGAACACCAAAAAGCAGGGGAAAACTGGAGGTGCAGGAAGCAGATGGTAAGGAGAAACAAAAGCTGGGATCAGGAACAAGGAAGAAGAGATACAAGGCAGCAGAAGACAGGGTACAGCATACAGGGCAGGAGCAGGAACAGGATAATGGCTATCAGTATCTGGCAGCAAGCAAACACTGGAGCGAGAGGCATTTAGTAGGGGAGGACCTAAATACCTTCTCAGCAGCCAGCACCAGGTGGAACTGATTACTGGGGTCTGCTGGCTGCTGGAAGACACCCGCTGGTGGACACTGTAATTACAACCCTCCGCCCAGGGAACCATAGTGCCAAGAGCAAGTGATCCAGGTCCTAACAAGTACCTACTGCAGTGATTTCCAAATTCCTTGGGATTTCCACAGGTGTGGTATATACATACTTACACTGGTCCAAGCTGGACTACCATAACTATTTACAAATTGACATACCTTGAATTCATCTTTAATCATTGCAGTCAATGAAAGAGATTGTTTCTTGTATCAGCCATGAACCATCTGTTATCTGTTGCATTTCCAGGGCAGAGTATGAGTGCTTCCAGATTGAGCTGTCTAAAAACTACGGGATGGCGGAGTGGAGAGAGGATATCAAAGGAATCTTGCTTAAAGCTGGACTGCAGAATACACCCATCACTTTCCTCTTCACAGACACTCAGGTAAAGCCCAGACGATTCAGCCAGCAACACCCACATGGCAAACATCGGTAGAATCTGATTTTACAAGTTCTTTATTCTATGAGTAGTCAAAATTTGGAATTTCGTGCCAAAACAAGCTGTTGCTGGCCAACTGTATGCACTGAATATTAAAGTTGATTGGATGGCAAAATGAATGAAGTCATCAGCAGAAGAACTGATCCAAGATATTTATCATCCTAATGATCAACACTGATGGGGTCAAGAAGGAAATGTTTGGTTCACCCTCTTGGTGAGATTTACTAAAACTGGGGCACTCAGAATCTGGTGCAGCTGTGCATGGTAGCCATTTGGCTTCTAACTTCAGCTTGTTCTATTAAGCTTTGACAATAAAACCTGGAAGCTGATTGGTTTCTGTGCAGAGCTACACCAGATTTTGCATGTTCCAGTTTTAGTAAATCCTCCCCCTCTGTGTCACCAGGTTTGACGGTTGACTAACAGGCAGGATAGATGCTAGAGTGGTTTAAATCCTCAGACAGATGGTCAGAGCAGACAGCAACAGTCAGGAGATTAATGTTCAGACCAGATTCAAGAAAACCAATTCTAAACAGACTGGTACAAACAGGTAGGAAAACGTAGCAATAACAGGCAGTAGCAGAGGTAAGAGGTTGATAATCAGGATAAGCGCAGACAAGCTGCGTACAAACAGTCCACAATTTTCACAGGAATAATCTCGATCAGGGGTCTCCAAACTTTTTAAACAAGGAGCCAGTTTACCATCATTGGTATCATTGGGAGAAATAGTGCCCCATTGTTGGTGTTAGTGGGAAAAATGGTACCCCATTGTTGCTATCAGTTGTTGAATAGTGTCTTGTATCAGTGGGAGAAATATTGCCTGAAGGGCCAGATACAGGCAAGCAAAGGGCCACATCTGGGCTGCAGTTTGGAGACCACTGATCTAGAGCATAAACAGACAGAAGTCAAACAGACTTGAATTCGGGACATCAGCATAAAGTTTAACCTGTTGATCAAGCACAAGCTGAATGTCCACCAGTCTCCTTAAGCACACATGATTAGGACAGGTGTGCACTACAACATGACTTGAGCTGCAATGGCGAACAGGTGTTGCAGGCTCAATGCTGATTGTTAGAATGTGCTTACAGCATATATGTCATGGTCAAGGGACAGAGACCAGTAGCTATATCAATAGAGAGGCTCTCATTGACCAGCTGGATAAGTACACAAGAAAGTCACCCTGGTGGATTACACAGGCTCTGATATTTACCAGAGCTCCTGATGGTGGAGATGGGTTTTGTTGTGTGTTAGTACCAGGTCACAGTCCTCAGAATAACCCCACAAGAGGTGAGCAAGGTGGGGTCTAGTAGCAGATATAGCCAGTTGGGATCAAATAAAAGCAAAGTCAGAAAAACAAGCCAAAGGTCAGTAGCAAGTGGTTGCAGTTTGGGATCAACCGAAGGCGTAGTCGAGGAACAAGCCAAAGGTTGATAACGAGTGGTAGTGGAGATAAGGACAGCTGCAGGTATGTGTGTTATAGGCTAGAGAGAGTGCAATAATCTGGCAAACAGGAAGTGCAGGGACATGGCTTAATTAGGAAGTTTATGGCAGGAGCAAAGAGTTCAGGGTTCACCAGAAACAAGAGACAAGGCAAGATTGTTCTAAGAAATCAGACAGGGAGCTGTCCAGCGTCTCAAGTGGCTCATCAAGAAAAGCTACTGCCGGACAATATAAGAGTTTACTATAGCTTAACCCATGTTGGACATAACAGAACAGATGATGATTTCAACTATTTTTTTGAGTCGGCACAGAGTTTAAACCCATCCAAAATTGTTGTTGCTTGATTTTTACCCAAAGGGCCTGTAAAAAAGCCCTCTGTAACCTTCACTTACTTACATACCAGCTTATCAAATAGTTGTCTACTTTTTATATGTCCCAAATTGGTCAAGCTCTAGAAAATTTTTACTATTCACTGCTTTGGGATGATACATAAATGCTTTATTGGGCTTTTGGTTTGCCTTCCGGATCACCAGTGTTAGAAGAGATTCAGAATTACAGCAGACTGAACTGGATGTAGAGGTGTTCTGGGAGATCTGATGTTTTCCGGGACTTAACCAGGCCTTCTCCATGCTGGAAGTTCTGGTCAGGGCTCCAGCTGAACCCCCCTCCCATGGGACATCCACAGAAGATGCCAAAACCACCAGCATCTCATAAATCTATGTTTAAAGTCTGTTCAGTAATAGCCATGGATCCTTGCACCATTTTCTTTCATAGTTGCTATACATTTCTATCTTATAGATTAAGAATGAATCATTCCTTGAGGACATCAACAATATCCTGAACTCCGGAGATGTTCCCAACCTGTACGGACCAGAGGAGCAGGATCAGATTGTCACTGTCATGAAGCCAGTTGTACAAGACATGGGGCAACAGCCAACAAAGGCCAACCTGATGGCGGCCTATACCCGCCGAGTCCAGGGGAACATCCATACCGTGCTGTGCATGAGGTACCATCCATAACGAATGACGAGTCTCCTTTCTGTATGACTATAAAAACCTTTAATCCAATTTTCTATAATATATCTTATATATGTTTAAACCATTTACATTTTAGATTTTGGCCAATTGGGAAAAAAACTCTAATTTGTCCTTGTACATTGTCCTAAGGGCTTTCTAAAACTATTGCAACATCAGGTCCCACGATACATTGCTTTGGCAATAGTTAGAAGCTTTCAGGAGTGACACTTTTAGATGGGATATATGTGAGTCTGAAGATCAAAGTGGTCCAAAAGAAGTTTTTATTCCAAACGTATAATAGGTGCTACAGCCAACGCGTTTCAAGGACCCCACGTTTCTCTTCACCAGGGCTTTAAATGTATGAAATCCGCTGGTAGGGGCTCAAAACTGTTAAATAGACTCTACTGTACAATGGGAGAACTCAGTAATGTTCAACAACTGGTATAAACAATAATCCCTGAAACGTGCTGGCTGTAGCACATATCATACGTTTGGAATAAAACCTTATTTTGGACTCTAATGCCGCGTACACAGCTGGTTTTGCCGTTGGAATAAAACTCTGAAGGTTTCTCCGACGGAACTCTGACGAAATTCTGCTCAAGCGGTCTTACATACACACGGTCACACCAAAGTCCGACCGTCCAGAACGAGGTGATGTACAACACATACGACGGGACTAGAAAAAGGAAGTTCAATAGCCAGTAGCCAATGGCTTCCATCTCGTACTTGCTTCAGACCATGCATTGTTTTTGGTCCATCGGACCAGCATACAGACGAGTGGTTTTCTCAATAGGAATTGGTTCCTTTGGAAATATTTAGAACATGTTCTATTTCTAGGTCCGTCAGAATTTAAAAAAAAAAAGTTCAATGAGGCCTACACACGATTAAAAGCTTTCATCTGACTTTTTCTGTCGGACATTCCGCTCGTGTGTACGCGGCTTTAGACTTTAAATGTGGTGCTTCAATTTTCCAAATCCAGGGCTTTTTTTCAGCAGGAACGCAGGGGAACGCAGTTCCGGCACCTCCAGCACTGAATGTATGTAATAGCATGGGGTGTACTGGAGGGTCAATTGATATTGGCTGCTGGGGGATCTATTGTCACTGGTGGGGATCTGATTTTGTATGAGGGTCTATTGTGGCTGATTGGGAATCTATTGTTGCTGGGAGGGGCCTTATGTTCCTGGAAGGGATCTACTGTTAAGGGAGAGATCTATTTTTACTGGCTGCTGGAGGATCTATTGATGCTGGCTGCGGGGAGATCTGTTGTTGCTGCTGGGGGGGGGGGTCTAATGTTGCTTGGGTGGATATTTTGTTACTGGCTGTGATATTTTGTTGTGGGTGGTTCACTGTTGCTGCAATGAATCTATTGTTGTTGGGATGGAGTCCATTGTTGCTGGGGGAGTCTATTGTTGTGTGGGGATCTATTGCTGGGATTTTATTCCTGGTTGCGGGGGATCTATTTTACTGCTTTTCTTTTTATCATTAACATGTTCCATACAAATGATTTAGCACCACAAAACGATACTGGGTTCTGCATCCTCTAAAAGGGGCATTACTGGTAGGTGGGTAGAGGGTGGAATCAAGGGACGGTGGTCAGAGGTGGGTAGGGGGCAGAGACAAGGGGTGACTCAGATGGGGGAGTTCCTGCACCTATTCTCCGAGAAAAAAAGCCCTGTCTAAAACAAATTTTGGGGTTGCTGTGGCCATTCCGAGGTTCACAGGAGCTGCCCACACATCACCGAGACTGTCAGGAATCGGCAGCAGGCGTGGCCAAATCTATGAAGCTACACTAGAAAACTGAGACCACACTATATATGCTTTAAGCAAGTTTATTAACAGTGAAACAAAACACATCCAACCAGAAAACAGAAAACACAGCAAAAGTGAATATACAAGTGAAGCATAACCAACTGACGAAATACCTAAAAAACATCCTAAGTAACAGAAAGCTTAACAACTAACTATATACAAAGTATACAAAATGGGGAACACAAAAAAAACAGGGCAATACCAGAGATGCAAGAAAGAGGGGAACCAGGATTGCAATCAGGAACAAGGGGAGCAGGTACAAGGCAGCAGGGTACAGGATATAGGTACAAGGCAGCAGGGTACAGGATAAAGGTACAAGGCAGCAGGGTACAGGATAAAGGTACAAGGCAGCAGGGTACAGGAAATGGGTACAAGGCAGGATCAGGAAATAAGGCTCAGGATGAATTGGCAATCAATCCTCTGGCTAGCAGGCAAAACACTAACATGAGAGGCACTGGTAGAGGATGGACTAAATACCCTCCCAGCAGCCAGCATCAGGAGGCTGACTATTGAGACCTGTTGGCTGCTGGGAGACATCTACTGGTGGATACTGGAACTACAATCCTTACCCAGGAGACCACAGTGCCACCAGCAGGTGATCCAGGTCTTGACATAGACGCTCTAATAGGATACCACCAGACAGTTTTGCCAAACACTCCAATAGCACAAAGTTATCATCTACCTAAGGTTTCCGCGCTATGAATCTACCATTTGAAATGTTAAGACAAGATGGCAATCTATTTCAAGGGAAAGAATTATTGTAACAAAGTTTAAAAACAACTGAAAAAAAAATTGACAAAAATTGTTACAAAATTTAGGCAAAGCCCCAGCTGATGATGAGAAAACTTTTGCAGACAGAAGAAAAACTCTAAACACCGTAAACCATATTTTGATGATCGTATATTATTTTTATGCTTCAACTGGGCATTGTTTCCTGAAATCTTACCCAAAGGTTACATTGCAGTTTAAGATTCTCTGCCCATTGAACCTCCATTTCTCATCCAATTTCGGGTTTGTAGTCCTATAGGTGAGGTTTTTCGGGCTCGTCTCCGGCAGTTCCCCTCCTTGGTGACCTGCTGTACCATTGATTGGTTTGATGAATGGCCAGCGGAAGCTTTACAATCTGTAGCGTCATCGTTCCTGATGGAGATCCCGGAGCTGGAGTCCAGAGATTCTGTTATCCAGGGCATGGTATGTTCTTTATTGGTTCTGGACGGTGGTCATGGCGTACTGATCCCAGTGTAAAGGAGGAGCTGTATGGGCTTGATCAGGGCTGGGAAAAGGGGTGGGCAGGTGGGGCGGCTGCCCTGGGTGCAATGGTTTATTGGAGGGATGGGGGTGCCCTGACCCTAACCCTATAGGAAGGGGGGGGTGCAGTTTGGCATCTTTGCCCTGGGCGCTGGACACTGTGAGCTTCTCACAATGACAACTTACAAAGAAATGAAGGGTCCGTAATTTTTTATCATAGGTCTATTTTATATGATAGAGACAGAAAATCAACCAAAAATCCGGAAAAACACACAATACAAATGTTATAAATTGTGTTTCAGTTCAGAACACTAAAGATGGGTGGTGGATGGGTCTTCCAGCATGACAATGACCCAAAACATACCACCAAGGCAATAAAGGAGTGGCTCAAGAAGAAGCACATTAAGGTCATGGAGTGGCTCCAGACCTTAATCCTGAAGATGGGTCACTGATGGGTCTTCCAGCGTGACAATGACTCAAAACATATCGCCAAGGCAACAAAGGAGTGGCTCAAGAAGAAGCACATTAAGGTCATGGAGTGGCTCCAGACCTTAATCCTGAAGATGGGTCACTGATGGGTCTTCCAGCATGATAATGACTCAAAACATATTGCCAAGGCAACAAGGGAGTGGCTCAAGAAGAAGCACATTAAGGTCATGGAATGGCCTAGCCAGTCTCCAGATCTTAATCCTGTAGAAAAATTATGGAAGGAGCTGAAACTTCGAGTTGTCAAGAGACAGCCAAGAAACCTTAAGGATTTGGAGAAGATCTATAAAGAAGAGTGGACCAAAATCCCTCCTGAGATGTGTGGAAACCTGGTCACCAACTACAAGAAACATCTGACCTCTGTGATCGCCAACAAGGGTTTCTCCACCAACTACTAAGTCATGTTTTGCTTGGAGATCAAATACTTATTTTACTCACTGAACTGCAACTCCATTTATAACATTTGTATTGTGTGTTTTTTCTGGATTTTTGGTTGATATTCTGTCTCTATCATATAAAATACACCTATGATAAAAATTATAGACCCTTTATTTCTTTGTAAGTGGGCAAACATACACAGGAGATGAAAATCAAATTGCCTTGACAGACAAGGATGTGCCATGTAGCAGAGCTGTGTAAATCACAGAACTGGATGGACAAAGCATTCTCTCCTATATGTATTTCATCATTTTATCGATTTGCCTGGAATTGAGTTTGAGAACGCTCGCTTACCCCATTACAGATACAGATGTGTGTGGAGATGCACCAGTCAGTCGCTGTGAAGTCCAAACAATATTTAGCAGAACTTTCCCGACACAATTATATCACCCCGAAGAGTTACCTGGAGCTGCTGGGGATCTACTCCTCTCTGATCGGAAAAAAACTGATGGAGATCAAAACCGCCAAAGATCGGATGAAGAGCGGCCTGGACAAGGTGAGGGGACATTAGAGTGTAAGCTCCTCCGGTACAGAGACTGATGTGACTGGCTCAGTGTTCTCTGTACAGCGCTGCGGTATATGTCAGAGCCATATAAATGTATAATATTAATAATACTGTGTGACTGGGGGGGGGGGACATTAGAGTGTAAGCTCCTCTGGTACAGTGACTGTTCTGACTGGCTCAGTGTTCTCTGTACAGCGCTGCGGTATATGTCAGAGCCATATAAATGTATAATATTAATAATACTGTGTGACTGGGGGGGGGGGACATTAGAGTGTAAGCTCCTTTGGTACAGAGACTGTTCTGACTGGCTCAGTGTTCTCTGTACAGCGCTGCGGTATATGTCAGAGCCATATAAATGTATAATAATAATAATACTGTGTGACTGGGGGGGGACATTAGAGTGTAAGCTCCTCTGGTACAGAGACTGTTCTGACTGGCTCAGTGTTCTCTGTACAGCACTGTGGTATATGTCAGCGATTTACACATATATAAATAAAATACACAAATTTAATAAAATATACTGTGATAACATTTCATATTTGCTGTATTTTCTTTTAGCTGCTTCACACGGCTGAGGATGTGGCTAAGATGCAGGAAGAATTGGAGATAATGCGCCCCCAACTGGAGGATGCAGCACAGGAGACTGTGATAACAATGCAAAAAATCGAGGTATCTGATGTCCACATTATATTTTACTTTGTTTCAGAGAATTTTTGTGTCTTCATTCCTAAAGTAATTTCTCTCTCCACTTTTCACCACTATGTGTCTGAAACGATTCGCCTTATCTCCACTAGAAAGATACGGTGGTGGCGGAGGCCACTCGAGCCTCGGTGCAGGCAGAGGAGGCCAAAGCCACGGAGAAGGCACGAAAAGCTCAGGAAATTGCAGATGATGCCCAAAAGGACCTGGACGAAGCCCTTCCTGCTCTGGACGCTGCTCTCGCTAGCCTGAAATCTCTTAATAAGAATGATGTCACAGAGGTGAGCAAATTAGGGAATTAGAAGGTGGACCATGAGTGGGGTTAGCAGGAGGAGGAGAACACTGAGAAAAATATATTTGCTTTGTTTGACTCAATATATTAGAAACCCAACCAGAATTATCTAGACACCAATCAGTCCAACTTTTGGCTAACAATGTCTGTTCTTATCAGTTTACGGGATGAAGACGGCTGGTCCCCTTTGACCAGGAGGAGCCGGTTAGCATTCCTCTTGATGTAGTTAGCTAGGAATGGTGGGAGTGGTTGGAGGGTCTTTTCCTCCCGGGTTGATTCCGGCCTGGTGCACCAGGCTGCCCACCGGTTGAAGGGAAGGCTCTCCCTAATCTTCCGAAGTTCTAATTACTTCCTGGTAGGAATGGTGCTGCACTGGTTTGGCCAGGGTTTGGGCTGAGAGAAGCCCACGGTCTATGTGCCCCTGAAGTGACAGTCACGGGGTGCCAGAAATTTCACTCGGGGAAGCTCTTTATTATATTGGCTCCACAGTCACTGCACCATTGCGTGTGCTTTTCTCACCTGGCTTCAGGGACAGGCTTTTTGGCTAGGACTGGAGGATTTTTTTCATTCTGGACGAAAGGCCCACCATTGTCTAGCAATTTACACTTTTGAAGCATTTATCCACTTCCCCCTTCCTTTTTTCATTTGTTGTGTATCACTTGCACTTTTTTGCACAACACTTTGCTCACACCTGATTAGTAAGGTGTAGTTCCTCGGATTTGCCCTGAACGTCGGGGGGGGGGGGGGGGGGGCACCTGGCCTTTTGGTCAGGTTCTCCCCCTCCCATGGGGTCTCCCTTCCGGGGAGCCCCATCTAGTATTTGGGTTGGCTTCGGCAGGCCTCCCAAAGAAGGTGGTCCGCCTGATTTCGGCCGGGTGGACAACGAGTACCCCAGTCCCTGTTAGGAGCCTTGCACCCAGGGGACATCAGGGCCAGAGTCCTTTCTCTTCTGAGGAGGACCATGTTTACACCCTGTGTACTTTTTTTTGTGTGGTGAACCCAGTGTTTTTTGTGAGTGAGATTCACTGCACCGCAGAGGTTCAAAAACCAGTCCAACATGCCATCCAGAACTCAAGTATATTACTATGTGCCAGATTCTTTCTTGATACCAAGGCCACTGGTATAGGTGGTCTTCCTGTACCAGGCCCGGGCCTGGGTCCCATTAGTTCAAAAGAGGAGGAGCTGGAGGGCTGGGTGTACTCTCTTATTGCTGACGCCAACCCTCTTGTGCCTCCCCGTGCAGCGCTGCCGCCTTCTACTCTTTCTTCCTGCGGCAGCACTGCAGGGGGATCTGCTCTAGTATTTTAGACGCCCCCTGCTGTCTGGACCCCCCATCCCCCTGTGTGCCCCCTCCCTCCGAAGCGCTTCCAGCTTCCCTCCTCTCCCACCGGCAGCTACTGCAGGCACACAAGGAGATGTTTCAGGATAGAGAGTGGGGGAAGGGGCTGATAAATATGTACTTTACCGGCCCCTTCCTTTTCTGACTGAACACGGTGAGCGATTGGTTCCCATCACTTTTGTGTCCATTCATCACTGAAGCAAAGTAAACTGAGTTTACTATGCTACAGTTTGTGAATAAACAGTGCTTCCTGTTCATTCATCTGCGCAGCTGAGGCTGCAGAGAAAGGGACTAATGAATCTGTGTTATCATTCCTTTTCTCGGTCACAAATGCAGTGGCGACTGGTGCTGTATATTTTTGGGGGGGTAAACAAGACATCTGCCCCCACCCCCAGGTTGTTCGGTAGCTCAGTTAAACCCCCCACCAGCCCGCACTTATCTAGGTCACGAGCAGCTTTGGCTCCTTCCTGCGTCTCCTCCTCAGCGGCTTTACGGTGGCTTCCTCCTCGGCAGATTCCCTCCTCCTTCCCTCGGCTGCCAATACAATTGTTTCTCCTCTCGGCCAATCGGTTCTTAAGACCCGCTTCCTGATTGGCCTATTCGCTATTGTCACACAACTGGGTGGGCTCAGGGCGCAGTGCTCTGCGCTCCGAGCCCACCCTTTTTTGAAGCCAATTAGAGCCTCAAGCTCTAATCATGCTTCAAAAAAAACCAAAAACATTGAAATACATCGGTCTGGGACCCTGCATGTAGATTAGGGGCTGGGCGCATGGATTAGGGGGGTGGTGCCCTGGCGCCCCTAATGGACAAGCCACCACTGCTCAAATGTGAGACATCAGGGGTCTGTATAGATGATATATTTCACCAAAGACCCAAACAAAGCAGCTAAAAAAAATAAAAAAATAACATTCTAAAAGAAATGAATCCTACAAAATGATTTAAAAAATAACTTATTTCCACATATTTTGCTTTCTATAATTTTTGCCATTGGGGGGTATGGGGCCCCAACAACAGCCCTGCTTGATACAGCAGCCTCAGCTCCTCTGGGAAGGCAGCTCTTCATGCTGGAATCTTCTTGGTGGGATCTACTGGCATAGGTGAGGTTGGCAGCACTGGTGGGAGATCAGTAGGGCCAAGATTAACCACGAGACACAGCAGATTTATGCTTGTTTGGACATGCACCATTGTTGGCAATGCAGCACACCATGATGCATTGTTGTGCATTGCCATACATTGTGGTACACTAAATTATGTGTGCTGGAGCTGTGTTACCTTAATGTGTTGGGGAGCTTTTCAAACAGAATTATGTTAATGCACCTAAAAGTCATGGATGGGCCCTAAAGCCATGACGGCCGAAACGCGTTGGCTTTCTTTTTGACTGTTGTTTACATGCAATAATAAAACAATGTTTTAGCTGACTTCCATGGCACCAGCCTTTCACCTTTTTTGAATGGATGGCCCCTAAGTTTGTTTTTCCTCCATACATATCAGTATGAATGTAAGTAAATCACATGATAAAAGTATCTTGAATGCATTTCAGACACGTAGAATAACCCTTCCAATGAAAATCTTTCTTGCCCCATGTATATCTGTATATCTTCCATCATTAGGTGAGAGCCCTGCAGCGCCCCCCGTTGGGTGTGAAGCTTGTCATTGAAGCCGTCTGTATAATGAAAGGAATCAAACCGAAGAAAGTGGCCGGGGAGAAGCCGGGAACTAAAATTGATGACTATTGGGAGCCGGGGAGAGGACTTCTGCAGGACCCGGGCAAGTTTCTGGAGGGACTTTTCAAGTTTGATAAGGTGCGTGATGTTCTGTTTTAACCACTTTAAGTCCAGGCCTATTTCTGACATTTGTTGCTTAGAAAATTAAAATCAGTAATCTTTGCTAGAAAAGTACTTAGAACCCCCAAACGTTTTATATATATATATATATATATATATATATATATATATATATATATATTAGCAGAGGCCCTAGAGAATAAACTGGCTATCGTTGCAATATTTTATGTCACACGGTATTTGCGCAGTGGTCTTTCCATCTAAATTTTTTTGGGAAAAAATACACTTCAATGAATTAAAAAAACGAAACAGTGAAGTTAGCCCAATTTGTTGTGTAATGTGAAAGATGATTTTATGCTGAGTAAACAGAAACCTAACATGTCAGACTTTAAAATTGCGTACGCTCGTGGAATGGCGACTAACTACGGTACTGAAAAATCTCCATAGGCGACAGCTTAAAAAAATTGAACGGTTACCAGTTTAGAGTTACAGATCTAGTGCTAGAATTATTGCTCTCGCTCTAACGATCGCGGTGATACCTCACATGTGTGGTTTGAACACTGTTTACTATTGCGGGCGTGACTTACGTATGCGTTTGCTTTGGCGCGCAAGCACAGAGGGATATTTCTTATTTATTTTTTTACACTGCCCTTTTAAAAAAAATTCTGATCTCTTTTATTGCTGTCACAAGGGATGTAAACGTCCCTTGTGACAGTAATAGGCAGTGACAGGTCCTCTTTATGGAGGGATCGGGGGTCTAAAAGCCCCCAAATCTCTCCATTGCACTTGAAAGTATTCAAAACGCCAAGATTTTTTTTACACTATTTTGGATTTACAATACTTTGTACTTTTTAAAACTGGCGCCATTGGTTGCTGAGTAAACCGGAAGTGACGTAGTGATGTTGCTCCCGGGTCACTACATCGGAGACCCGATCAAAGCAGATTCCAGCTTTGTTCCGGTCTCCGGCCAGCCAGTGGAGAATAGTCAGCTTACTTACAATAGTAAGCTGATGCAGTTCAATATAATGTGCAATCAGTGGCGTCACTATGGGGGTGTATGTGCGGGGTACCATAAAGTAGGAAGTGATATCTGACCACCATGATGTCACTCCTATCCGTGACAGGCGCAGGGATCATCACGCCGACACCAACCACTTCATTTACCAGAGCCGGTTTGGGGTGCGCACCTTGACTGTGCGCTGTCGGCCCCTGCAGGGCACTGTGGCTGGCTAGACAGGAGAAAGTTTGCAAGGGGGGGGTGGGGTGTAACACCATGTTTTACCGCACCAGGTGACACCAACCCTAGTGATGCCACTGCAGGCAATGGAGGAACCATGATCTTAATTGTTCAGCATGTGTCAGACAGGAAGTGAGAATTGTCAATGGATGGCATGATCTTCTCTCTCTGCTGTCAGGACAATATTCCCGATGCCGTAATCAAAGCCATCCAGCCGCACATCGACAACGAGGAGTTCCAGCCGGCCGCCATCGCCCGCGTCTCCAAGGCGTGCACTTCCATCTGCCAGTGGGTGCGGGCCATGCACAAATACCACTTTGTGGCACGAGGCGTGGAACCGAAACGAGTAAGTACTGAAGATACAGCATGATGGCATATTATTATTAATTCCACCCTTGGGGGCTTATTCATAAAGGTTGGTGAGATAAAAACCGTGACTCCCACTTTACCCCACCCCAGCACCCTTAAGTGTCCACCTTCCCCCACCTCAGCACCCTTAACATTCCACCTTGCCCCAACCCGCAGTACCCTTAAGACCCCAGCTTACTCCAAGCCAGCACCCTTAAGACCCCACTATACTCCACCCCAGCACACTTAAAACCCCACCTTGCCCCACCCCAGTACCCTTAAGACCACCAATAAACCTTACCCATTGACCCAATGCATTTTGCTGAATGGTCTAATTTCACAGATTCCCCAAAGAAGGGGGCTCAGATGTTCCCGATTTCACCCTTGGGGCTTATTCATAAAGGTTGGTGAGATAAAAACAGTGACCCCCACCTTACCCCACCCCATTACCCTTAAGACCCCACCTTACCCCACCCCATTACCCTTAAGATCTTACCCCACCCCAGCACCCTTAAGACCTCACTTTGAACCAACATCATTACCCTGAAGACCCCACCTTACCCCACTCTAGTACCCTTAAGACCCAACTTTATCCCACCTTACCCCACCCCAGCACCCTTAAGACCCCAGCTTACCCCAATCTCAGTACCCTTAAGACCCCACTCTTCCCCACCCCAGTACCCTTAAGACCTCACCTTACCCCACCCCAGTACCCTTAAGACCTCACCTTACCCCACCCCAGAACCCTAAAGACCCCATCCTACCTCACCCTAGCACCCTTAAGACACCATCATACCCAAACCCAGCACCCTGAAGACCCCATCATTCCCCTCCCCAGCACCCTTAAGACCCCATCCTACCCAACCCCAGCACCCTTAAGACCACTAGTAAACCTTCCCCATTGATCCAATGCATTTTGCCAAATGATCTAATTTCACAGATTTCCGAAAGAAGGGGACTCAGATGTTCCTGATTTCACCAAAATGTTACTGAAGAGCTCCTTAGATGACTTCTCCTTGGTCAATGGACTGGTTGTTGGTCTTCCTGGTATCAGAACATTGTATTATATGGCTGCCTCAGCAGATTTTGTTGTATTTTCTGCAGCAAGCACTACAAGAAGCTCAGGAGGATTTGGCGGAGACGCAGAAGATTCTGGATGAGGCAAAAGCCCGTCTGAGCGAAGTAGAAGAGGGAATCGCAACCCTGCAAGCCAAATACCGTGACTGCGTGTCCAAGAAAGAAGAGCTGGAGCAGAAGTGTGATCAGTGCGAGCAAAGGCTGAGCCGCGCCGACAAGGTGAACAGAGACAAATCTCAAACCTTCACCCCACCCTTGGTTTCTATATTCACTTGATTATCCACATCTTTTGTTGTATAACCCCCATTCCATCTATTACCACCTCCCCCCCAACCAACATACTTATCACTCACTATTACTCTGTGCCCCAGCTGATCACCGGACTCTCTGACGAGAAGCAGCGCTGGCAGGACACAGTGCTGAACCTGGAGAACCTCCTAGTTAACGTCACTGGAGACCTCCTGCTCTGTGCTGGCTTCTTGGCCTATCTTGGCCCTTTCACGGTAAGGGAGTGTTACGAATACATTGTATTAGATTGCTTTAGTGGAGCAGATATTGATTATATGGCTCCTGGTTCTTTATAGGGCCAGTATCGAACGGCTCTGTTTGAACAGTGGACCAAGAAGCTGAGGGAACTGAAGGTACCTTGCACCCAGGAGCCTTCCCTATTAGGGACTCTGGGAGACCCTGTGAAGATTCGTTCCTGGCAGGTAAGTTATTGGAGAGATTAAATGATGATATTGAGCAGATATTATTCATATTATTTGTAGCCATGCCCCCGTAAGAGTTGCTGAAAGTAGTGGTTCACCTGTCACCCTGCCCAGCCAGACATCCATTCCTCAGTCACTCAGAGACATAGACCAGTCCATTGCTTTGTTTTGTTTTTTTATTTTGAGGGTATTTAACTTGGATATGAATTTGGGAATTATGGGATGCCCAGAAAATTCAGTGCAAATTTGCTTAGGACTTCTGTATACACTTTAGTATATACACCCTGCTCTTCTCTCCAGCACAACACTTGCTGCACACCGTTGCTTCTCCAGCATTTCACTTGCGGTAGACTGTCACTGCTCCAGATTAGCTAGCACTGCATGGGTAGGTCTGACACTACTTCAGTCAGGCCTCAATGAACTACCTTTTGGCAGGCACCTCGGGCCCCTGTGGTGTAGAAATAGTTCAGGTGCTAGCTATCCTCTATTCAACTACCACTCCCAGATAGCTCTCTGCAGGCCCTGCCAGCCAGCCTGGCTGCATGGTCCCCTTTCCACTGCCCTTCTCACAGTCCTCTCCTCCGGTTCTGCACCCATCTCTCAAACTGCAATCTCCCAGTTCTCTCAAGCGTGCCTCCCCAGCCCCCCCGGCTGTGAACAGATGTCCTCCCTGGAGACTCTTAGAAGTGTCCTCTCCGGCTGCTCTCTACTTGCTCTCTCATGTGCCTCTCCTTCCAGGACCTCGTCACTCCTCCTGGATGCACCCGAGCCCGACCCAGGATCACCCCCCCCCATACTGGGGAGCTCCCCATGGGCCCCCACAGCCTCCACGGCTCTCTCAGCTCTTCGACCCGACAACTCCCCTCCCCTCCCCCAGCCCCACCTCTCCTCCTCACTTGCAAGAAAGGTCTAGAAGGAAGAAGGAGGTGACAGTGAAATGACGCTGCCTGTGAGTCACCAGTTGCTACTCTGAGTCACTCCCAGCCCAGAATGAAAACAAACAGGCCTAGCAACCAGCTAGACCTGCCTAAATGTTCCTCACTCTAGCACCTACCTAACTGCTATATATTTATTAACCAGTTGTGTGTGTGGTGAATAGGTCTTCTGAGGAGCTCCAGCCAATCTAGGCCTTCTTTACTGAGCACTTCAGCATTGTATCTGCATAAAAAGTTACACAGCAACATAGTCATTCAGTTTGACACAAAAGACCTAAAAGTCCCTTAAGTTCAACCAAAAAACAAAAATAAATAAAATAAAAACACCTTGCTCCTTTCATAATCCATAGATGAATTGAATTCCTCCAACTAACACCAGTGATGGGGCACTATTCCTCCCACTGACACACCTCCTCCCAATGACACCTATGATAGGGCTTAATTCCTCCCAATGACACTATTCAAGGGGCACAACTCTGACACCAACAAATTCAACAAATTCTACCCAATTCTACCCAATGACACTAACAAAAGGATACACCTTCTCCCAATGACACCAATGATGGGGTAAATTCCTTCCAATGACATCAATGAAGGAGCACAACTCCCCCCAGTGACACCAACAATGGGGTGCAATTCCCCTAATGCTAACAATGATGGGGTGCAAGTCCTCCCACTGACACCAACAAAGGGGTACAATTCCTCCCAATGACACTAACAAAGGGGCACTCCTCCCCCCAATGACACCAATGATGGAGCACGATTTCTCCGAACGACACCAACGATGGGGCTTTTTTTACTCCCACTGACGCCAGGGCACTTTCTACTCCCACTGGCCACAGTCCAACCCCCCAAAGGTCTAAAGAACAGTAAAATGGCTCTTTGTTTAAAAAGTATTGAGACCCCTGATGTAATCCATCAGTCATTAACCTAATTTGGCAACTTAACGTGTTTCAAATGTGAGCTCGACTCCCTTCCGGATCTTACTGTTGTCAGATAGAAATGCATCAGCGGTCAAATTATTTTTATGATATCTGAAGGTGTGTATGACCAGTAATAAATTCAGGTGATGTGCCATTTGTAGGAAAATGATGTGTGAACTCTTATGTATAACAATAAAGATGGTTCTGTGGTGTTGAGAGGATAAGATGGTTCCTCCTTGGGTCTTTACACATCATACTAATCCTGTTCTTTCTCAGATCGCAGGTCTTCCAAATGACACACTGTCAGTGGAGAACGGTGTGATAACCCAGTATTCACAGCGCTGGTCTCATTTCATCGACCCTCAAGGACAGGCCAACCGCTGGATCAAAAACCTGGTGAGCTGATGGAAACATCTGATGTTCAGAGCAATGTGAAGGCAGTTCATGAGCCACCAAAGGACTGAGACTTTGCCATCTGGTTCTCCATTTTGATTCTACATTTCTGTTTTATTTACACTGTTGAAGTGTAAACCACAAAACTGGCTAGACAAAATTACAAATTCTTTGGTGGGTATAACGACTCACAACTGTTCCAAGTTGTTTTACTAATAATGTCAGTATGTCCAGAGGAGCAGAGAGTGTGGTCTCCTCTGGTGTGATCTCCTCTGGTCCTTTTGAGAGAACCTCAGATGTTGGGTCATAGAGATCCTCACATCCAATGTTGTAGCGTTTGAGTGTTGTGAGAGAGATGAGGAAAATGAGCAATTTTTGCTGATAAATCTGGACAGTTCAGTGAAATTTGACCATTTTGGATAAATGCACTGGTGTCATGGTGGATGGGGATAATAAAGCGTTTTTGGTGGTTTTTGGTGGTTTTCAATAGATCCTCAGAGCTAGGGAAGCTTCTTTCAACTTTTCTTTTCTTTTTTTTTACATTTTTAGCAATTTTTTATTTTTTTTTACCTGGTACTATCTTATCTAATAAACATATTTTATTCTAGATGTACATCAAATCTACCTAGAAAAAAATTCAGTGGCAGCTATCACTGGTTTGACTTTATTTATCAATGAAACCATGTAATCTCCGTGTTAGTGCTAGTATGGAAACCACAGGTCAGAAAACAAGTCAAAGTGAGCAAAACAAATATCAGCACATAATGAAATTTGAGGCAAATTTTGACAAAATTTCAGAAAAATGGTTGCAAATCAATGTAAGAGACATCACTCTGCTTAGTTCTGGTTTTGAATGCGCGGTATATACACGTGGTTATGCCGTTCTGATAAAGTTTATATGGTATAGCTTTAACACTTTGCCATCTTTGTCTCTTCCAGGAGAAAGATAACGGCCTGGATGTGGTAAAGCTCAGTGACCGCGACTTCTTGCGCAGTTTAGAAAACGCAATTCGTTTTGGAAAGCCATTTATGCTGGAAAATGTTGGGGAAGAGCTGGACCCAGCACTGGAGCCCATATTGCTCAAACAGGTATGAGAAGAACATGTTCTGTTCAGGGTGGTGTATTCTCCAGATCTTCTCTCTCTTCCACTGATTCTTGCGTGTCTCCTTACCATGCTACAGACTTACAAGCAGCAGGGGAGCACCGTCCTACGTCTGGGTGATGCCGTCATTCCGTATCACGATGACTTCAGGATGTATATCACCACCAAACTGCCGAATCCCCATTATCCACCCGAGATCTGCACCAAAGTTACCCTCATCAACTTCACACTATCCCCCAGGTAAGAGAGTATTAACTGATCACAGCAAACATTTCCTCTCCTACTAATGTTGTCAGCTCAGCCTGAGTTCTCCTGTGCTGGACTAAGTCAGTGTTTGTGGAGGCCCCCAGTCCAAAATGTAAAAAAATGTTAATGTTACTTATCAATGGGAAATCTGAGTCAGGAACAATACACGCAACCACCTGGATGAAATTAACTTCACATCTGACGTTGCCCTATCAAATCAGGGCATGCCCTTCACATGGCCACCATCACATCAGAGGTTCTTCCATCACATTGGAGGCCCCACATCATATCAGAGGTCTCCACCTCATATCAGAGCTCCCCCCAATATATCAGAGTTATCCCTTCACAACAGAGGCCCCCAATCACATGATAGCCCCCCATCACATCAGATTTAACCCTATACATCAATGGCCCCCTATACCTGGGCCACCCCAGTCATATAGGCCCCAATCATAGAGCCCCCAAATCATTCACTCCCATTTTCACATCAGCAACCCTACTTTTTGGCTCCAGCAGCATTGCAGAGGTCAGGAGGTGGAAGAGGTGGACTTTCATCTTATCCCAGCCACCATTACCATAGCAACAAATGACGGTGTGCAATCTGGCCCTACAGCATCATTGGTTGTTATAGTGTTGGAGGCCGGCCAGCAACTCATGATATTGATCTAGAGCAAACTAGGTCCTATGATGACAGCACACTGGGGAAACCCAGACAGCACCTCAGTGTGCCATGGCACCCTAGTTTAAAAACACTAGACTACAGAATTCCTCCTATATCCCCTCCCCCCATTTCTGTTCCTCTCCACATTTAATATATTGATTGTCTTTACCAGAAAAACAGTCCTGCTGCCTTGACTTCCAAGATCCTGTCCAGACACTGTGCATAGGGATTGAGAGATGTTTAATGGGGAAGGAAAGTGCTGTGGGTTCCACTGAGAAACTTTCTTTTACATAAGCATTATTGACAGCCACACTAATGTACAGCTCTGACATTCAATGAGAGCGATTTTAATAGTCACATATGGAGTAGATCCATAGAAAATACAAATGTATATAAAACATTATCTGGTTTTATGAATGCAAAGGAGACATTGAGAAAGTTTTAATGTTTTAGGCTGAGTGAATTTCTGACCTGCCATGGGTAATCACATACAGATTAGCAGTCATCCTGTATGTCTGACATCTCTTGTTCCCCTCCTGTTATTTCCCCTCAAGTGGTCTGGAGGATCAGCTCCTTGGACAGGTAGTGGCGGAGGAGCGACCTGACTTAGAAGAAGCGAAGAACCAGCTAATCTTGTCCAACGCAAAAATGCGCCAAGAGCTGAAGGAGATTGAGGATCAGATCCTGACCCGTCTCAGCTCCTCTCAAGGTAATCCCGTGGATGATGTGGACCTTATCAAAGTGTTGGAGGCCTCCAAGGTGAAAGCGGCTGAGATCAAGGTGAGCTGTGTATTTACAATTCTTTGCTTTGGCTTCTGACCTGTTCTGGGGCCAGCTGTGACCTAACGTCCCCTTTCTACAGGCAAAAGTGCAAGTGGCTGAGCAGACAGAGAAGGACATAGACAGCACACGGCACCAGTATGTCCCAGTGGCCGTCAGGACTCAGATCTTGTTCTTCTGTGTCTCGGATTTGTCCAACGTGGATCCGATGTACCAGTATTCACTGGAGTGGTTCCTGGGCATCTTTACTGCCGCCATCGCCAATTCCGAGAGAGCAGGTACAGCAAAAGTTTTACAACATGCCTAATTATGTCAAACCTGACCATCCAATTCATTGTGGCTCTGCAAATTTCTATGTGGTAATCTCTCCAGTTTCTATTATACAATCCACATGAATTTTCTTTATCTGTTGATAACTGTATAACCACCCCTGATGAAATGGCCTCCTATTGACAATACATGGGGGAACCCTCATGAACCTTCTTTCCTCTGCAACTGGTCCTGGGTCAGCAAGCGATGAAAACGCACAGTTATACTCAATAATTAGGGCCAGACTCCAGGTAGACTCAATCCTCCGGTTCACACAACTTGCTCCACTTTCTCCAATGTCAGGATCGCCAGCAAAACAGTCGTTTAAATCCCAAAACATGCAGATCATAGAGAAAGCAGAACTCTCATAGTGTAGTAAACAGCAAGTCCATCATGTCCAACCTATGTGTGTGAATTATTGTCAGTATTACATTGTATATCCTTGTATGTTGTGGTCGTTCAGGTGCTTATCTAATAGTTTTTTGAAACTATCAATGCCCCCCACTGAGACCACTGCCTATGGAAGGGAAATCGACATCCTTGCCACTCTTACAGTAAAGAACCCTCTACGTAGTTTAAGGTTAAATAAAACACAGGGAACCTAGCATATTAATACATTGTTGTTTCAAACTAACAAGATGGCTGCCGTCCGTTCTGGTACGTAATGACGTCACACAGCGTGGCTCCACCCAATGCATTTCATCATCATAAGACGTCGTCAGGGACATCTTCTACATTTTTACTGCCTGTGAAGGTTCTCAGGTCATAGTATAGCTAGTTGTAGTACTTAGCCACATTTACCGGGATTTGTTCTGTAGTATCGAAGACGTTTCATAGTTTCTCCAAGCAGCTTCTTCAACAGGATATGTGTTGGTGGAGCACTGGACCTCAGGACAGGTAAATCTTTGCATAAAGATCCAACTTTTAGAGGCAACTGTGTGAGATTGGAGGGCACAATGTGGGACAGGAGGCTCTACAACAAGCTAGGGGGCACTGTGGGAGGCTGGAGGGCACAATGTGGGACAGGAGGCTGGAGGCTCTACAACAAGCTAGGGGGTACTGTGGGACGCTGATGGACACTGTAAGGACTGAGAGATTTTAGGGGGCCTGGGGGCACTGCGAGAGGTTGAGGGGCACTGAGGGCAACTATGGGAGCAGGGTGGCAATGTGAGAGGTTAGTTGATCTGCAGCTGGCTGGAGGCCTGGGAGGAGGGAGGCTGAGAACTACTGTTCTAAGCAATATAGTGAGAACATGAACCTGCACAGCCCTGAATTGCCTTTTTCTAATGCTGGGAACCTCTGCAATTACTTGAAGGGTGCTAAGCTCTCATTATTGTATATCATAAAACTGGGATTGTATGAATGTGCGGTGCTCTAACCTTGTCCTGTGATTGGCTGTTTCAGAAACGGTGGAGAAGCGTATCGAAAACATAAACACGTATTTCACCTTCAGCCTGTACAGCAATGTGTGTCGCAGTCTGTTTGAGAAGCACAAACTCATGTTCTCTTTCCTGCTGTGTGTGCGAATCCTCATGGACAAGGGGCTCATTCACATGGTGAGATGCCATATCACTGTTCCACCTTTATCCACTGTCTATATACATTAGGGGCAGATCGAAGGAAACTTCCAATTTGTACGGTATTGGTTCTCCTTAGGAGAATCCACTCCCTTGGTCTTTGGAACTTATTTTTTTTATTATTGTTCTCCTTCTGTCTCAGTGCCCCTTCATTGTCACCTACAACTCTCTCTTCTACTCTCTTCATCTTTCTCCTATTCTCTATCTGCACCTCCTCCTTTGGTCAGTTGATAAGTTCTCATGGCTTCCAATACCATCTCTGTGCTGACGACACCAACATCTGTCTCTTCACTCCTCTCACCTCACCACTTCAGTATCAAAGCCACACCACGTCATATAACTAAATGTTTCTAAAAACAAGCTTATAAAACACCTCTTCCATTGTCTCTGATGTCTCTCTCCATCAAGATCTATAATGTTCTACTAGTTCCTCCAGTCACACCAGGGTGTAATCCTGCACTTTGACCTCTGCTTTCGACACTGAATCCAACCGCTGTCCAAATCTTTCCGCCTTCACCTCCAGAGCATTTTCAAAATATGTCCCTTCTTAACCGAGGTCACAACCAAGCTAGTAATTCATTGCCTTCTTGCCTTGACTACCACCGTCTCTGCCAATCCTTCCATTGACCTCCGCTCAGAGTCCTCCACCCCTCTCTGCCAATCCTTCTGTTGGCCTCTGCTTAGTGTCCACCACCCATCTCTGCCAGTTCTTCCATTGGCATTTGCTTAGTGTGCACCACCTCTTTCTGCCAATCCCTCCATTGGCACCCAGTATCACCTCTCCACTCCTCCCAAGACCTCCTGCTCCTTAGCTCTCTCATTACCTCCACGTCACCTCTCTCTGCCAATCCCTCCACTGGCCTTCGTTCAGTGTCCTTCACCCCTCTCCAACAATCTCTCCGTTGGCCTATGCTCAGTGTCCCCCCCCCGACTTCTGCCCAGTGTGCTCCACCCCTCTATACCACTCCTTCTACTGGCCTCCACTCAATGTCCACTACGCCTCTCTGCCAATCCCTCCACTGGCTTTCAATCTGCTAACAAAAAAATACAAAGCCACCTACAACTCTTCTCTAAGCTATAGTATATCACTAGTCTCATCTCAAATTATCACCCAAACTGTCCTCTCCACTCCTCCTAAGACTTCCTGCTCTCTAATCAACTCCGCCCATGCTTGTATCCGGGACTTTTCCAGAGCCTCTCCCATCCTCTAGAATTCCCTACCTCTATCTGTCCAGCTATCTCCTACTCTGTCCACCTTTAGGCGATCCCTAAAAACCCTTCTTCTCTTCGGAGAAGCCTATCCCTCCTCCACCCAACAACTGAACTTGTATCTCATCCATCAACTCATCCTCCACAGTTTTTACCTTTCGTGTATCACTTACCCCTTCCTTTTAGATAGTAAGCTCTTATGATCAGGACCCTACTAACTCTCTTGTGTTAAATTGAATTTCATTGTAAACTGTACTGTCTCCTTTTGTAATGTAACTTGTTTAATTCTTTACTTCATTGACCCCGTTATGTTCTGCAGGATGAATGGCGTTTCTTGCTCTCGGGGGGTACAGCGCCCACTCTGGCTGACAATCCATGTTCGGAGTGGCTGACCGAGCGAGCCTGGAGGGACATCCAAGCCCTGAATTCACTAAGCAACTTCAGCAAGATCAAAGAGCAAATCACCCAATACAGTGAGGAGTACAGGAAGATCATCGACAGCCCTGAGCCACACCGGTGAGTCCTAGGAGGGGAAAGAGTTATACAAATATCAAAATACCTTGATGGGAGGATGTCAGGTTGAAGGAGTGAGAGTTCTTATGGAAAGAGTAGGAGTTTCCCAGGCTTTACTATTCTGCTTAGCATCAGTAAGGACATATTTCACCTTCAACCTGTACAGCAATGGGAATGAGAAGGCAACATGATGTTGGATGTCCTCCGGCCAGGAAATGAGGCAGGGCTCTATCTGACTTGCTGCAGCTTCTAATGCACTTTGTGAAAAGCTCTCGGTGTGCAACGAAATGTGAGGAAGCCGCTACAACTGTGCAAGACTGAAGGGAAGGCCGGAGGGAGGATTTAAATGGTGCCATTTACAGCAAGAAAGAGACTAAGGCCCCAGTCACACCTCAGCGTTTTGGAGTTGGAATCAATTATTCTTTATGGAGATGGTTCACATCTCCACTACACGTCGCACAAAGCTAAACACCTGAAGCTCAAAAAAGTTCTCAAGCTTTTTTTTTCTGCTCAAATGCAATAATTGAGTAAAAAAAAAAAAATAACATTCATAAATTACAAAAATAAAAACACATACAGTATCTCACAAAAGTGGGTACACCCCTCACATTTTTGTAAATCTTTTCTTCTATCTTTTCATGTGACAACACTGAAGAAATGACACTTTGCTACAATGTAAAGTAGTGAGTGTACAGCTTGTATAACAGTGTAAATTTGCCGTCCCCTCAAAATAACTCAACACACAGCCATTAATGTCTAAACCGCTGGCAACATTATTTTCCAGCCCTGCCTCTTGGGAATGGAGTTGACCAGAGCTTCACAGGTTGCCACTGGAGTCCTCTATATATATACAGTTTTGCTCATAAAATTACATACATTGGCAGAATTTATGATTTCTTGGCCATTTTTCAGAGAATATGAATGATAACACAAAAAATTTTCTTTCACTCTTGGTTAGTGTTTGGCTGAAGCCATTTATTATCAATCAGCTGTGTTTACTCTTTTTAAATCATAATCACAACAGAAACTACCCAAATGACCCTGATCAAAAGTTTACATACCCCAGTTCTTAATAACATGTATTGCTCCCTTTTACATCAATGACAGCTTGAAGTCTTTTGTGGTATTTGCGGATGAGGCTCTTTATCTTTTCAGATTGTAAAGCTGTCCATTCCTCTTGGCAAAAAGCCTCCAGTTCCTGTAAATTCTTGGGCTGTCTTGCATGAACGGCATGTTTGAGATCTCCCCAGAGTGGCTCAATAATATTGAGGTCAGGAGACTGAGATGGCCACTCCAGAACCTTCACTTTATTCTGCTGTAGCCAATGGCAGGTCAACTTGGCCTTGTGTTTTGGATCATTGTCATGTTCGAATGTCCAAGTACTTCCCATGCGCAGCTTCCTGGCTGATGAATGCAAATGTTCCTCCAGTATTTTTTGATAACATACTGCATTCATCTTGCCATCAGTTTTGACCAAGTTTCCTGTGCCTTTGTAGCTTACACATCCCCAAAACACCAGCGATCCACCTCCGTGTTTCACAGTAGGAATTGTGGACTTTTCATCATAGGCCTTGTTGACTCCTCTCCAAATGTAGCGTTTATAGTTGTGGCCAAAAAGCTAAATTTTGGTCTCATAACTCCAAATGACTTTGTGCCAGAAAGTTTGAGGCTTGTCTCTGTGCTGTTTGGCCTATTGTAAGTGGGATACTTTGTGGCATTTGTGTAGTAATGGCTTTCTTCTGGTGACTCAACCATGCAGCTCATCTTTCTTCAAGTGCCTCCTTATTGTGCATCTTGAAACAGCCACGCCACATATTTTCAGAGAGTCCTGTATTTCACCTGAAGTTATTTGTGGGTTTTTCTTTGCATCCCTAACTATTTTCCTGGCAGCTGTGGCTGAAATTTTAGTTGGTCTACCTGACCGTGGTTTGGTTTCAACAGAACCCCTCATTTTCCACTTCTTGATTAGAGTTTGAACACTGCTGATTGGCATTCTCAATCCCTTGGATATCTTTTTATATCCCTTTCCTGTTTTGTACAGTTCAACTACCTTTACCCGCAGATCCTTTGACAATTCTTTTGCTTTCCCCATGACTCAGAATCCAGAAACGTCAGTGCAGCACTGTATGAAAGATGCAAGGGTCTGTCAGGAGTCCAGACACTCATTGACCTTTTATACACACACTAATTACAAGCAAACAGATCACAGGTGAGGATGGTTACCTTTAATAGCCATTCAAACCCCTTTGTGTCAACTTGTGTATATGTTATCAGGCCAAAATCACCAGGGTATGTAAACTTTTGATCAGGGTCATTTGGTTAGTTTGTGTTGTGATTATGATTTAAAAGCACAGCAGTTGATTGATAATAAATGGCTTCAGTCAAACACTAACCATGAGTGAAAGAAAAGTTTTTGTGTTATCGTTCATATTCTCTGAAAAATGGGCAAGAAATCATAAATTCTGCCAGGGTATGTAAACTTATGAGCACAAGTGTGTGTGTTTGTGTGTGTGTGTATATAAATAATACATTAAAATTAAAAACCCCTAACCCTAATATTAACCCCTAACCCTTACCCCTAACCCTAACATTGACTCCTAACAATAACCTCTATCCTTAATCCTAACACTGTAACATTAACCCCTATTAACCCCTAACCTAACAAAATAAATACACAAAATTAAGTAAATAAAATAGATAAATGAACCCCTAAGCATAACCTTTAACCCCTAACCCTTAAAAAATGTGAAAAAAAAAATATATTAGAAAAATAAAATAAAAGCAGATGAAAAAGTTGAAAAACATAGCAATAAATGATTGTATTTTTCTCTTAGCTAATAAAAAACCGCCAAAGCTCAAAAATGCTTTAAAAATGCTGTACAAAAACGCCCGAAAAACGCAATGCTCAGGTCTGAATGCAGCCTCAATCCCAGATTTGTGTATTATACCCGATCAGTGGACCAATTCATAAAGAGTTTAGACTCTCTATAACTTGTGCCGTTTGAGATATTGCACACAGTCCACATTTATACCCAGCATGGTAAGAAATACTGAAATTAGCCATTTCTTTATTAACAAAAAGCTGATAATTACACACAACCAATCTATGATTTAATGACAATTGTGTAATGAGGGCTTACCTGACTGCTGGCTGTACATCAATCAGTACCCCTGATTAAACCAATTTAACAGTGGTCTATGGGAAGAATGTTCCTTACATTGGTGGTCAGTGGGAAGAATGTCCCTTAGATTGATGTCCATTGGGAAGAATGTTCTGTACATTGGTGGTCAATGGGAAGAATGCCCCCCATTACAGATAGCTTAAAAGATCATTGGTGTTGTGGTCCTGTAGCTATGCAGTCACCATCAAATTGGATGTGATTCAGCTACAGCCCAAAGAGCCCCTAGCAAACTCTGGAGGAACCCTTGAGTTCCACAGAACCCAGTTGAGAATGGCTGGTCTGGAGAGCCTCTTACTCTTCACATTTGTTGGTGAATCTATAGGAAGATTGTGCACATGTTGTACCATCAGCCTGTAGTGTATGTAGCCAGCTTTAGACTCAAGATTGGACCAACCATTCATCCAAGGTGTGTGTTGGGTTGTCTAACGTGTGTTGTGTTGCTTTTTTTCCAGAGAGGGCCTCCCGGGTGGTTTGGAGCAGTCTCTGGACGCCTTCCAGAAGATTCTGATTTTGCGCTGTCTGCGAGGAGACAAAGTGACCAATGCCATGCAGGACTATGTGTGTCATCAGCTGGGACAGAGGTTCATAGAGCCGCAGGTACTGCAGACTGATCACCTTCCAGAGGTCAGATATTGATTGTTGTGCAGAGGTGGAATATTTAGGTTCACGTTCATCCTTCTTCTCAATTAGACGGCAGACCTGAGCGCTGTATTCCGTGAATCCTCTCCTGTCACTCCACTCATCTTCATCCTTTCTCCTGGTACCGACCCGGCTGCTGATCTCTACAAGTTTGCAGAAGAAATGAGGTTCTCCAAGAAACTTAATGCCATATCTCTGGGCCAAGGACAGGTAAGTGCTCCTTCCACTGCTCAGCGAGCTTCACCCAGTGAACTGTTTAATATTGCCCCCAGATCATTCATATAGTCATCTATCTCCAGACATATTGTACATTTTGCAGTAAAAGAGTCTCCAGGATTGTATTCCTTCCTGCAGGGTCCTCGGGCAGAGGCCATGATGAGGAACGCTATGGAGAGAGGGAAGTGGGTATTCTTCCAGAACTGCCACCTCGCCCCCAGCTGGATGCCCTCCCTAGAGAGGCTGATAGAGAATATTGACCCTGATAAAGTAAGTTCCTGTTTCTGCATCGCAATTTTACTCCAACCATTGTGCAGGCTCATGAGTGATAATACAAGCTTCTCTATTCTGTAGGTCCATCGGGATTTCCGAGTTTGGCTGACCAGTATGCCCAGTAACCAGTTCCCAGTGTCCATATTACAGAACGGCTCTAAGCTGACCATTGAGCCTCCACGTGGGGTGAAAGCCAATCTCCTACGCACTTACCTAAGCTTGACTGATGCAGAACTAAATGACTGCAAGAAGGTAAGTGCTTGGCCTGCTACAAGATCATCAGCTCGATCGTTCCAGCGACGGGGACGAACATAGCTGCTCCAGCCGCTGTCTCGGGTCCTCATTGGATAGATTGATAGCAGCAGGAGCCATTGGCTCCCGCTGCTGTCAATCAAATCCAGTGACACGGGAGCAAGTGGGCGGGGACGAGTCCTGCTGTCTGTGTTGATGGACGTAGCAGCAGGACCTGGGAGCACTCCCGGACAAGTGCCCCCATGGAAAGCGGCTCTCCGTGGGGGGAACTCGAGAAGAGGAGGAGCCAGGAGCGCCGCAGGGGGACCCCAGAAAAGGAGGATCGGGACCATTTTGTGCAAAACCCTTACACAGAGGAGGTAAGTATAACATGTTTGTTATATTAAAAATAACAAAAAAAAACAAAGCTTTACAAATCACTTTAACAACCGATGATTCCTCAGCTGTCAACTGGTTTCCCCGCTGACAGCTGAATGTAAACAAAATTGAAGGGAAATAAAAATTCTGAAAAAAGAATGGAGTGGGGTCCTCCCAAAATCCATAGCAAACCCTTATCCAAGCATGCAGCTCGGCAGGCCAGTAAGTGGGGGAAGGAACGGGAGAGCCTGGTATTGTTTGGGGGGGGTACTCGCTCCCCCCCCCCTTTCCTGGCGTGCCGTGCTGTGCACTCAAATAAGGGTCTGGTATGGATTTTTTTTTGGGGGGGGGGAGACCACACCATTTTTTTTTTTTTTTTACTTTTTTGGCATGGGTTTCCACTTAAAATCCATTCCAGATTCACATGGGGGGGGCGGGATCTGGGGGCCTCCTTGTTAAAGTCACGGTTGTGGGGAAGAGGCCTTTGTCCCCATCAACATGGGGACAGGGTGCTTTGGTACACCAAAGCACCCCCCTACCCATTTTACCTGGTTCAGGAGTGATGGGGGGGCACTTGCTCAGAATGCTCTGATAAGGATCTGGAATGGATTTGGGGGGGGTACTCCCTCCGCAGTGACAGCTGATGAGTCATCGGTTGTTAAGAACCCGGATGCTCTCATTAGCAACCAGTTATTCTTCAAAAAGAATTCGGACCGTCAATCAATTTTCGACCAATTCAAATTGTTCTGAAAAGTAGATTTTGTTTGAACATTGACATATGAGACAAAGCTAAACAAATTTCAACAAAATTCGTTACTATTTCATTTGGAGATTCGGATACTCTCCGAATAACCAAAAACGAGTCCGGACCGAAAGGAATTGCACATGTCTACTCACTGATAGATTCACTGAGAGATAGAAGAAGCTGTTGAGGAGCCTAACATTCCAGCACCGCCACACCCTAAAGTCGGAGTATTGGGTGGTGTGGCCCCTTAAGGTTAGCTTCCTTAGAATCAAGAACAACTCAAAACACAATCAAGATCTTCCCCTGGTAGATCCATAGCAAATTATATAAAAGTTTAAATACCTAGAACTTTCTTAATCTAAATTTCCAAGTCTTATAACGTCTGTAATATTTTAATTCTGTACTACAACCACCAACCTCCTTGTGTACCACCCCCTGCCGTGTCCTGACCATGTTCCTACTCCCTACAGGCTCTGGAGCACAAGGCCCTGCTGCTATCTCTTTGTCTGTTCCACGGCAGCACTATAGAAAGACGGAAGTTTGGTCCGCTGGGATTCAATATCCCTTACGAATTCACGGATGGAGATCTGAGGATCTGCATCTCCCAGCTGCGGATGTTTCTGGAGGAGTACACCGACATCCCATACAAGGTGAGGAGGAAAGGGATGGCCTTTCTATGTGGCATCATCATCATGCCTGTCCAGACATCTCAGATCAGTCTTGTTCAGCAATGTGAGGAGGTAATTGTATTTTGTGCGGCAGGTTCTGCGTTACACAGCTGGTGAGATTAATTACGGAGGTCGCGTCACCGACGACTGGGACAGAAGATGCCTCCTTAGTATCCTGCAGGACTTTTACCAGCCGCCGGTGTTAGAAGATAATTACAAGTTCTCGGAGTCAGGAGTTTACCATCAGATCAACCCGACCTACGACCTGAACGTGAGCAAGAATTTCTTGTATCTTATCCTCTATGCCTGGATTATAGTAGTGGTGTTCACCTTTGTGTCATGTTAATCAGATAACCAAACAGGTTATGGTTAGAAGGGAATAAAGGGTTTAAAAATACCTCCAACCAAATCAGTGCATAACAGTAAACTCTTCTTACAACAGAAGGTATTCAACGTCTCATTCTATCACATATACCAAAAACAAGAGGATTATTCCTCATTTTGAAATAGTGATCAGAGTCATGCAAGTCATTCCTTCATGCCCCAGCAGCCAACACTGTGGACTCTGATGTAAAGGAGAACTCTGATGTAAGGGAGAATGCTGAAGACTCTGGTGTAAGGGGAAACTCTGACATAAAGGGGTCTCTGGTCACCAGAGCCTCCCCCCACCCATACACAAAAGTCCACAGAGTTCTTCCCTACATCAGAGTCCACAAAGTTCTCCCTTACATCAGAGTCCACAGAGTTCTCCCTTACATCAGTGTCCACAGAGTTCCCCTTTACATCAGAGTCCACAGAGTTCTCCCTTACATCAGAGTCCACAGAGTTCTCCCTTACATCAGAGTCCACAGAGTTCTCCCTTACATCAGAGTCCACAAAGTTCCCCTGTACATCAAACTCCAGAAAGTTCTCCCTTACATCAGAGTCCACAGAGTTCTCCCTTTACATAAAAGTCCACAAAGTTCTCCTTTACATCAGAGTCCACAGAAATCCCCCTTTATATCAAAGTCCACAGGGTTACCCCTTACCGTGTAGGGGATACTCTGCAGGTTCTGATGTAAAGGGGAATGCTATAGAGCAGTCATGGCGAACCATGGCATCCCTGTTTTGCAACTACATTTCCCATGATGCTCATGCACTCTGCAGTGTAGTTGAGCATCGTGGGAAATGTAGTTCCAAAACATCTGGAGTGCCAAGGTTCACCATCACTGATATAGACAGTACACTGGGAGCTCCAGGGCCACTATAGACCGTATACAGGTGGCTCTGGTACCCCTATAGACAGTACACTGGGATCTCTAGGGCTCCTTTAGACAGTACACAGGGATCTCCGTGGCCCCTATAGGCGGTACACGGGGATCTGTGGGACCCATATAGACAGTACACGGGGATCTCCGGGACCCCATAGACAGTACACAGGTATCTCTGGAGTCTCTATAAACAATACACAGGGACCTCTGGGGCCCCCATAGACAGTACACAGGGATCTCTATGGCCCCTATAGACGGTACACTGGGATCTGTGGGACCCATATAGACAGTACACGGGGATCTCCGGGACCCCATAGACAGTACACAGGTATCTCTGGAGCCTCTATAAACAGTACACAGGGACCTCTGGGGCTCCTATAGACAGTATACAGAGAGATGCCAGGCCCCATATAGTTGGCACACAGGTTGGGGGAGATTGGTAGGTGGGTGAGCGGAGATCAGGCCAGTTATAAACAAGGGGAAGTCTCAGTGATATCCTCCAGATGCATCTCTCCAGGGCCAGTCTCCCTCCAACACACGTGGTAAACCGGAGGCAGCGTTGCCAGGACAGATAAATGGACCACGAGTAGCGGGTCCTGGATCTCAGTCACTTACTGAGCGTCCGGCTCTGAGGTCACTGTCGCCCCGAGAGCCCAGCGCAGTTTGCCTGCAGAATTGTTCCTCCTATGTTGGTCCATTTGTTTGTTGAGTGGTTAGTGCTTAGCTCCCCCAATTTAACAACTCTACCTCGAGGATTTGACAACAATTCACATCTTCAGCCATGTAAGTTGAATGAATAACACCTATGTAGACCTTCTGACAGCAAAGATGGGATTATGTAATTAGAACAGGGGGAGTTCAACAACTTTCACACTTCCCATCTTGTTATTGGGTAATCAACATCTGTCTTAACACATTCCATGGTGATTGGATGAATGTGTCTGTGTGAATGTAAATGTTGGGGGACGCTCCTGACATTCATTGGAACTTAAGAAGTGGAAGTGGAGAAGCTACAAAACTTTTTCACCTTTACAGAACGATTCCAGTTAGATGTGACTACTACTAGATATACCTCCATCTGGATGAACGGGAACCTTCTCAGGCATACCAAATTAAAAAAGTAATTTTGACATGCACAACTGGCATACAAATCTCCCAGCATACTTAAATTCCCAGCATAAAATTCAAAGTTACAGTGCCTTGAAAAAGTATTCATACCCCTCGAAATTTCCCACATTTTGTCATGTTACAACCAAAAACGTAAATGTATTTTATTGGGATTTTATGTGATGGACCAACACAAAGTGGCACATAATTGTGAAGTGGAAGGAAAATGATAAATGGTTTTCCAAATTTTTTACTAATAAATATGTGAAAAGTGTGGGGGGACATTTGTATGGCGCCCCCCGGAGTCAATACTTTGTAGAACCCCCTTTCGTTGCAATTACAGCTACAAGTCTTTTTGGGGATGTCTCTACCAGCTTTGCACATCTAGAGAGGGACATTTTTGCTCATTCTTCTTCTTTGCAAAATATCTCAAGCTCTCTCAGATTGGATGGAGAGCATCTGTGAACAGCAATTTTCAAGTCTTGCCACAGATTCTCAATTAGATTTAGGTCTGGACTGTGACTGGGCCATTCTAACACATGAATATGCTTTGATCTAAACCATTCCATTGTAGCTCTGGCTGTATGTTTCGGGTCGTTGTCCTGCTGGAAGGTGAACCCCCCCCCCCCCCCGTCTCACGTCTTTTGCACTCTAACAAGTTTTCTTCTAAGATTGCCCTGTATTTGTCTCCATCCATCTTCTCAGTAACTCTGACCAGCTTCCCTGTCCCTGCTGAAGAAAAGCATCACCACACCATGATGCTGCCACCACTATGTTTCACGGTAGGGATGGTGTGTTCAGGGTGATGTGCAGTGTTAGTTTTCCCCACACATAGCGTTTTGCTTTTAGGCCAAAAAGTTGAATTTTGGTCTCATCTGACCAGATCACCTTCTTCCACATGTTTGCTGTGTCCTCCACATGGCTTCTCACAAACTGCAAACAGGACTTCTTATGACTTTCTTTCACCAATGTCTTTCTTCTTGTCACTCTTCCATAAAGGGCAGATTTGTGGAGAACACGACTAATAGTTGTCCTGTGGACAGATTCTCCCACCTGAGTTGTGGATCTCTGCAGCTCCTCCAGAGTTACCATGGACCTCTTGGCTCTTCTCTGATGAATGCTCTCCTTGCCCGGCCGGTCAGTTTAGGTGGACGGCCATGTCTTGGTAGGTTTGCAGTTGTGCCATACTCTTTCCATTTTCCGATGATGGATTGAACAGAGCTCCGTGAGATGTTCAAAGCTTGGGATAGTTTTTTATAACCTAACCCTGCTTTATTCTTCTCCACAACTTTATCCCTGACCTGTCGGGAAAAATGGATAAGCGAGTTTAGGGTGGAGGAACTTCACTGGCCTGCAAAGAGTCCTGACCTCAACCCCTGACCTAGAACACCTTTGGGATGAATTGGAGCAGAGCCTGCGAGCCAGGCCTTCTCATCCAACATCAGTGCCTGACCTCACAAATGCGCTTCTGGAAGAATGGTCAAACATTCCCATAGACACCCTCCTAAACTTTGTGGACGGCCTTCCCAGAAGAGTTGAAGCTGTTATAGCTGCAAAGGGTGGGCCAACTCAATATTGAACCCTACGGGCTAAGACTGGGAGGCCATTAAAGTTCATGTGTGTGTAAAGGCAGGTGTCCCAATACTTTTGGTAATATAACGTATATCTGAAGAATCAGGAATTATATTACATTTTTTTATTTTAAAAGGGGATTCCTCTTTTGGAAGGCTATCCTTTCTCTTCTGTTGTGTCCCTGGAACAGGAAGTGAAGGAAAATCTCAGTGGAACACAGTAAAGAAAAAGTTTTGGGTTTACATACATTTTTTTAAGTCGGGGTTTCTCAACCAGGGCTCCTCCAAAGGTTGCTTGGGGCTCCTTGAGCAATTTCTGCCACTCAGATTTCCCACTGACACCGATGAGTTTTTTAGCTATCTGTAAGGGGGAATTCCTCACAAAGACCACCAATGTAAAGAGCGTTCTTTCCACTGACCACCAATGTAAGGAACATTCTTCCCACTGATCACCAATGTAAGGGACATTCTTCCCACTGATCACCAATGTAAGGAACATTCTTCTCACTGACCACCAATGTAAGGAACATTCTTCCCACTGATCACCAATGTAAGGAACATTCTTCTCACTGATCACCAATGTAAGGAACATTCTTCTCACTGACCACCAATGTAAGGAACATTCTTCCCACTGATCACCAATGTAAGGAACATTCTTCTCACTGATCACCAATGTAAGGAACATTCTTCTCACTGATCACCAATGTAAGGAACATTCTTCCCACTGATCACCAATGTAAGGAACATTCTTCTCACTGATCACCAATGTAAGGAACATTCTTCCCACTGATCACCAATGTAAGGGACATTCTTCCCACTGATCACCAATGTAAGGAACATTCTTCCCACTGATCACCAATGTAAGGAACATTCTTCCCACTGATCACCAATGTAAGGGACATTCTTCGCACTGATCACCAATGTAAGGAACATTCTTCTCACTGACCACCAATGTAAGGAACATTCTTCTCACTGATCACCAATGTAAGGAACATTCTTCTCACTGATCACCAATGTAAGGAACATTCTTCTCACTGATCACCAATGTAAGGAACATTCTTCTCACTGACCACCAATGTAAGGAACATTCTTCCCACTGATCACCAATGTAAGGAACATTCTTCTCACTGATCACCAATGTAAGGAACATTCTTCTCACTGATCACCAATGTAAGGAACATTCTTCCCACTGATCACCAATGTAAGGAACATTCTTCTCACTGATCACCAATGTAAGGAACATTCTTCTCACTGATCACCAATGTAAGGAACATTCTTCTCACTGATCACCAATGTAAGGAACATTCTTCTCACTGATCACCAATGTAAGGAACATTCTTCCCACTGATCACCAATGTAAGGAACATTCTTCCCACTGACCACCAATGTAAGGGACATTCTTCTCACTGATCACCAATGTAAGGGACATTCTTCTCACTGATCACCAATGTAAGGAACATTCTTCTCACTGATCACCAATGTAAGGAACATTCTTCTCACTGACCATCAATGTAAGGAACATTCTTCTCACTGATCACCAATGTAAGGAACATTCTTCTCACTGACCACCAATGTAAGGAACATTCTTCTCACTGACCAGCACACTAATGTATCATGAGTTGTAGATATAGTAATTTTTAACAGGGGGCCCCTGAGGTCAGAAAGTTATTTCAAGGGTTCCTCTGTGTTGAGAAGGCTGCTTTTAAGCTATAATTTCGGGTGTTTGGCCTGTAATAGGTGGATCATCTCCAGCCAATGTAAGACAAACTGTATAAAAATGTTCACCTCGCATCTGTTTTAGGGCTACCTGCAGTACATCCGTTCTCTTCCGCTCAACGATCTGACAGAATTGTTCGGACTCCATGAAAACGCTAACATCACATTCGCACAGAACGAAAGCTTCGCCCTTCTAGGGTCTCTTGTTACGCTGCAGCCGCGGACGAAGAGCGCAGGAGGGAGCCGCGATGAGGTGAGTGTATTATCTGTATCCAGATGCAGCTGTCTTGTTTGAACTGTCACTGATAAGCCGTTTGCTTCAGATGGTGGAAGAAATCGCTGAGGGGATCCTGAAGAAGGTTCCATCGCTCATCCCTGTGCAGGAAGTGATGGCAAAATACCCCGTGATGTACCAGGAGTCCATGAACACTGTGCTGCTGCAGGAGGTCATACGGTACGGAGCATGGGAGATGTGTTGAGGCGCACAAGTTATAACCATAAGTTATGGTGTAGCATGGTGGCCCTATAGCAGTGGTCCCAAAACTGACACGGGGCCGGATGTGGTCCATTGCTTACTTTTATCTGGCCCTTAGGGCATCATTCCCCCCACTATCTGCAACAGTGGGGCAAAGTTCCTGCCACTGACACCGATGGGGCACCATTCCTCCCACTGACACCAACGATGGAGTCAGTGGGAGGAATAGTGCCCCATCGTTGGTGTCAGTGAGAGAAATATCTTCCCATCATTGGTGTCAGTGGGAGGAATAGTGCCCCAATGATGGGAAGATATTTCTCCCATTGACACCAACGATGGGACAATATTTCTCCCACTAATACCATCGATGGGGCACTATTCCTGCCACTGACACCAATGATGGGACAATATTTCTCCCACTGACACCAATGATGGGACAATATTTCTCCCATTGACATCAACGATGGGGCACTATTTCTCCCACTGACACCAACGATGGGGCACTATTCCTCCCACTAATGATGGGCACTATTTCTCCCACTGACACCAACGATGGGACACTATTCCTCCCACTGACAACAATGATGGGACAATATTTCTCCCACTGACACCAACAATGGGACAATATTTCTCCCACTGACACCAACAATGGGGCACTATTCCTGCCAGTGACATCAACGATGGGACACTATTCCTCCCACTCACACCAACGATGGGGACACTATTCCTCCCACTAACACCAATGACAGGGCACTTTTACCCCTCCTAATACAAATAATGGGACATTATTTACTCCCACTGGCCATAGTTCGCCCCTGTAAAGTTTGATGGATGGTAAAGTGGCCCTCTGTTTAGAAAGATTAGAGACCCCACCCTATAGCACTGGTGTCCTGGGTTCAACCCCTTCAATTAAACCAGAACGCTATATGCAGGGGTGTTTTTGTGTGGGATTTCTATTTTTCCTACTGATCGCGGTGGAGTTGGACATTAGAGTGTAAGCTCCTCTGGTGCAGAGACTCAGTGTTCTCTGTACAGCACTGTGGTAGGTCAGAGCTGAATAAAGGAAATAAATATAGTAATATATATATTATTCCTCCAGGTATAACCGTCTCCTTGGTGTCCTCTCCCAGACTTTGAGCGACCTGCTGAAGGCCATGAAAGGTCAGGTCGTCATGTCATCCCAGCTGGAGCTCATGGCCAACAGTCTTTATAACAATTCAGTGCCAGAACTCTGGCGGGCAAAGGTCAGAATCCAGACACGGTTCCATTACCCTCCTACAGCATTTTGTCATCCTCTGTTGCTCGATCGTTTGACCATGTGTTGCTTTCATCCAGGCATATCCATCACTGAAGCCGTTGTCCTCCTGGGTGATTGACCTTCTTGAGAGAATCAAGTTCCTTCAGAAATGGATCTCAGATGGAATCCCGGCTGTCTTCTGGATCAGTGGCTTTTTCTTCCCTCAGGCTTTCCTGACCGGAACCTTACAGAACTTTGCCAGGAAACACGTCATCTCCATCGACACCATTTCCTTCGATTTTAAGGTAATTCATTTACGTCAGAACTGTGGTCTGCACAAAAAGTCAACTCCCGCCAAAATCTTCTTGAAGGTGATGGAACTCACTCAGGTATTAATGGGTTAAAAAAAATTGCCTCTCACATCCTCTGTGGTCAATGGAACAGGAAGTGAGGGTTAATCTCTGTAAAGAGGGGGTAAAAGCAGCAATAAAAACCTCTCAGAGCTCCTAATTCTTCCCACCTCTGTTCAGAAATAAAGCTAAACTTCGGGCAGCTACATCCAGACTAAAATACATATATATGAGATGTTTTACCTATCCAAGAGTATTTGTGTCCACCCAGTGCTGAGATTTACACATCTTTGCATGACAGGATAGCTTGGTGACCCGACATTTCTCTACTGAAGTTCAGTAATAGTTAGATCACCTCCCTACCAATTGATAGCAAAGAAGTCTTGCATAGCGCACCCCTAAACGCTGCACTCTGTAAACAGCACACCCCTGACCCCTACACTCGGAAATAAACCCTGCACTTTATATGTAGCACACCTCTAAACCCTGCACTCTATACACAGTGCACCCCTGAACTCTGCACTCAGCGCACTCCTGACCTCTTCACGCGGCGCACTCTGTACGTAGATCACTCCTGAACTCTGCACTCTGTACACAGCACACTCCTGAACTCTGCACTCTGTACGTACAGCGATCCTGAACTCTGCACTTTGTACGTACAGCGCTCCTGAACTCTGCACTTTGTACTTAGAGCACTTCTGAACTTTGTATGTAGCGCACCCCTGAACCCTGCACTCTGTAGCGCACCCTCCCCTCTGTACATAGCACACCCCTGAACTCTGTACGTAGCGCACCCCTGAACCCTGCCCTCTGTACATAGAAAACCCCTGAACCCTGCCCTCTGTACGTAGCAAACCCTTGAACCCTACCCTCTGTACGTAGCGCACCCCCGAACCCTGCATTCTGTGCGTAGCGCACCCTCGAACCCTGCCATCTGTACATAGCGTACCCCTGAACCCTGCACTCTGTACGGAGAGCACTCCTGAACTCTGCCCTGTGTACATGGGGCACCCCTGAACCCTGTACAGAGAGAACCCCTAAACCCTGCACTCTGTACGGAGAGCACTCCTGAACCCTGCCCTCTGTACATAGCGCACCCCTGAACCCTGTGCGGAGAGCACCCCTGAACCTTGCCCTCTGTACATAGCGCACCCCTGAACCCTGCATTCTGTGCGTAGCACACCCCTGGACTCTGCACATAGCGCACTCTTGAACTCTACATTTAAGGCACTCCTGAACCCGGCACTCTGTACATAACACAAACCAAATACAACCGTCCCTCTGAGGGTAACCATACTGCTGATGCAGCCTGTGATGAAATTGAGTTTGGCACCCATCCTAATGTCTGCCCATGTTTTAAACCATATCTAAACACCATTGTGCAGATTTATTGATGTTATCCGTTTGCCTGTTGCAGGTTCTGCAGGAGACAGTGTCGGAGCTGCAGCAGCGCCCCCCAGAGGGGTGTTACATACATGGCCTGTTCCTGGAAGGAGCGTGTTGGGACAAGACGACAATGCAGCTGGCAGAATCAAGGCCTAAAGAACTTTACACAGAGATGGCGGTCATCTGGCTAGTACCAGTGGCTGAACGCAAACCTTCCACCTCCGGGACCTACCTGTGTCCCATCTACAAGACCCTGACCCGAGCAGGTAAAGTGGGACTTAGAATAGGAAGGTTCAGTAATAGCAGATGATCAATCTCCCATTCACTACAGAACAGGGATATTCAGGCAGACAGATCAGATTTTGTGCAGGTGGATGGACCACGTACTTTACAATCTGATCACAAGATATCTCATTTTGATCAACATTTCAGTCAGTTATTGGTGGGTGGTGGAATTTTCCATTGGTTACAACATGTATTCTTAATTTCATTAAACACAATATTATTTTTTACCGCTGGCAGAGATAGGACAGAAAAGTGAGGAACCCCGATGAGGATAAAGCCGGCCATAGATGGATTGAAATTCGGCCAGGTCAACTGGAGACCACCAAATTCCAATCCAAACTATGAGCAGCCTGTTAGCCTTAGCTGGTGGCACTAAGCACTGTATTCTGACAGCAGAGAAACCTCCCACTGTCAGAATACAATAGCACACTGGGAGGGATTCCCCGCTCAATACCGACTGTGTTGATTGGGAATCAAGCGTTTTTCTTCAGAATAATGCATAACATATGATCAGGCTAAGTTTCCCCTATGAGGATAGACAGAAGGTTCCAGTAAAGGCAAAGGCCAGCTGGTCGAAGTAGGAAGGATCCAAGTCTCTACTCGCCTGACCCCATATGGGTCAAGAAACCAAAACCCCATACCGAAAGAGATTGTGAAAACCGACAATCACCATGCCAAGGAGAATGCTGGAATAATATAAAACCACAACCTGTGAAACAGAAAAGAAAGCCGCACACCAAGCAGCCCTGTGCATCAAAGAGTTGTCAGCAGCTTCATTCTATCTCAGTCCTGGCCACACCATATGACCTGTTTCACCCCACCCACGAGGATTAGTCATGGAGGCCTCGATGTAAGTGGGACACAGATGTGACTGCTGGTGCTGTACGGGGGTCTCTGATGGGGATAAAAAAATGCAGGGGGGGGGGGGTCTCTGATGCAGAAACAAATATGCCAGGCTTTCTGATGGGGATAGACATATACGGGGGGGGGAGAGGTCTTTGATGGGGATACAAATATGGGGGGGTCTCTGAAGGGGGCACAAATATATACAGGGGGGATCTCTGATGGGGACACATATGTGGGGGGTCGCTGATGGGGACACAAATATGGGGGGGTCTCTGGTGGGGACACAAATATGGGGGGGGGGGGTCTCTGATGGGCACACAAATATGTGGGGGGGGTCTCTGATGGGGACACAAATATGGGGGGGGTCTCTGGTGGGCACACAAATATGGGGGGGCTCTGATGGGGACACAAATATGGGGGGGTCTCTGATGGGGACACAAATATGCAGGGGGTCGCTGATGGACAAGCAAATATGAGGGGGGCTCTGATGGGCACACAAATATGGGGGGGGGTCTCTGATGGGGACACAAATATGCGGGGGGTCTCTGATGCGGACACAAATATGTGGGGGGGTCTCTGATGCGGACACAAATATGCGGGGGGGGGTCTCTGCTGGGCACACAAATATGAGGGGGGTCTCTGATGGGGACACAAATATGCGGGGGGGGGTCTATGATGGGCACACAAATATAGGGGGGGTCTCTGATGGGCACACAAATATGGGGGGGGGTCTCTGATGGGCACACAAATATGGGGGGGTCTCTGATGGGCACACAAATATGGGGATATGGGGGGGGTCTGATGGGCACACAAATATGCAGGCGGTTTCTGATGGGCACACAAATATGCAGGGGGTCTCTGATGGGCACACAAATATGAGGGGGGGTCTGGGATGGGGACACAAATATGAGGGGGGGTCTGGGATGGGGACACAAATATGAGGGGGGGTCTCTGATGGGGACACAAATATGAGGGGGGGTCTCTGATGGGGACACAAATATGAGGGGGGGTCTCTGGTGGGCACACAAATATGAGGGGGGGTCTCTGATGGGGACACAAATATGGGGGGGGTCTCTGATGGGGACACAAATATGCAGGGGGTCTCTGATGGACAAGCAAATATGGGAGGGGGCTCTGATGGGGACAAAAATATGCGGGGGGTCTCTGATGGGCACACAAATATGCTGGGGGGCCTGATGGGGACACAAATATGCGGGGGGGTCTCTGATGCGGACACAAATATGAGGGGGGGTCTCTGATGGGGACACAAATATGAGGGGGGTCTCTGATGGGGACACAAATATGGGGGTGGTCTGATGGGCACAAATATGCAGGCGGTTTCTGATGGGCACACAAATATGCAGGGGGTCTCTGATGGGGACACAAATATTCGGGGGGGCTCTTATGGTGACACAAATATGCGGGGGGTCTCTGATGGGCACACAAATATGGGGGGGTCTCTGATGGGCACACAAATATGGGGGGTGTCTGATGGGGACAGAAATATGCGGGGGGGGTCTCTGATGGGGACACAAATATGCGGGGGGGTCTCTGATGGGCACACAAATATGGGGGGGTGTCTGATGGGCACACAAATATGCGGGGGGGTCTCTGATGGGGACACAAATATGCGGGGGGTCTGATGGGCACACAAATATGTGGGGGGGTCTCTGATGCGGACACAAATATGCGGGGGGTCTCTGATGGGCACACATATATGAGGGGGGTCTCTGATGGGGACAAATATGCGGGGGGGGGGTCGCTGATGGCCACACAAATATGCAGGCAGTTTCTGATGGGCACACAAATATGCTGGGGGGCCTGATGGGGACACAAATATGCGGGGGGGGTCTCTGATGCGGACACAAATATGAGGGGGGGTCTCTGATGGGGACACAAATATGAGGGGGGTCTCTGATGGGGACACAAATATGGGGGTGGTCTGATGGGCACAAATATGCAGGCGGTTTCTGATGGGCACACAAATATGCAGGGGGTCTCTGATGGGGACACAAATATTCGGGGGGCTCTTATGGTGACACAAATATGCGGGGGGTCTCTGATGGGCACACAAATATGGGGGGGTCTCTGATGGGCACACAAATATGGGGGGTGTCTGATGGGGACAGAAATATGCGGGGGGGGGTCTCTGATGGGGACACAAATATGCGGGGGGGTCTCTGATGGGCACACAAATATGGGGGGGTGTCTGATGGGCACACAAATATGCGGGGGGGTCTCTGATGGGGACACAAATATGCGGGGGGTCTGATGGGCACACAAATATGTGGGGGGGTCTCTGATGCGGACACAAATATGCGGGGGGTCTCTGATGGGCACACATATATGAGGGGGGTCTCTGATGGGGACAAATATGCGGGGGGGGGGTCGCTGATGGCCACACAAATATGCAGGCAGTTTTCTGATGGGCACACAAATATGGGGGGGGGGGTCTCTGATGGGCACACAAATTGGGGGGGGTCTCTGATGCGGACACAAATATGAGGGGGGTCTCTGATGGGGACACAAATATGCGGGGGGGGGGTCTCTGATGGGGACACAAATATGGGGGTGGTCTGATGGGCACAAATATGCAGGCGGTTTCTGATGGGCACACAAATATGCAGGGGGTCTCTGATGGGGACACAAATATTCGGGGGGGCTCTTATGGTGACACAAATATGCGGGGGGTCTCTGATGGGCACACAAATATGGGGGGGTCTCTGATGGGGACAGAAATATGCGGGGGGGGGGTCTCTGATGGGGACACAAATATGCGGGGGGGTCTCTGATGGGCACACAAATATGGGGGGTGTCTGATGGGCACACAAATATGCGGGGGGGTCTCTGATGGGGACACAAATATGCGGGGGGTCTGATGGGCACACAAATATGAGGGGGGTCTCTGATGGGGACAAATATGCGGGGGGGGGTCGCTGATGGCCACACAAATATGGGGGGGTCTGATGGGCACACAAATATGCAGGCAGTTTCTGATGGGCACACAAATATGGGGGGGGGGTCTCTGATGGGCACACAAATTGGGGGGGGTCTCTGATGGGCACACAAATATGCAGGCGGTTTCTGATGGGCACACAAATATGAGGGGGGGGGGTCTGATGGGCACACAAATATGGGGGGGGGTCTGATGGGCACACAAATATGCAGGCAGTTTCTGATGGGCACACAAATATGCAGGCAGTTTCTGATGGGCACACAAATATGCAGGGGGTCTCTGATGGGCACACAAATATGAGGGGGGGTCTGGGATGGGGACACAAATATGGGGGGGTCTCTGATGGGCACACAAATATGGGGGGGGGGTCTCTGATGGGCACACAAATATGGGGGGTCTCTGATGGGCACACAAATATGCGGGGTGGGGTCTCTGATGGGCACACAAATATGCGGGGTGGGGTCTCTGATGGGGACACAAATATGGGGGGGTCTCTGATGGGGGCACACAAATATGCGGGGGCTTACAGATGTAAAGCCCTGTGCACACTGGAAGTTTAGCCCCAGTGCTATTAAAGGTGCAGAAATGGCTCCTAAGCGTACCTAGAAGCCAGGATTCAAGCCCACAAGTCCACATGACTGAAAGGCCAAGGTGAACGAGAACACTCAACAGGGGTAGGCAGGAATGAAGGTTAGGAACCTAAGCAAAAAATGTCGAGATTGGTTACAACCTTTGCAAATAACAAGGCAGCTCCCGGTTCTCAGTCTACTCTCAGAGAGTCCTTGGAGACGGGGCAAAAGTTGTGGCAATGCTGACGGCTCTGTGGCCAACTTGTTACCAGAACGGGGTCTAGAAATCACCCAAAGTGGAGCACAGTTCCCGAAGGTTACATCCAGGCAAGCTCTGCAATGTCCAACCCTGTAGGGTTTGGGTATGACACTCCAAAGCTAGGCTGAGAAAAAGGCAAAACTCGATGGCAAAAACCTTTAGACTTTTCTTAGCAGAGCTGAAGAAGAGATGACCATCCCCCTCCTAGGACATGAACAAGAACCCCGAGACATGCTGGATAGAGAAGGGTTTCTCCTGGACTTACACACTTTTTTGTTTGCCAGTGTCCAGTAATCCTCCTGTAGGCAGCAGTATAACCTGGCAGTGTATGACTTCCTGTGTCCCTCAATGGATAAGAAAGTTTTTTTTGTTCCCCTAACAGGTAGAAGAACCCCTTTAGCCTGTCACCATCACCCCTATAGATACACCTTCCAGCCTCTGTATAACATATCATTGATTGACCAGAATTCTTTTCTCCCCCCCAGGAACGCTCTCCACCACAGGACATTCCACCAATTACGTCATCGCAGTGGAGCTCCGCAGCAGCCAACCGCAAACCCACTGGATAAAAAGGGGCGTGGCCCTGATATGCGCTCTGGACTATTGATTGGACGCTGTGCCAAATAACTTTCTGTAAACTTCAGGGATATTTTCAGAAAATTTATATTTAAAAAGTAATATCAGTTTCAATGATCTCAGCCATTTGTAAAGCCATATTGTTTATTTTCTTCACTGTTTTCCTATATTTCAAACTAAAATAGCACAAATTAACAAATTCCATTTATACTGTATTTTTTGCAGATAATTTTGTCCAATCTAAATCTACCAAAAGGAAGACAAGATGGGGTCACTTTTTGTGCTAGAGTTTCATTATTTTTTTTTTATTACATTTTGTCAGAAAACCCCCAAAAACTTTAGATATATTAGAGGGTGGAAATGTTGCAATACAAACAGCAATTCTGCCCCTGTGAGTACCTGTCACCTACCATTCATAAACTTCCATTATCACTGCAGTGGGAGGCACTTTGTACCTTCACCTGGTGACAGAGAGGCGGCATCCTCTGTACTGATCGGCCATGAAAATATCGGCACATTGTAATGGTGGCCATGCCACCCCCTAAGAGGTTTCCCTATAAGCCAAACAAAACTCTGCCCGCCTCCAGTGCTCGCCTCACTCTGCTATTCTGCAGTGCAATGAATGGCTGACACTGTCCTCTTCTAGTGCAGTGATTGGCCGACTCTGCCTTCCCCCGACTCTGCCCGCCACCTGTGCAGGGCTTGGCCCGACTCTGCCCGCCTCCAGTGCAGGGCTTCCGGTGCAGGGCTTGGCCCGACTCTGCCCGCCACCTGTGCAGGGCTTGGCCCGACTCTGCCCGCCACCTGTGCAGGGCTTGGCCCGACTCTGCCCGCCACCTGTGCAGGGCTTGGCCCGACTCTGCCCGCCACCTGTGCAGGGCTTGGCCCGACTCTGCCCGCCACCTGTGCAGGGCTTGGCCCGACACCTGTGCAGGGCTTGGCCCGACTCTGCCCGCCACCTGTGCAGGGCTTGGCCCGACTCTGCCCGCCACCTGTGCAGGGCTTGGCCCGACTCTGCCCGCCCCCTGTGCAGGGCTTGGCCCGACTCTGCCCGCCACCTGTGCAGGGCTTGGCCCAACTCTGCCCGCCACCTGTGCAGGGGTTGGCCCGACTCTGCCCGCCCCCTGTGCAGGGGTTGGCCCGACTCTGCCCGCCCCCTGTGCAGGGGTTGGCCCGACTCTGCCCGCCCCCTGTGCAGGGGTTGGCCCGACTCTGCCCGCCCCCTGTGCAGGGGTTGGCCCGACTCTGCCCGCCCCCTGTGCAGGGGTTGGCCCGACTCTGCCCGCCCCCTGTGCAGGGGTTGGCCCGACTCTGCCCGCCCCCTGTGCAGGGGTTGGCCCGACTCTGCCCGCCCCCTGTGCAGGGGTTGGCCCGACTCTGCCCGCCCCCTGTGCAGGGGTTGGCCCGACTCTGCCCGCCCCCTGTGCAGGGGTTGGCCCGACTCTGCCCGCCCCCTGTGCAGGGGTTGGCCCGACTCTGCCCGCCCCCTGTGCAGGGGTTGGCCCGACTCTGCCCGCCCCCTGTGCAGGGGTTGGCCCGACTCTGCCCGCCCCCTGTGCAGGGGTTGGCCCGACTCTGCCCGCCCCCTGTGCAGGGGTTGGCCCGACTCTGCCCGCCCCCTGTGCAGGGGTTGGCCCGACTCCAGTGCAGCGATTGGTTGAATGATTAATATTTCAACTGTACAGTTATTAGCCCACTTTAACAGCAATTAAAGGCCATTTAATAAAAGCATTGTTGTACTCCAGGCCCTCTGTCAGGTTTTAGCTATACAGTTAAACAGAATGTAAAATGTTTTTGCACTTAATGATTATTCTTTGTATATATATATATTTTTTTTTTTAATCAGATAAATATAAAGTATAATATCTGATTACTACATATTTATCAGGTGCAGCCTGGCAGATTTCCAGAGCTCTTTACCTCAATGCTGTAAATAGGAATGTAATTTGATCTCCTGCTGTGCAGTTGTATGTATAACATACCACCTAAAGCAGGGGGCGTCCTACCTTTTGACCCTCCTGGGCCACATTGGAAGAAGAGAAATGACACAAAAAATACAAACATACAATATGCACATTAGATACACTAACAATAAGGATAGCCGATGATCAGTTTTTCCTGCGGCTCTCGGAGGGTAGGTGTGGTCACTCTAGACGCCGCCGGCTGCACCTGTTCACGGCTCTCTACACAGCTAGAGATTACCTGCGGTGAGCGCTGCTGGATGTAAAGGGCGTCCAACGGTGATCACTGTAGGTAATGGAATAGGTGTGGCTGACGGCAAACTGTCATAGTGAATGGGGGCGGCAGCCACACCTACCTGCTGAGAGCCGCAGATGGAGCTGCCACTACAATTTGCACCGGCCCTAATCGCCAGTGTGAATCTAGCCTACGTATGTGATGTGTGGTGAGGTAGAGGGGGGGTTGTGGGCGGTGGACCTGCAATCAATTGAAATATGGGAGGGGGCACAGCCTAACCCAGTACCCCTCTAGATTCGACCATGCAGCATTTACTTACCTATGTAATTGCAAACATGGCAGCCCCGGCATCCCTCCAGCCGTTCATTTGCATAGGTTTTTCTGTATCGGCTGCCCTGGTTGCTGTGCTTGCACGGCGTCCCCGGGGTCCCTCTAGCACTACTACAACCATTTTGTGAAAGACATCACACTTCTGGGATCACACAAACTTGAAAAGCCGCTGCGTCAGAAATTAGCCAGCATTACCTAAAACACAGCAGCAGGGGCCATGCTTTTACGATTTATAACATGGAAGCCAATACCACCAGGCAAGTATCTGTATATCACACAATCTATTCCAAACATGCCGTGGATTATCTCAAAAATCATCACATCCTGATAAATTGGATAACATTTATTATTCCACAATAAGTACTGTGATCGGCAGAAGAGTTGTGACATGATCGTGAGGAGGTTGTGGATCCAGCCAGTGGGGTGATTGATTGTACAGTTTGTAAAAATGGGTCCGGCCCGCAGCGTGACAACAGTGATTGTAATATGGAGCTAGTGACACAGAGGAACCGTCTTCTGACAATTGTCATGGAGGGATCCCAGCCTGGAAAATCCCTGATAAGGATTATTAGGTGACTACACTGGGAAGGGGGGGAGAGTAAGGTGTAGGCAGATCACATGATGCGGGTATGAAAAGATCATTGAGCACGTGCCATACATTACCTGTGAGGGGGGGGGGGGCGAGTATATATGGGGAATTATAAAAACGGTTTATATACATCATATACAGGAGTGTCAGGACAGTCTGTCTGGGTGATACCTCTAAAAAGGGGTTTTGGGGGGTTACTGGCGCTTAGCTTTGTACGGGCGCGAGCGTTTGCGGCGGTCGGGCTTCCTCTGTTTGTGCAGACGGCCGATGCTGACCCCTTGCCGCCTCCTGACCGAAATGTTCTGCTCCACCAGACTCGCCAGCATGCCTGAAGAGATGGAATGGAGAAGGTTAATAAGGTGAACCCCTTTAGATGCAAAAGCGAGACCCCCCCATCCCACTGTGAACCCTGAAATCAGTCCCGGCAAGGTGAGAGATACAAAATCTAAGCCCCCCCCACCCCCCCTGGGCATGTGGCCTAGTATGGATCAGGAGGGAGCGGAGGGGAGCTCGCTCGTCTCCCCCCCCCCCTCCCCCTTTCCTGACCTGCTGGGCTGCATGGTCGGATAAGAGTCTGGTATGGATATTATGGGGGACCCTATGTCGTTTTTTTTTTTTGGCACGGGGTTCCCCCGTAAAATCCATACCAGACACAGAGGGACTGTTAAGGATTTGGGGGAGGGGGGGGCAGTGAGGATCAGGTACACTGACTGCTCACAGTACAGGGGGGGAAATCAAATTTTTATTACTTTTTTTTTAAATTTTTTTATCTTATTTTAACACACTGTGGTCAGAGCATTATACTGTTACCATAGTGACACTGTACTACTCTGGAGAAGTGATTTTAATTTATTTATTTTTTTTACACTTGAAAATGAATTTTCATTGCTATATGCAAGCATTTTACTGGATTAAATCGATTCATTAAGTTTGTTTTGTTGTGATTGGCCACAGCTAATCACCTGGTACAGGTGGGGCTGTAATGGGCACCTGTCTGTACCATGTGATCACTGTGACCAATCACAGCTAGCAACACAACTGTACACAATGGATAGCATGAAAAGAAGCTATCAATTGTTTCCAATTGTTATGTGATCTGCTGTGATTGGTCACAGAGATCACATGGTACCGGTAGCGGGCCGGTACACTGATCAGTCAGTGGCTGTGTCCGATGGGCACAGCCGGTGACAGATCGTGACGCAGTGAGGTGTGATCCAGGACGACGTCATATGACGCCCGGCCTATAGCAAAATGATTGGTTAAAGAGAACCGGTCTCCAAAAAATCATCACATTGGGGACTTCTTGTCCCCTGGGATGAAAAATAAAGTAAAAAAAAGAAAACGGGTGAAGGGCAGAGAAAAATGCACCTTCACCCGTGTAGACAAAAATCCTTGCACCGGCCCTGCCCCCATCCACCCCCCTGCACTGACGGTCATAGCAGTAAGTGTTGATACCCAAGTCCAACAGATTCCCTTTAAGACACAAAGTGAACCTCAGAGGCCTGAACTCACCTTCCTGGGCCAGCATGGAGATGAAGGCGCAGATGAACTCGTCATAGTTGTGGGTTCTTCTCTGATCATCGATCTGAAGACAAAACAAGAAGGTCTGGTCACATCTCAGTCCAGAGATTGCACAGAGAAGAGCAGAGCGACTACAGGACACCGAGCGCCCTACCTTAAATTTTTTGCGTTTCTCCAGCTCCTCCCTCAGGGAGGCCTCCGAGGCGGCTATTTCAGCTTCTACACATTTTAACAAAGCCAAGAGCTCCTAGAAAAAAAAAAAAAAGAGGCAAATTAACTAAAAGGGCTTAAAAAGTGGACCTGTCAGTAATTTCAGACTGACACATCCCAATGTACAGCAACAGCATTTTTCTTCCTCCAAACATGGCGAGTCCCCCTCCTCGAGAAGGCACATGTACAGTCATGCCAATGAACATCTAAATGATTCAGAGAAGGATTGGGGGAAAGTGCTGTGGTCAGATGAGACCAAAATTGAGCTCTTTGGCATTAACTCGATTTGCCGCGTTTGGAGGAAGAAAAATGCTGACTATGACCCTAAGAACATCATCCCTACAGGAGGTGGAAACATGATGCTTTTGGGCTGTTTCTCTGCTAAAGGTTCAGGCAGACTTTGCCCCATTGAGGGGCCAATGGACGGGGCCATGTATTGTAAAATCTTGGATGAGAACCTTCTTCCCTCAGCCAGAACACTGAAGATGGGTCATGGATGAGTCTTCCAGCATGACAATGATCCAAAACATACCGCCAAGGCAACAAAGGAGTGGCTCAAGAAGAAGCACATTAAGGTCATAGAGTGGCCTAGCCAGTCTCCAGACCCTCATCCTATAGAAAATGTATGGAGGGAGCTGAAACTTCGAGTTGCCAAGCGACAGCCAAGAAACCTTTAAGGATTTAGAGAAGATCTGTAAAGAAGAGTGGACCAAAATCCCTCCTGAGATGTGTGCAAACCTGGTCACCAACTACAAGAAACGTCTGACCTCTGTGATCTCCAACAAGGGTTTCTCCACCAACTACTAAGTCATGTTTTGATCAAATACTTATTTTACTAACTGAACTGCAACTCCATTTATAACATTTGTATTGTGTGTTTTTTCTGGATTTTTGGTTGATATTCTGTCTCTATCATATAAAATACACCTATGATAAAAAATTATAGACCCCTCATTTCTTTGTAAGTGGGCAAAACTTACACAATCTGCGGGGGATCAAAGCATTATTTCCCCCCCTGTATATAAAGGAAATGAACCTGAATAAGGCACTCTGGGTAATATTAGACATTTGCCCCCCCTGTGTGCCTCTCCTTACCTTCGGTGAGAACCGCTCCCCCCTTGGGGGATCAGAACTCTCGCTGCCATCCTCAGCTTTGATTTTTGGGGAAACCTTTCCGGAATCTGATTGATATGAACAGAGATGATTAACAATCCCCCCCCCATTGGAGAACACATTCCTCCTCACACAATGTATACACAATCCTCCCCCCCCCCCCCTTACCAGTCCGGCTCAGTGTGTAGAGCTGTCCATCCCGGGTGAGGTGAAGAACTCCAGTGCCGACCAGGGGCCCGAGTTCCCGCACTGCGCGGTTATACCGTACGCTATCCAACCGCGAGAGAGGCTCGTCCTCCCCGAACAGAACCTTGGAGAGGTGCAAGGTGACGGGGCTGGAGGGCCTGGTGGGGTTGGCGGACCTCAGAGGCGAACGCAGCGGGGAGTTGAAGGCGCTCCCGATCTCAGAGGCGGTGTCTGTGCTCTCGTTGCTGGGGGTGGGAGACGGCTGGGAATGGGGGGCCGTGGGGGCTCCTGTCTTTATAGAGAGCGGGGAGCACATTTCTCGCTGAGTTTCTTTTAATTTTTCTACCAGAACGCTGGCGGGAAGCTCCGGCCCGGGAGGTGGGGGAAGAGCCCCCGAACTTCTCCTCTTGAACCTGCTGGAGACATTAAACATTAACTACGTCAATTCTGAGCCAATTCCGGCACTTCCCTCATACAAGAAAATATCTGCATTTTTTTTGCTAGAAAATTACTTAGAACCCCTAAACATTATATATATAGTATCTCACAAAAGTAAGTACACCGCTCACATTTTTGTAAATCTTTTCTTCTATCTTTACATGTGACAACACTGAAGAAATGACACTTGTCTACAATGTAAAGTAGTGAGTGTACAGCTTGTATAACAGTGTAAATTTGCTGTCCCCTCAAAATAACTCAACACACAGCCATTAATGTCTAAACTGCTGGCAACAAAAGTGAGTACACCCCTAAGTGAAAATGTCCAAATTGGGCCCAATTTGCCATTTTCCCTCCCCGGTGTCATGTGACTCATTAGTGTTACAAGGTCTCAGGTGTGAATGGGGAGCAGGTGTGTTAAATTTGGTGTTATCGCTCTCACTCTCTCATACTGGTCACTGGAAGTTCAACATGGCACCTCATGGCAAAGAACTCTCTGAGGATCTGAAAAAAAGAATTGTTGCTCTACATAAAGATGGCCTAGGCTATAAGAAGATTGCCAAGACCCTGAAACTGAGCTGCAGCACGGTGGCCAAGACCATACAGCGGTATAACAGGACAGGTTCCACTCAGAACAGGCCTCACCATGCTTTAAGTTATTTTTTGACATTTTTTAAAAATTTTATTATCACTTTTATTGCTATCAGAAAGGATGAATAACATCCCATGTGACAGCGGGGGGCAGTGACAGGTTCTTTATACTGAGACATCTGGGGTCTATTATACCCCAGATCTCACCGCTGCCCTTAACGACTTCCCGCCTGGCCAATAGCAAAATGTAGGCCGGGCGGTGGCTCTCCCGTTCTGACTGGATGTTATAAGATGTCCTTCAGAACAAGCAGCTTGTGCGCGATCGGTGGTGCGGTGCGTCGCTCAGACACACCGCATCACCAATCAAGGTAAACAGCCTATGACGTAGGCTCTTTACTATGTGATCAGCTTTGTCCAATCACAACTGATCAGTGTAAATAGGAAGTGCCGGTTATCGACATTCCTCTATTCATGCCGACAGCGCATGAGGAGAGCCGATAAGCGTCTTTTCTCACAAGGGGGATCCGCACTGATAATCAGTGCAATGATTGTCAGTGCAGCCCCATCAGTGCTGCCTGTCAGTGCTCACCAGTGCCGCTTATTTTTGCCCCTTATTATTGCCCATCGGTGCCGCCCATTAGTGCCCACCAGTGCCACCCATTAGTGCCCACCAGTGCCACCCATTAGTGCCCACCAGTGCCACCCATTAGTTCCCATCAGTGCCGCCTATTAGTGCCCATCAGTGCCGCCCATCAGTGCCGCCTATTAGTGCCCATCAGTGCCGCCTATTAGTGCCCATCAGTGCCGCCTATTAGTGCCCATCAGTGCCGCCTATTAGTGCCCATCAGTGCCGCCTATTAGTGCCCATCAGTGCCGCCTATTAGTGCCCATCAGTGCCGCCTATTAGTGCCCATCAGTGCCGCCTATTAGTGCCCACCAGTGCCGCCTATTAGTGCCCACCAGTGCCGCCTATTAGTGCCCACCAGTGCCGCCTATTAGTGCCCACCAGTGCCGCCTATTAGTGCCCATCAGTGCCGCCTATTAGTGCCCATCAGTGCCGCCTATTAGTGCCCATCAGTGCCGCCTATTAGTGCCCATCAGTGCCGCCTATTAGTGCCCACCAGTGCCGCCTATTAGTGCCCACCAGTGCCGCCTATTAGTGCCCATCAGTGCCGCCTATTAGTGCCCATCAGCGCCGCCTATTAGTGCCTCCTCGTCAGTGCCCATCAGTTAAGGAGAAACAAAGAAAAACGTATTTTTTTCAATATTTTCAGCCTTTTTTTTTTTATTTGTTCAGCAAAAAATAAAACTCAGTGGTGATTAAATACCACCAAAGAAATCTCTGTCTCAAAAAAATTATAAATATTTCGATTGGGTGCCGTGTTACATGACCGCGCAATTGTCATTCAAAGTGTGACAGCGCTGAAAGCTGAAAATTGCACTGGGCAGGAAGGGGGTGAAAGTTCCCCGTACTGAAGTGGTTGAAATATATGTTCACATTCACCTATTTACGGTGTAACATGTTACTAAATCAGCAGCCCCGCAACCCCCCCCCCCCCCCCGATGTGACAGTGGATAGGGAATCCTCTCCCCGCACCCGCTTTCACAATCCAAATACAGTGTGGTAGTGCGGGGCTCCGCCCAACTGGCCGCATTATTCATGCATAGAGTTCTGTGAATGAACGCACTACAACTACCATCAGTCATTATGGCTGAGAGCTGTAGCTCTACAGCCGCTCGGATCGCTTTTACATTATTCAGCATCGATGGCTGAACACACCGATACCAACCACGACCCCCCCCCCGGTATAACCCCTCCAACCCAAAGACGTACCCGTACATCCTACGAACGGGAAGTGGTTAAAAGAAGTTCATCTTTTAAAAAAAAAAAGTAAAAAAAAAGAAGTGTATTTTTTTTTTTCTGAAGAGCCTGCAGAGCATTGCACCCGTGTTCAGCAGATTACAGGTGTAATGTCAGGCTCCTGCAGGCACTGACGACAGCTTTCTGCCCCTACCTGTGATTTACAAGCTCACTGTGGTGGTGGCAGACAGGACCTGTAGTTCATTCATTCACAGATTATGGTGAATGAATGAAGCGGCTGTGTGGGTGGAGTCTCGCACAGCCGTGCCATTTTTAAACTGTGACAGCGGGTGCGGGGAGAGGAACCCCAACATGCTGTCATGGGAAAGGGGGGGGGACATGACAGCATGTTACCAAGGGTGAACGTATTCAGCCAATAAGGTACAATCCCTGAGTGATATAGGAGTAAGGTAGGCCCCGCCCTCACCTAGGAAGAGTTGCCGGTCTGGTGGAGGTCTCTGCCTCCTCTTCTTCATCTTCATCGGAGTCCGGAGAGGGAGGTGGGAGTCCTCGAGATCGGCCGACGCCTGCAGCCAAATCTTCTTCCTCCTGAGACAATATTCATATAAAATATACGGGAATAGTAAACAACACAACCATTTGTTTCAGAAAACCGATATAAGGAAAAGGATATTAAGCACTTCAGCACTGGGAAGGTTTTACCCCCCTTCATGACCAGGCCATTTTTTGCAATATGGCACTGCGTTACTTTTAGGGCTCATTTACAATTGCTTCGGCTTCAACATACATGAACGGCTAGTTTACACTTTGCTTCAAAACAAGGCTTCGGACAGGCTTTGTTAAAGCTCTCTGAATGCCAGTCTAAGCTCCTGTCACTAAATAAAATGGTTAGCTTACAGTCCTGTTTACTCCTGCTTTTGCTTGATGCTTCGGAGAGGCTTCGGTGGGGCTTCAATGAGGCTTCAATGAGGCTTCGGTGGGGCTTCGAGCGAGCTTTGCCATAGACTTCTATGGAGGCTTAGAAAATGCTTTGAAGCCCCACTAAGGGCTCATTTACACTTGCTTCGGCTTCAACACACATGAACGGCTAGTTTACACTTGCTTCAAAACAAGGCTTCGGACAGGCTTTGTTAAAGCTCTCTGAATGCCAGTCAAAGCTCCTGTCACTAAAGAGAGCTTTAACAAAGCCTGTCCGAAGCAAGTGTAAACTAGCCGTTCATGTATGTTGAAGCCGAAGCAAGTGTAAATATGCCCTTAGTGGGGCTTCAAAGCGTCCTCAAAGGCTCTATAGAAGTCTATGGCAAAGCTCGCTTAAAGATCCCCCGAAGCCTCATTGAAGCACCAAGCAAAAGCAAGGTGTAAACAGGACTGTAAGCTAACCATTTTATTTAGTGACAGGAGCTTTGACTGGCGTTCAGAGAGCTTTAACAAAGCCTGTCCGAAGCCTTGTTTTGAAGCAAAGTGTAAACTATCCCTAACTGACAATTGTGCGGTCGTGCGACGTTGTACCCAAAACAGCGACAATTTTGAAAAAAAAAAAAAACCACAATATTTTATACTTTCCGCTATAAAACACATCCAATAATACAATTTCCATAGAACAACAGTTATGGGACAATTAATGCCCAATTAAAGAAATAAGTTGGGCTAACACCCCTTTTTTACAATCGACCTAGCATGAAAGTGATTTTCACTGATAGCTGGGACATTCTGTTTTTGTAAATCTCTGTATATCTTACAACTGTTCCATTTTCATTGTTCAATGCTTGATGATCAATGATTCCGGTTAAGATTTCATAATCACCAATAAAATAAAATACTTTGGAAAAAAAACAAAAAAAAACACATCCAATAAAAAAAAAAAAAATAATAATAATAATTTCTTAATTTAGGCCATTATATATTCTGCTACATATTTTTGGTAATAAAAAAAAACCCCAATAAATGTATATTGATGGTTTGCGCAAAAATGATCGTGTCTACAAATTATGGGATACTTTTTTTTTTGTTTTTACTAGTAATGGCGATCTAGTAATGGGCCTGCGACATTGCGGCGGACAAATCTGACACCAAGACCCCTTTCACACTGGAGCGCGGGCCGAGTTATCGGTAAAGCGCCGCTACATTTAGCGGCGCTTAACCGGCGCTGTGCGGGCAGGAGCGGGGTGCTTTTAGCCCCAAAGAAGGGGTTAACAAGGGGCTAAAAGCATCTGAAAAGCGCCGCCGCCGAAGCGCTTTCAAGGCGTTTCGGCGGCGCTGCCCATTGAATTCAATGGCAGAGGAGGTTTAGGAGTGCTGTATACACCGCTCCGGCACCGCCCCAAAAACGCAGCTTGCAGGACTTTTTTTTTCCGCCCTGCAAGCGCACCGCCCCCAGCGTGAAACCACTCGAGGCCTTTCACACTGGGGAGGCTTGAGAGGCGCTTTACAGGCGCTATTTTTAGCGCTACATTGCCTGAAAAGCACCTTCAGTGTGAAAGGGGTCTAAGTGACACTTTTTGGGGACCAGTTGCACCAATACAGTGATCAGTGCTAAAAAAAATTGCACTGTCACTGTATAAATGACACTGGCGGGGAAGGGGGTAACACCAGGTGTGATCAAAGGGTTAAGTGTGCTACTAGGGAATTCTTTCTAATGCCCTGTACACACGATCGGACATTCCGACCACAAAATCCATGGTTTTTTTTCCGACGGATGTTGGCTCAAACTTGTCTTGCATACACACGGTCACACAAATCTTGTCAGAAATTCCGAACGTCAAGAACACGGCGACGTACAACACGAAAAAAAAATGAAGTTCAATAGCCAGTGCGGCTCTTCTGCTTGATTCCGAGCATGCGTGGAACTTTGTGCGTCAGATTTGTGTACACACGATCGGAATTTACGACAACGGATTTTGTTGTCGGAAAATTTGAGATCCAGATCTCAAATTTTGTGACGAAAATTCAGACGGAAAATGTCCGATGGAGCCTACACACGGTTGGAATTTCCGACAACAAGCTCCCATCGAACGTTTCCCGTCGGAAAATCCGACCGTGTGTACGCGGCATAACTGTGTGGGGGATGGACTGACTGGAGGATGAGAGAGATCTGTGTTCCAGATTGGAGGATGAGAGAGATCTGTGTTCCTGATTAGCAGGAACACAAGATCTCTCTCTTCCTCTCTGACACAACGAGGCTCTGCCTTGTTTACATAGGATTCTGTGTCTCCTGTCAATGATCGCGGGGTGACTCGCTGGTTGGCTCTCTCTGTGTACGTGATTTTGCGCTTAAGGGCTGCCCTGCCGCAGTATATGTACGTGGGGCGGTCCTAAAGTGGTTAAAGCCTAAGTCCAGGTTTTTATTTCACTTTAATAACTAATAAGTTAACCATTTCCTTTACTAAAACGGTAATGATCGGCCTTTTTGATAAGATCACGTGAAGTATTGTTTTGCTTGTACCTTTTATGTTACTTTGCGGTAAAACAAGGAAGCAGGAACCCATGTTGTATATTAAAGTAAAGTTCCGCCATTTTTTTTTTTTTTTAAGTCAGCAGCTACAAATACTGCAGCTGCTGACTTTTAAAATAAGGACACTTACCTGTCCAGGGCGCCCGCGATGTCCTCCCCCAAAGCCGTTCTGTCCCTCGGCTCTCGGGGGGCTGCCGCCGCCATCCTCAGTAAGGGAGTCAGGAAGTGAAGCCTTGCGGCTTCACTTCCCTGGTTCCCTACTGCGCATGCGTGACTCGCGCTGCGCTATCCCACTGGTCTCTTGCTGTCTTCTGGGACCTGTGTATCTCCCAGAATACAGCGCGGGGGGGGGGGGGGTGCGAAGTGGCGTAGATACCCGCGGCTGGCTCGGGTATCTATGCCCGGAAGTGGGAGCAAAATACCTGTATTACAGGTATCTGCTCCCCCCTGAAAGGTGCCAAATGTGACACCGGAGGGGGGGAGGAATCAGAAAAGCAGAAGTTCAATTTTTGGGTGGAACTCCGCTTTAATGTGCTTTTGCTAAAGAATGCTGCACATACAAAACTACTTACAATTTTAGGAAAACGATACAAGACATGTATGGATAGGACAAATAATTCAGCAAAAGCCACAGGAAACAGGTCTGTTTCAACTGAAACGAATCATAAATCCCGGACGAGCCCCCAAAAGTTACTTAGCTTGGGTTATAGTTTGCGATTTCAATAAAAAATAGGGCTCCAAATCAAGCAGAACTAAGGAAGGCGGGCTCTAAAAAAACCAACATGGGAGGTCTGTGCCAGGGGAGACTTTACAAGACCAAAGGAGGGACTTAACCTGGCGGATGAGATCTGCACAATGACTGAACCTGGTTTTCTTCTACAAGCGCTCGAGTAGCCTGGAGACCCGTTTGTTACAAAAGTCACAGACTTGAACCCAAGCTAATTAACAGTTTAGTGCATCCCTGTCCTATAAGAGACCATTGTCAATGCTCATTGGCTAGGAAGGTTGTATAGAAAGAACGCCATAAGAAACCAGAGCTACCTGTAAGATGGAATGCTGTGGACACCGGAGCTTCTGGTAAGACACTGGCCTAGAGAAGAGAGACAGGAAAACCACTGACCTGCATCGGGGACTTGGCGTAGTTGTGGTTGTCCAAGAAAGCCGGCAGCCGGGGAGGTTGGCTAGTGGTTGTGCTCCCGTTATGAGGGACGGCATTTAGCTTGCTGTACGTATTAGGGAGGGGTCCTTTCTGGGTGGATCCTGCCGTGTCACCACTCACATCTATAGGAGGAGAGACCAGAACAGGTAGGTAGGTACAGGTGAACATTTCACGACTGAAGACCAAATAAATGATTCAAGCCAATACCTGAGGCATTACTCTGAGAACTACGACGGGACGTCTCCTGGTTCGAGGCAGACTTGGCGTTCGGCTTCGTGTCCTCGTTGTTCTGACCGTCGGTCGCCTTCTGGGGCTGAATCAGCTCTGGTTGGGTCACCCGGATCAACTGCAATAAGAGAAATAGGTAAAACCTGAAAAGCCTCATGTATGCAACGAAGTTAACAAAAAAACTGGGGACTTTATATACACTCACCGGCCACTTCATTAGACACACCTGTTCAGTTGCTCGGTAACACAAATTGCTAAATCAGCCAATCACATGGCAGCAACTCCATGCATTTAGGCATCTAGACGTGGTGAAGAGGACTTGCTGAAGTTCAAACCGAGCATCGGAATGGGGGGAAGAAAGGGGATTTAAAGTGTTACTAAACCCAGGAGCCTGCAGTCACTATAGCTGGTCTCCCACAGTACACGGAAAAATGCAATCATTTAATAAATATAAACTGCTAAATACCTTTTCTCATCAGCGGTATATAGCAGTCTTGTGACTTCTATCAGTGTCTGGGTTAAAGCTTGTAGGAGGAGTTTTTTTTTTACTGGCTGTTCTATCAGGATGCAGGTCCCCTGACCCTCTGTCTTTACAGTGCTGATTGGCCCTGTGCTGATGCGCCCTCCCAAGGAAAAAAGAAAAGAAAAAAAAAGAAAAAGAAGAAAGAAAACTCTCTAGCAAAACACACCAAACTGAGCATGTGCAGAGTGACGCCAGTATCTCTGTCTTATCCGGACATGTTATGGGGACAATGCAAGAAGGAGGAGGATCTCGGCTTATAAGATCAAATTGCTTCACATAATGCGGAGGATTAACCCCTTACGTTCCACAGGGAGTATAATTAGAATGCTTTACTGTATATACTGATTTTACCATTGTGGGTTTAGTAACACTTTAAAGTGATTGTAAGGGTTCGAATTTTTATTTTTAAACAACAAACATATCATACTTACCTCCACTGTGCAGCTCGTTTTGCACAGAGTGGCCCCAAACATCTTCTGGGGTCCCCCGGCGGCTCTTGTGGCTCCTCCCCACATCAGATAACCCCCTAGGAGAAGCGCTCTCTCCCGGGGGGGGGTGTTACCTTGCGGACGCGCTCCAGAGTCCAGCATTTGCATCCACAGACAAGAAACCCGGACTCGGCCCCGCCCCCCCAAGTAATTGGATTTGATTGACAGCAGCGGGAGCCAATGGCTGCGCTGCTATCAATCTATCCAATCAAGAGCCGAGAACCCTTTGGAGAGAGGGAGAGTGTCTCCGCCGATAGAAATACGGGGCTCGGGTAAGTTAAACAGGGGTGGGGGGGGAGGGGGAGGGGTCGGTCACTGCCAGGTGTTTTTTCAAGCGGGATTCCGGACAGTTAAAAAATATTTTTAAAGTCAGCAGCTGCAAACACTGTAGCTGCTGACTTTAAATAAGTAGACTTACCTGTCCTGGGTGCCCGAGGCCGACCCGTCCCTCGGCTCTCGGGTCCCGGCACCGCCATCCTAAGTAAGGGGAACAGGATTTTTGGTGACATTTTTTTTTCCAGGGTGGCCCTCCACTTTAATGCATAGGAAGCACAAAGGGTTTACAACCCCTTTAAGTGACTTTGAACGTGGCGTGGTTGTTGGTGGCAGACGGGCCGGTCTGAGTATTTCTGGGATTTTCACACACAACCATCTTTACAGAGAATGGTGGGAAAAAGAGAAAATATCCAGTGAGCGGCAGTTTGGAGGAAAATGCCTTGTTGAGGTCAGAGGAGAATGGGCAGACTGGTTCCAGATGATAGAAAGACAACAGTAACTCAAATAACCAACCAAGGTATGCAGAATACCATCTCTGAACGCACAACACATCCAACCTTGAAGCAGATGGGCTACAGCAGCAGAAGACCACACCGGGTGCCACTTCTGCCAGCTAAGAACAGGAAACTGAGGCTACAATTGGCACAGGATCACCAAAATTGGACAATAGAAGATTGGAAAAACGTTGCCTGGTCTGATGAGTCTGGATTTCAGCTGCGACATTCAGATGGTGGGGTCAGAATTTGGCGCCTGGATCCATCCTGCCTTGTATCACCGGTTCAGGCTGGTGGTGGGGGTGTAATGGTGTGGGGGATGGGGTATCACCGGTTCAGGCTGGTGGTGGGGGTGTAATGGTGTGGGGGATGGGATATCACCGGTTCAGGCTGGTGGTGGGGGTGTAATGGTGTGAGGGATGGGGTATCACCGGTTCAGGCTGGTGGTGGGGGTGTAATGGTGTGAGGGATGGGGTATCACCGGTTCAGGCTGGTGGTGGGGGTGTAATGGTGTGGGGGATGGGGTATCACCGGTTCAGGCTGGTGGTGGGGGTGTAATGGTGTGGGGGATGGGGTATCACCGGTTCAGGCTGGTGGTGGGGTGTAATGGTGTGGGGGATGGGGTATCACCGGTTCAGGCTGGTGGTGGGGGTGTAATGGTGTGGGGGATGGGGTATCACCGGTTCAGGCTGGTGGTGGGGGTGTAATGGTGTGGGGGATGGGGTATCACCGGTTCAGGCTGGTGGTGGGGGTGTAATGGTGTGGGGGATGGGGTATCACCGGTTCAGGCTGGTGGTGGGGGTGTAATGGTGTGGGGGATGGGGTATCACCGGTTCAGGCTGGTGGTGGGGGTGTAATGGTGTGGGGGATGGGGTATCACCGGTTCAGGCTGGTTGTGGGGGTGTAATGGTGTGGGGGATGGGATATCACCGGTTCAGGCTGGTGGTGGGGGTGTAATGGTGTGGGTGATGGGTATCACCGGTTCAGGCTGGTGGTGGGGGTGTAATGGTGGGGGGGGGGATATTTTCTTGGCACACTTTGGGCCCCTTAGTACCAATTGAGCATCGATTAATCACCATGGCCCCCCTGAGTATTGTTGGTGACCATGTCCATCCCTTTATGACTACAGTGTCCCCATCTTCTGATGGCTCCTTCCAGCAGGATAATGCACCATGTCACAAAGCTCCAATCATCTCACCACTGGACAATGAGGTCCCTGTCCTCCAATGGCCTCCACACTCACCACATCTCATCCAATAGAACACTTTTGGGATGGGGTGGAACAGGAGATTCGGCACCATGGATGTGCAGCCGACAAATCCGCAGCAACTGTGTGATGTTATCATGTCACTATGGAGCAAAATCTCTGAGGAACGTTTACAACACCTTGTTGTATCTATGCCACCAAGAATGAAGGCCAAAGGGGGTCCAACCGGCTACAAGCAAGGTGTACCTAATAAAGTGGCCGGGGAGTGTGTACCTCCAATAGTAAGTACACACTAGTTAAAGTGTCATCAATTTTTATTGTATACAAAAAAAGACATAAAATCAATTTGTTACCTATGTATCATAGAAAAACCATTTTATTTAATGTATATGAGGTCAAAAGATAAAACCAACACCACATCTCAAGAACATCCCATTTGAAATGTCGACAGAGTTGGCTGAAATTTGGTCGACGCGTTTCGCTCGACACCCAGCTTCCTCAGGACCTCTCAGAACTTTTCTATATCCACATATATCAAAAGGATTGGCTGCTTAATGAAGATAAATTTTCCAGTGTGTCCCTCTGACAGATGTCAAACAAATAAACCTTCGTTGAAGCCTTGCGGCTTCACAGCCGGTTATGCCCTTGCACATGCGCGAGCAATGCTGTGCGAATGGCCCCACTGTCTCCTAGGACCTGTGATGTGTCCCAGAAGGCTGCGGGGGGGAGGAAGAGGGGGCTGAACTTCTCCTCAGCCATGGGAAGTGGGAGCGGGTACCTGCCAAATGTGGCAGTGGAGGGGGGTGGGGTGGGGTTAGGCCGCAAAAGAGACAGAACTTCCATGCACTACTTTTAAAACCGCACCGCTCCGGAGTACCATGCGATCTGGTGCAGGCAAACACGTTTTGGGGTGTCATTAGGATTATATGGACACCCGCTTTAGATCGCACACCAAGTGCTTTTCGACGGGGGTGTGGGAAACGCGCATAGAATGCAGGTTTCCCGCACCATTTTCTGGTGTGAACCAGCCCTCAGCACAAAATAGTGATGCATATGCGACAGTATAGAATAAAGCCTACCTCCGTATATGAACCTCTCGTCTATAGGGGGGTCAATTACAAGAGATATGAATTTCTCTTATTACATAACATCTTATCAGCTCATCAGATGAACCCAACCCCCTACACTGCTCACAGTCCAGCCTGTGTCCTCCTCAATTCCCTGCACTCGGTGCCTAGTCCCTGGAGTCCGCTCTCTCACCACTGCTGTCCACCGTTCAAATAACGGGCCGCACACTGAAGACATTTAACTCCAGTCAAGGTTTACTGCAATGACAGGACACCGCTAACTCCCACCCAAAGCCACCCTCCCCCCCAACATGTTTCACCAAAAGCAGGGCTTAATCAGGGGGCTCACCTTATCAACATGACCATGCACCACGCTCTCAAATATCTCACTGCAGAACAAGGAGACTAACTGTCGTCCCCCCCCCCACATTGCACAATAAAAAAATTCCCAAAAATATGGAGCAACAAATTCTTCCAAAAGCACCTTTCTGCCAAGTCATTCCAGAAAGCCGACTTCTCCTTAGATAAGGAACCTAACGTTGGCACATAAGGCACTTTCACCCCCTTCCTGCCCAGGCCAATTTTCAGCGCTGTCACACTTCGAATGACAATTGTACGGTCCTGCAACACTGTACCCAAATGAAATTTTTATCATTTTTTTCACACAAATAGAGCTTTCTTTTGGGGGTATTTAATAACTACTGGGGTTTGTATTTTTTGTTAAATAAAACGAAAAAAAAAGACTGAAAATTTTGAAAAAACAAAAAAACTTTCATAGTTTGTAATAAACCTTTGGAAACAGGTAATTTTTCTCCTTCACTGATAGGTGGGCACAGATTGGAAGCACTGGTGGGCACAGATTGGCAGCACTGGTGGGCACAGACTGGCAGCACTGGTGGGCACAGACTGGCAGCACTGGTGGGCACAGACTGGCAGCACTGGTGGGCACAGACTGGCAGCACTGGTGGGCACAGGTTGGCAGCACTGGTGGGCACAGGTTGGCAGCACTGGTGGGCACAGATTGGTAGCACTGGTGGGCACAGATTGGCAGCACTGGTGGGCACAGATTGGCAGCACTGGTGGGCACAGATTGGCAGCACTGGTGGGCACAGATTGGCAGCACTGATTATCAGTGTAGATGTCCCTTTTAGAGAAGCTGGTTATCGGCTCTCTTCTCCTCATGATAACCGGCTTCTGTTTACATCCGTGATCAGCTGTGATTGGACACAACTGATCACGTGGTAAAAATTTGCTGATTGCCTCTTTACCTCAATCTGTGATCAGCAGTGTCCTCCGGAGACACTGCATACCATAGAGCTGGCTGTGGACCAGATGGTCCCAGGCTGCCTCTGTGACCCTCGGAGGCCGGAAGTGACGTCTTGACGTCACTTCCAGTGTCGGCAGATGTAAACACAGATTTTTTTTCTTGCTGGAAAGCCTGAGATCGATTTTTTTTATGTCAGGTCTTTCAGTAATAGAAGAGAGATGTGGGGACTTATCGACCCCCCCCCCCCCCCCCCCAGATCTCTCCAAAAGAGGACCTGTCACACCCTATTCCTATTACAAGAGATGTTTACAATCTTTGTAATAGGAAAAAAAAGTGATCAAAAAATTAAAAGGGGCAGTGTAAAAAAGAAATAAATACATTTTAAAGCGCCCCAATAGTGCATGCATATACATAGGTCACGCCCGCATATGTAAAGGCGTTCAAACCACATGTGAGGTATCACCGTGATCGTTAGATCGAGAACAATATTTATAGAAAAAGAAACTGGTAACCGTAAAATTTTTTAAAACGTCGCCTATGGAGATTATTAAGTACTGAAGTTTGGCGCCATTCCACGAGTGTGTGCAATTTAAAAGCGTGACATGTTAGGTATCGTTTTACTCGATGTAACATCATCTTTCACATTATACAAAAAAAAAAAATGGGGTAAATATTGTGTTTTCTTTTTTAATTGATTAAAGAGATTTTTTCCCCAAAAAAATCATGTTTGAAAAATTGCTGTGCAAATACCGTGTGACATAAAAAAAAAAAAAAAAAAAAAAAAGGAAACGACCGCCATTTTATTCCCTGGGGCGGTGATGGTGAACCTTGGCACCCCAGAGGTTTTGGAACTACATTTCCCATGATGCTCATGCACTCTGCAGTGTAGGCGAGCATCATGGGAAATGTAGTTCCAAAACATCTGGGGTGCCAAGGTTTGCCATCACTGCCCTAGGGTCTCTGCTAAAAATAAATAAATATATATATATAATTTGGGGGGTTCTGAGTAAATTTCTAGCAAAATAGATGATTTTTACATGTAGGAGAGGAATATCAGAATCGGCCCGGTATGGAATTGTTCCTCTTGATGGCCTCTCTATCAGACCTGAGCGGAAGGTCCTTCCCTCTTCTTCCCATTTCTGCTACACTTAGGTGACTATTAGGAATTGATCATGTAAATACCAACTTTATAGACAGTAATAAATGATCTCTGTAGAAATGTGACAGTTCATCTGCCTGAGAAGCCCCCCCTTTAAAAACCCCACAGGGTGACATTATTTTCAGGGGGGGTATTCGGTGCCGCGGATCGATCGGTTTTACCTGCTGTAAAGCCTCCAGCACGGTCTGTCTGTTCATCTTCAGGACATTCAGCCGACTCTCGTATTTCAGCCTCCGGTCCGGCACTACGGCCATCAGGTTAAATCGAATGTCATGATACGGTTCCCTGCGGGGGAATAAACAATGATTATTATACTGGAGACAACTGTGTTGGATAACTGTCACCTGACCTGTGACCTCCAGGCTCCGTACCCCGCCGTGGCCAGGCCGATCCGCTCCATTATCACCCGACGCGCTTTGTCCGTCCACTCCTCCTCCTCCGCCCAGGGGCCTGGAGAGAGAGATAAGAAGAGCCATCAGCAAACATCAGGAATCGGGCAACACAAGATTTCTGATTGGATAATGAATACTGTATAAATCGTCCAATCAGAAGTGATTTTTTTTTTTTTTACAGACCCGGGAACTCAGCACAGGGATGGTGGGAACCCCTCATAATGGGCACAGCGGGTGTACAGACCTGGGAACTCAGCACAGGGATGGTGGGAACCCCTCATAATGGGCACAGCGGGTGTACAGACCCGGGAACTCAGCACAGGGATGGTGGGAACCCCTCATAATGGGCACAGCGGGTGTACAGACCCGGGAACTCAGCACAGGGATGGTGGGAACCCCTCATAATGGGCACAGCGGGTGTACAGACCTGGGAACTCAGCACAGGGATGGTGGGAACTCCTCATAATGGGCACAGCGGGTGTACAGACCCGGGAACTCAGCACAGGGATGGTGAGAACCCCTCATAATGGGTACAGCGGGTGTACAGACCCGGGAACTCAGTACAGGGATGGTGAGAGCCCCTCATAATGGGCACAGCGGGTGTACAGACCCGGGAACTCAGCACAGGGATGGTGGGAACCCCTCATAATGGGCACAGCGGGTGTACAGACCTGGGAACTCAGCACAGGGATGGTGGGAACCCCTCATAATGGGCACAGCGGGTGTACAGACCTGGGAACTCAGCACAGGGATGGTGGGAACCCCTCATAATGGGCACAGCGGGTGTACAGACCTGGGAACTCAGCACAGGGATGGTGGGAACCCCTCATAATGGGCACAGCAGGTGTACAGACCCGGGAACTCAGCACAGGGATGGTGGGAACCCCTCATAATGGGCACAGCGGGTGTACAGACCTGGGAACTCAGCACAGGGATGGTGGGAACCCCTCATAATGGGCACAGCGGGTGTACAGACCTGGGAACTCAGCACAGGGATGGTGGGAACCCCTCATAATGGGCACAGCGGGTGTACAGACCTGGGAACTCAGCACAGGGATGGTGGGAACCCCTCATAATGGGCACAGCGGGTGTACAGACCCGGGAACTCAGCACAGGGATGGTGGGAACCCCTCATAATGGGCACAGCGGGTGTACAGACCCGGGAACTCAGCACAGGGATGGTGGGAACCCCTCATAATGGGCACAGCGGGTGTACAGACCTGGGAACTCAGCACAGGGATGGTGGGAACCCCTCATAATGGGCACAGCGGGTGTACAGACCTGGGAACTCAGCACAGGGATGGTGGGAACCCCTCATAATGGGCACAGCGGGTGTACAGACCTGGGAACTCAGCACAGGGATGGTGGGAATCCCTCATAATGGGCACAGCAGGTGTACAGACCCGGGAACTCAGCACAGGGATGGTGGGAACCCCTCATAATGGGCACAGCGGGTGTACAGACCCGGGAACTCAGCACAGGGATGGTGGGAACCCCTCATAATGGGCACAGCGGGTGTACAGACCTGGGAACTCAGCACAGGGATGGGGGAACCCCTCATAATGGGCACAGCGGGTGTACAGACCCGGGAACTCAGCACAGGGATGGGGGAACCCCTCATAATGGGCACAGCGGGTGTACAGACCCGGGAACTCAGCACAGGGATGGGGAAACCCCTCATAATGGGCACAGCGGGTGTACAGACCCAGGAACTCAGCACAGGGATAGGGGGAACCCCTCATAATGGGCACAGCGGGTGTACAGACCCGGGAACTCAGCACAGGGATGGTGGGAACCCCTCATAATGGGCACAGCGGGTGTACAGACCCGGGAACTCAGCAGGGAGATCTCACCAATAAAGTCCCCAAGTGATAGCAGACAATGTTAAGGGTTTACCCCCCCCACCCCGGCTTCCACCAAACACTGGACCCTCCATGCTCGGAGAGTATTACCATGATCGATGGGGTAGACCTTCAGGCCGTCCAGCTCAAACAGCCTCCCTTTGATGGGAACGTAACTGACGAAATGAAAGGCCTCCATGGTGCGGACGGCGCTGATCCCATTCTGCTTCTCAGGTAGGTGACGCGGCTCCGGCCTGCAGGAGACAAAACAGCAAAGAATCCACCAGGAGCTTTTTATCAGCACAGAAAATACGTAGTAGTTGGGGCTTTGTTCACGCTACAGATTTTATCAAGGAATACAAAGCTTCACCCTGATTGGCTGAGGTGAAGATCATGACATCACCCCACCTGCATCTCCACCTCAGCCAATCAGAAGACTCACATTTCTTCCAGGGAGACCCCGTACTGCTGCCGGAACACAGCGGAGCACAATGTATGGAGCTGATGATAGATACAGCTGGATACGGTTTACACAGCGCTGATCTCGGCCCCGGCGATTGGTAAAGGAAAAAAGTTTGTTTGGGCCAAAAGAACGATTTCAAGTGATAGCAAAGCTGGAGTTGAGCTTTAACCACCTCAGCAGAAGATGAGGTGAGCTGCGCTGTGTAACAATGTAGCATTGTCTGCAGTTTTGTGCAACAAATCTCACTGCAGCATTGCAAATAGAGTTGCACCGATACAAGTATCGGTATTCATGCAAATGCACCGATACCTGAAACCGCTCTGAGCTGTCAGCGGGTTTCCTCTGTTAAAGAAGTCCGGTAATTGGAGCTGTCAAAAAAAAAAAAAAAAGCAGCTCGCAATGTTTATTACCAACATTGCTCAGCCCTGAAACACTAAAATAAAACAACATTGTTTCTTTTTGTATCTTTCTGTTTCTTCATCTGCAGATCAAAGGGATGAACAAATGTTCCTTCTGTTTAACCCCTTAATAACCCTTAATTTACTCCCCTATTCTCCTCCATTTAATTATTATTTTCCTGCTTTTTTTTCTTTTGTTCATGTCTATTTTATAAACGATAAATAATTAAAACTTTTTTTTTGTTTGCTTTGTTAGTAAATATTTTTACACACACACATATATATTTATTAACATATATTTACACATTTCACATTGAAAAAGCGCAAAATTTAAAAAAAAATTAATTTATTTCATTTGTAAATAACTTTACAATACTTTGTACTACTGCTGACAGCTGAAGTTAAAACAAAACAGTTGCGGTCGGTATCGGTAATTGGTATCGGCGAGTACTAAAGAAAAAAAAGTATCGGTACTTGTACTCATTGTAAAAAAAAAAAAAAAAAACGGTATCGCTGCCTCCCTAATTGCCATTGTTTTCTATGTGTCGGCTTCCATCTGTGCAGATGATGTGATTAAGCCCTATTTCCCGCTTAGATTGTAAGCTCTAAGGAGCAGGGCCCTCTGATTCCTACTGTATCAAATTGTATTGTATTTGTAATGTCTACCCTCAAGTTGTAAAGCGCTACGTAAACTGTTGGCGCTATATAAATACTGTATAATAATAATAATAAATCCATGTGACAGCGCCAGAGCTTCGGGTGTCACTACCCATGGGTGTCACTCACCTTGCGTGACTGTTGTGAGCTTTGGCCAGCTCAGGAGCGTTTCCGATGGCATAACCTTTACTCTAAGGAACAAAAAAAAAAAAAAAAACAGATTCAGAATCTCCATAGGTGTACAATTAACTGCTTGCTGACCAGCTGCCGCAGTTTTACTGCGGTAGGATGGCGCGGCTGGGCGAAACGACGTTACCTTACGTCGCTTCGCCTTTTGGCCACTAGGGTGCGAGCGTGCGCCCGCAGTGTGTGCCCAGAGCCGAAGCGCGTGCCTAGTGGACGCGATGACCGCCGATCACCCGCGATCGCTCCGTGACAGAGCGAGAGCAGGGATCTGTGTGTGTAAACGCACAGATCCCGGTTCTCTCAGGGGAGTAGAGACAGATCAGGGGAGTAGAGACAGATCGGGGAGTAGAGACAGATCAGGGAGTAGAGACAGATCGGGGAGTAGAGACAGATCGGGGAGTAGAGACAGATCGGGGAGTAGAGACAGATCGGGGAGTAGAGACAGATCGGGGAGTAGAGACAGATCGGGGAGTAGAGACAGATCAGGGAGTAGAGACAGATCGGGGAGTAGAGACAGATCGGGGAGTAGAGACAGATCGGGGAGTAGAGACAGATCGGGGAGTAGAGACAGATCAGGGAGTAGAGACAGATCGGGGAGTAGAGACAGATCGGGGAGTAGAGACAGATCGGGGAGTAGAGACAGATCGGGGAGTAGAGACAGATCGGGGAGTAGAGACAGATCGGGGAGTAGAGACAGATCAGAGAGTAGAGACAGATCAGGGAGTAGAGACAGATCGGGGAGTAGAGACAGATCAGGGAGTAGAGACAGATCAGAGAGTAGAGACAGATCAGAGAGTAGAGACAGATCAGGGAGTAGAGACAGATCGGGGAGTAGAGACAGATCGGGGAGTAGAGACAGATCGGGGAGTAGAGACAGATCAGGGAGTAGAGACAGATCGGGGAGTAGAGACAGATCGGGGAGTAGAGACAGATCGGGGAGTAGAGACAGATCGGGGAGTAGAGACAGATCGGGGAGTAGAGACAGATCGGGGAGTAGAGACAGATCAGGGAGTAGAGACAGATGGTGTGTTCACCGATCTCTCTCTCCTCCTAGACAGTCCCCTCCCCCCTACAGTTAGAACACACACAGGGAACACAGTTAACCCCTTGATCGCCCCCTAGTGTTAACCCCTTCCCTGCCAGTGACATTTATACAGTAATGAGTGCATTTTTATAGCCCCAAAAATGTGTCAAAAGTGTCCAATTTGTCCGCCGCAATATCGCAGTCCCGATAAAAAAAACACAAAAAAAAAAAAACGCAGATCGCCGCCATTACTAGTTTGAAAAAAAATTATAATAAAAATGCCATAAATCTATTCCCTATTTTGTAGACGCTATAACATTTGCGCAAACTACGCTTATTGCAATTTTTATTACCAAAAATATGTAGAAGAATACATAACTAAAATTTGATTTAAAAAAAAAAAAAAAAAAAATAGGGATATTTATTATAGCAAAAAGTACAAAATACCGCCAAAAGAAAGCTCTATTTGTGGGGGAAAAACAAGGACGTCAAATTTGTTTTTGGGTACAGTGTCGCACGACCGTGCAATTGTCAGTTGAAGCGCCGCAGTGCCGTATCGCAAACAAAAAAATGGCCTGGTCATTGAGCAGCCAAGTCTTCTGGGCCTGAAGTGGTTACATTTCTTTTTGCAGGTTACCAGTTTACAAAGGAAGTCTAGCGCTAGAATTATTGCTCTCGCTCTAACGTTTGTGGCGATACCTCCCCATGTGTGGTGTGAACACCGTTTACATATCTGGGCGTGACCTACATAATGCATTCGCCTTTATGCGTGAGCACGAGGGGACGGGAGCTTTACTTTTTTTTTTCTTTTTTTTTACACTGACTCTTTAATTATTTTTTTTTTATTAATCACTTTTATTCTTATTACTATAAAAATTTAAACATCCCTAGACGTAATAGAAATAAGGGATGACAGGTCCCCTTTACGAAGAGATCTGGGATCATGACGTCGCTCCGGTCCCCCACCTCTATGATCTAGAACAGTGATGGAGAGCCTTGGCACCCCAGATGTTTTGGAACTACATTTCCCATAATGCTCCACTACACTGCAGAGTGCAAGAGGATCATGGGAAATGTAGTTCCAAAACATCCATCTGTGGGGTGCCGAGGTTCGCCATCGTTTTCCTAGATCATAGAGATGATCAGAGACTATCTGGTCTCTGCTCTCCTCTATGGCCAGCCGCACGAACCGTCCGATCATTTCCCGGGCTTGCCTGTAAGCCCAAAAAACAACGGCGAGCGTAGATAGTGGGGGGGGGGGGGTTTCCTTTAGTAGTTTGCGTTTCTGAAAGCGATTCAGGCGCCCCGGTAAACGGCTTCAATGCCACAACGTGTACATATATGTATTACGGTCTTGGCGCTCTCTTTATGGTTACCTCCGGGCTGAAGCCTTTGGTGAAGTCCTTGATGCGGCTCAGAGTCGGCCCCAGGTGAACGCCGCTGCAGTTCAGTAATACGCTCAGGAGGGCGTGAGTGGCGCAGGAATTCGGGATCAGCTGTGAATGAAAGGAAGATATTAAAGGGCGCACCCCCCAGACAAAAAAAAAAAGAGAAATTAATTGACTGCTAAAAGTATCTGTGTAAAAGACTTGACTTTCCCTTGATGACACCTCAATACCAACATGTTACACCCCCACCCCCAGAGAAGAGAACCGTGATCCCGTTCTTCTGGGTATCGGGCACGGCTGGGCGCCAGCTGCGGCTTGCTCCCGCTGTGATTCTACATTTCCACTGGCACCTGCTGATCTTTCTGTACACAGGTAGACGACAGTCTGCTATGTAAACAAGGCAGATTGCTGTTCTGTCAGTAAGGAAGGCACGGAACCTGTGTTTCTGCAGAGCATCCATGCCTTCCCCTAGTAAAAGCACCTCCCCCCACAGTTCGAAAAACACATTTTAGGCACACAATTAACCCTTTGATCGCCCCTGATGTTAACCCCCTTTTCCAGCCAGTGTCATTGGTACAGTGACAGTGCATATTTTTAGCACTGATCACTGTATTAGTGTCACTGCTCTCCAAAAAAGTGTCAGGTGTTCGATTTGTCCGCCACAATATCGCAGTCCCGCTATAAGTCACTAATCGCTGCCATTACTAGTAAAAAAAAAAAATAAAACTAAAAAATTCCATAAAGCTATCCCATAGTTTGTACAGTGGAACCTTGGTTAACGAGTAACGCGGTTAACGAGCATTTTGAAAGACGAGCAATTTTTTTTTTGTGGTGTGCAGTACCGCATTTGGCCAGAGGTGCCGGTGACACTCAGAACGGTTCGGAAATACTCTGTTCCCGAGTGTTTCCGAGTTCAGCCAAGCTGTCCCCAAGTATTTCCGAAGCTCTCCAGCGCCCCCCCACCTCTGGCCACATGTGGTATTGCATGCAATAGAAGTCAATGCAGAACGAATTATCTGCATTTCCATTGACTTCTATGGGGAAACTCGCTTTGATATGCGAGTGCTTTGGATTACAAGCATTCTCCTGGAACGGATTATGCTCGTAATGCAAGGTTCCACTGTAGACCGTATAACTTTTGCACAAACCAATCTATATACGCTTATTGGGATTTTTTTTACCAAAAACCATGGACCAGAATACATATTGGCCTAAATTTATGAAGAAAAATGACCAGTTACTTTTACCGGTAACGGTGTTTCTGGGAAGTCTTCCAGGACGGCACCCTGAGAGATGACTGGCCCACCTGACAGGAAGCACAATCAAAGAGGTTAAAACCCCCGCCCCCTCCCTGTGCTCCTCAGTTGTGAAAAGTATTGACCCACACCAGTGCACGAGAGTGAAAACAAACACCACCAAACTCTATACATTATGAATGAACCTAAAAAGAGCGGGTGGGAAGTAGGCCTGCCGTCCTGGAAGACTTCCCAGAAACACCTTTACCGGTAAGTGTAACTGGTCATTTTCTCAAGTCGTCTTCCAGGACGGCACCCTGAGAGAAGAGCAAGTAGCTCAGGCCTACATTAGGGTGGGACAACAGCTTGTAGGACCTTCCTACCAAAACCGCCAGATCCTGAGGAGACAGCAACCCCACTCTATAATGCCTCAGGAAGGTGTTCTGGCTTGTCCATGTAGCGGCTTTACATATTTGCTCCACCGATGCTCAGGCCCTTTCTGCCCAAGAGGTCTCCAGAGATCGGGTGGAATGTGCCTTAAGGTCCCTCGGGACTGCCGTACCAGAGTGCTCATAGGCTAAGGAAATAGTATGCCTAATCCACCTTGCTATGGATGCTCTACATGCTTGGTGGCCCTTCTTCTGGCCAAAAAAATGAACTAATAAATGGCTGGACCGTCTAAACTCTAACTTTTTCTAAGTAAATTAACAGAAAACGTCTGGCATCTAGACAATGGAAAGAAGTTTCCCTCTCATTCTGGGGATTGTTGCAAAAGGAAGGAAGCACAATCTCTTGAGTTCTATGGAACTTCGAGGCTACCTTCGGGAGGTACAGGGGGGTCCTGTCCAAGTACTACCCTGTCATCAAGTAAACGAATAAATGGTCTTTTATTGAAAAAGCCTGAATGTCGCTAATCCTCCTGGCTGTTGTAATCGCCAGGTAGGAAAGCCAACTTAAAAGTGAGGAATTTGAGGGGAATCTGATCTAATCCAATGGAGCCTTGGTTAGTCCCTCTAAAACCAAAGTAAGGTCCCATGGCGGAAATCTAGACATCTGGACTGGGACAACCTGTCTCTGACAGACAAGAACCTCTTGATCAGGGGGGTCTACAGCCTATCTCCTGTCCAAAAAACAGGACAGGGCTGCAACCTGAACCCTAAGCGTCTTGGTTGCCAGACCCTGATCCGCACCATCCTGGGGAAAATCCAGGATAGAAGGGATCTCTTGTTGGGAAGTCCCTCTCGCCTGACACCAGCGTGAGAACACCCCCAGGTCTTAGCGTAAATACGTCTTGTAACTGGCTTCCTACTTAGTAGAAGAGTATTCATTACTCTGTCAGAAAGGCCCTTCTCCCGCAGGTTCTGCCTTTCAAGAGCCAGGCTGTCAGCCTGAAGAAACTGGGATCTGGGTGGCAGATTGAACCCTGAACGAGAAGGTCCTGCCGAACAGGAAGATGCTGAGGTGGGGCTATGGACCATCTCCACAAGGTTGGAAACCAAAGTCTCCTGGGCCACCATGGAGCGATTAGAATCAGACTGCCCTCCGAGAGATACATCTGTAGTACTCTTGGAATTAGACCCAAGGTGGGAAAGGCATAGGCTAATCGGAAGTTCCAAACTTGGGCCAACGCATCTATCCCCTTCGAGCCCTCTTCGTGGGATAGAGAGAAGAATCTCTTTACACTTCTGTTCTTCCTCCGAGCAAAGAGATCGATCTCTGGATTGCCAAAATGCCGGCACACCAGGGAGAACACATCGGGATTCAACTCCATTCCCCCTGGAGAATCGGCTGTCGACTGAGATAGTCTGCTTCGATGTTTAATGTTCCCTTTATATGCACTGCAGAAATAGAGAGGATCCGATGCTCTGCCCATCCCAGGATCTATAGTGCCAAGGTCAGAGGAGCGCGAGATCTGGTGCCTCCCTGATGATTTAGGAATGCCACATTTGTAGCATTGTCTGAAAGAATCTGGACCTCTCAGCCTCTGATCCTTACCCTCGAAAGTCCTTAGAGCCTCCCTGACGGCCAAAAGCTCCTGAAAATTAGAGGAGGAGCTTCTCTGACCTGGGCCCCAAGAACCCTGGGCACGCAGTTCCTCTAGATGGGCCCCCCCAACCCCAGGAACTCGCATCTGTCGTTATCCTGAGAGGCTGAAGTTGGCCCCAAAGGAGACCCCCCCGAAGCCTCTGAGGACAAAGCCACCTCCGTAGGCATCGGAATGTCCCAGAAGGAAGTGCTGGAGAGTCCTGGAATGTAGTTGAGCCCACGGTACTGCTGGGATACAGAATGTATCACACCCACACCCACCTAAGAACTGTCCCCGAGCCACCCCCATCAAATCATTCTCTGCAGCTATTACCTTTGTACCATCACCCCCTCCCTTTAGAGTGTAAGCTCTACGAGCCGAACCTTCCTGTACCTTTTGTATTGAACTGTACTGTAATTGTGTTGTCCCCTTATACATTGTAAAGCACTGAGTAAACTGTTGGCGCTATATAAATCTCGTATAATAATAATAATAAAACAAAGTAATAGCACACCAATCAGGAACAATCCACACGTTTCGGTATATTACTGTCTATGTAGTGTAAAAGCTGTGGGAGGAGTTAGGGTGGTAAATTTGGCTATAATAAGAATAATATTATATATGTGAGATAACAGTAAGTGGTCTTGCTATGCAAGAACACTTAATAATGTCATTAGATCCAGAACCCTCATGATGCCTCTGTGAGAGATCCTTTCTGCCTCTAGCAGGGATGAAACTGCTGCAATGAGGCCCTCTACCTTGTCCTGGGGTAGGATTATTTTCTGTTCTGAGGAATCCACCAGGAATCCCAGATAGACCTTTGTCTGGGAAGGTATCAGCGAGGATTTCTCCTTGCTGATAATCCACCCCAGAGATTCCAAGGCGCTCACTACTCTGGCTAGGTCTGAAAGCAGGTGATCTCGACTCTGATTGTAAGGTATCAATGCCACTCCCTGGAGATGCAGGAAAGGCAACCACCTCAGCCAGAACCTTCGTAAACACCCTTGGGCTGGATGCCAGCTCCGAAAGGCTGCCAGTGCTGTATTCCTTGCGCTGAGGCAATTGCGAACCTGAGGAAAACCTGATGTTCTGGAAAGATCGGGACGTGGAGATCTTTCAAAACTATTGTTACCATAAACACGTCCTTCAGAAGGTGTTTTCTGAGAGTATAGATGCTCTCCATGCAGAACTTCTTGTACCGCAAGAAAACATTCAGACTCCTCAGATTTATAACAAGGCGATACTTCCCTGAGGGCTTTGGAACAACGAAAATGTGAGAGTAGAAACCCTGTCCCCGCTGACCCTCTGGGACTGGCACTATGACGCCCTGTTCTGCTAGTTCTTTGACATTCTACAGAATACCGGCTGTTTTGAGGGGGTCTCTCGGCAAGTGAGTTAAGAGAAACTTGGGGGGAGGAGGTGAGAGAAACTCCAGCCTGTAGCCCTCTCTTATAATCTGGAGAATATGGGGGCTCTGAGTAATCCCTTCCCACTGACAGAGAAAGTGGGAAAGCCTTCCTCCTACTCTTATGTCACTTTTTCGGCCGACTTTTGGCTGGATAAGAGAATACGTCCCTTCTGTTTTTCTCTACCAACCCCCCAACGTCTGTTAACGGAGCCCTTCTTATCTGGAAAAGGTTTTTTTCGCCTGGGGGCCTCGGAAAAATTTCCTTTTGTCCTTCTTAGGCGTAGTAGGAAAACTTTTTTCCCTTTTTCTGTAGATCTAGCAAGAGCCTGATCTAAGCTAGTACAAAAAGGAGGGAACCCTCAAATGGGAGACCACACAAACGGGCTTTAGATGAATTATCTCCATCCCAAGTTTTGACCCACAGGGCTCTCCTTGCTGAGTTTAATGGAGCACCAGATTTGGCGCTTGTCTCAACTGCTGCATCTGCTAAGTAGGCAACCGCACTACCTATCACTTCTAATGAATCCAGGACCTCCTTAGATTTGGAGGTCCGGGATACATGATCCATTAACTTGGAGATCCACATATCTGCGTTTCTCGCTATGCAAGCCGAAGCTAATGCAGGGCTTATAGCCGCAGCATTAGCTTCCCAAGCTCTGCGCAAAATAGTCTCAGCTCGCCGATCCATCTGATCTTTGATGTTTCCAGCATCTTCAAAAGAAAGATCAGACTGCTTGGATACTTGTGCCAAGGAAGCGTCTAATCTAGGAGTTTTTAAAACTTTTCCTCATCTTCCTCTTTAAAGGGGCACCTACGCTTCCAAGTCTTGTATTTTAAGAGCTTCCTTTCAGGTTCCTTCCATTCCCTTAGGATAGTATCTTTAAGGGCAGAATGCACTGGAAGAATTCTGGATTGGGGCTTAACCAAGCCTCTATACATCTTTTCTTGAGCAGATACTTGAGCTGTAGGCTCCCGTATCTCTTCCGACAAGTAAATATCTCTAAGAAGGCCCTCCATGTCGTTGGCTGAAAAAAATATGTCTGCCAGACCTGGAGTCCTCTCCTTCTTCCTCCTCTTAGCTGTCTACTAGACCCTCATTAGAAAATCCCTGATCCGGGATCTCGGATTCTTCCTCCTCCTCAGAATCCTGATAAAAGAGAGATCTCAGAGGTTGGGGCCGCCTCTTAGACCCCCTGGATGAGGCAGAGCCCCCTGGGAGGAGGAACCTTCCTTACTAGTCTGAGGTTCTGGGTCTCTAGACTTGAGAGGTCTGAAAAGCCTTGAGTGTAGACAGCATCTCAGTTTGGACCGCAAGAAAGTCTCTCATAACCTGAGATGTTTCTTCCCCTGTTAGCTTCTGAATAAATTTAACACTAAAGGGTTTTGAATGGTCCAGGGATAATCATTGCAATTCCTGCATCTTTTAGAACGGGTAGAAGATTTAACAAGATGGCTGGCAACCCCCAGGGCAGTGGCGTACTCCCCTGAAATAAAAGGATACACAGGCACAAGATTAAACAGCACTGTGTCACACAAAGGAAAGAGTCTGGGTACCCTCCCCCTCCACCAAATCCTCTGGCGGCCGGTCTGACTCACCCCCTGTGGTCTCCTCGTGGCCGTGGACCCTGTGGACTCTCCTCGCGCTCAATGCTGCTGGTGTCAATATACAGCTTCCTCCTCAGTAGATAACCTCAGGCAGTCACACATGTGCACAAGGGAAGTGGGCGCCTGCTCCTCCTGGTCCGTGCGTTTTATTTGTATGAGGACAGCGTCCTCCTTGTCCTTCGCAAACGCCGCCGCCATTTTGCCAGAGACCGGAACCGAAATGACGCGGGGCGCGCCAAAATAACTTCCGGCGCTGGGAAGGAATCAATGTCATTCCTCCCCCAGATGCAGAGAAGCTGGCCCCGAGCGCCCTCAGCTTCAACAAAGGGCTCCATCCTAAGCCGACAGCCTGCGAGAGCGACTGGGAGAGCGGCCAGGCGATCTGAATGCTCACAGCCCCACGCTTAGAGGCACTAGCCACCTGCCCCCTCCCTAGCCACCGCTGCAAGACTGAAGACGGAGGGGAAATTACCGATACTTCCCTGAGGGCTTAGCACACTGCCCTGATAAGCTGCACAGAAAAAAAATGAAACACCAGGCCTCCTTTTTTGCACGGCACCCGCACAGGTAAGGAGGGGAGACAGGAAAAACGGCCCCCTGAAGTTCTGGGTACACCACTTTACCCAGGGTCCTTCAGTCCTTAGGGGGGGCTCTTCCCAATGCTGCCCCAAGGAATTTTAGATGGGGAAAGCCCCCCCAGAAAGGATATAAAAAATCCTACCAGACCCAGAGGCTTCCTCAGCTTGTGGTCCGGCACCAGCCCCAGGCTTCGGGTCCTAAAGAATAAAAAACGAAACGTTTGGCTGTGGGGAAACACAATCAAAAACTGAGGAGCACAGGGAGGGGGCGGGGCTTTTTAACCTCTTTGACTGATTGTATTTCCTGTCAGCTGGACCAGTCATCTCTTAGGGTGCCGTCCTGGAAGACGACTTGAGAAAATTATTTTTTACATTTTTTTTATTGGATGTTTTATAGCAGAAAGTAAAAAAAAAAAAATTGAGTTTGTTTTTTTTCCAAAACTGTCGGCTTTTTTTTTGTTAATAGCGTAAAAAATAAAAACCACAGAGGTGATCAAATACCAGAAAAAGAAAACTATTTGAGGGGTAAAAAAAAAAAAAAGAAAAAAGGACATCAATTTTATTTGGGTACAGCGTTGCACGACCGCGCAATTGTCAGTTAAAGTAACGCAGTGCCGTATTGCAAAAAGTGGCCTGGTCATGGGGGGGGGTAAATCTTCCAGAGGGTTAATAGTTAAAGCGGCGTTCCGCTTAAAAAAAAAAAATTAAAAGTCAGCAGCTACAAATACTGCAGCTGCTGTCTTTTAATAATCGGACACTTACCTGTCCCAGGTCCAGCGATGCGGGGGAATGAAGCCCCGCTCGTCTCCCCCCTCCGCTCGGCGGCGCTGGCATTGTAACTGTGGGGGCCCGGCTGAGGCTTCACAGCCGGGCACCCACTGCACATGCGCGAGCGGCGCATCGCGCCGCGATTGGCCACGCAATTATCTGGGACCTGTGACATATCCCAGATGATTGACAAGAGGGCGGGGGCAGAGCTGAGCCATTCCTGCGCCGAGGGAAGTGACGTCAAGAGCCCAGGCGCTGAAGGAGGCAGATTACTAGGGACCCCCTAGCAACAGCCATGTAGCGGTGCGTAAAAAAAAAAAAAAAATTTTCTCCAAATGTTTTTTTTAAAATTTTTTTATGCACACAAATTACATTTTTTTTTTGGGTGGAACTCCACTTTAACTTCAGTTTTAGAGTTTCAGTGATGACATAGAGAGAAAAAAAATGTAGGTGAAAAAATACATAAAAATGGCAAAACTTAAAAAATAAATCCGTTTATCTCACCTGGTGAGCGAAGAACATGTTGTTGACCACATCCTCCTCCATGACAGAGGTGTCGTCCAGCAGGGTGGAGACTTTCCTGCGGGAACGTCGCTCCTCGATCCATTTGAAAAGGAAGATGAAGCCATAGACCGGCCTGGAGGGGGCAAGAAATGGTCAGAGAGTGCTGGTGGGGGGGGGGGGGGGTGGGGGGTTTGAGCGGCTTGAAACACAGAATATTGTGTATATCTTACCCCGGACACTTGCTCTGCAGATCATAAATTTCTTCTACCTGAACCCCTTTAACACCTGTGAGAGACAGAGAGAGTCAGACACACAATATGTGTTGTGGGAGCTTTCATTTAAGATACAAAATAACAAAAATGTAAATATTTAATATAAACCAAAACAAATCTATACCATAATATTCCCATGCAGAAACCCTGATACCACTCACTAGCTTCTTACAGCTCTTGGTGGACTCCAATTATGAGATTTCCTGCAGTAGTTTGTGTCTCTGCCCCTCCCACAATGGTGAGATTTCCTGCAGTAGTTTGTGTCTCTGCCCCTCCCACAATGGTGAGATTTCCTGCAGCAGTTTGTGTCTCGGCTATCATTATTGGTTCTATAATGGACACAGTGACTGGATACAAAAATCTCTATGGGGAGATGTCACTACTGGGGCCCTTCAATAGACATAAAAAACAGCACCGGATCCAATGACTGAAACTACATGGAAGGGAAAATCCTACTCACCGAAATCCTCCACCAGCAGCGTGAAGAGCCCTGCAGAAACGTAAAATACGTGGATAGTGATTATTGCTTCCTCCATTATCTGTGATTATTGTAACATTGTATCCATTGATCAGTGTTCCTTATATACACACAGCCCGACTCCTGAACACACCCCCCGCCCCCTCCCAATCACAGTGTGACTCCTGAACACGCCCCCTCCCAATCACAGCCTGCCTCTTGAACACGCCCCCTCCCAATCACAGCCTGCCTCTTGAACACACCCCCTCCCAATCACAGTGTGACTCGAGAACACACCCCCTCCCAACCGCAGCCTGACTCTTGAACACACCCCCTCCCAATCACAGCCTGTATCTTGAACACACCGGCTCCCAATCACAGCCTGACTCTTGAACACGCCCCCTCCCAATCACAGCCTGACTCTTGAACACACCCCTCCCAATCGCAGCCTGACTCTTGAACACACCCCCTCCCAATCACAGCCTGACTCTTGAACACACCCCCTCCCAATCACAGCCTGACTCTTGAACACACCCCCTCCCAATCACAGCCTGACTCTTGAACACACCCCCTCCCAATCGCAGCCTGACTCTTGAACACACCCCCTCCCAATCACAGTCTGAGTCTTGAACACACCCCCTCCCAATCACAGCCTGCCTCTTGAACACACCCCTCCGAATCAAAGTGTGACTCTTGAACACGCCCCCTCCCAATCACAGCCCCACTCTTGAACACACCCCCTCCCAATCACAGCCTGCCTCTTGAACACGCCCCTTCCCAATCACAGCCGACTTGAACACGCCCCTCCCAATCACAGCCTGCCTCTTGAACACACCCCCTCCCAATCACAGTGTGACTCTTGAACACACCCCTTCCCAATCACAGTCTGAGTCTTGAACACACCCCCTCCCAATCACAGCCTGACTCTTGAACACACCCCCTTCCAATCACAGCCTGACTCTTGAACACACCCCCTCCCAATCACAGCGCCACTCTTGAACACACCCCTTCCCAATCACAGTGTGACTCTTGAACACTTCCCCTCCCAATCACAGCCTGCCTCTTGAACACGCCCCTTCCCAATCACAGCCGACTTGAACACGCCCCCTCCCAATCACAGCCTGCCTCTTGAACACCCCCCCTCCCAATCGCAGCCTGACTCTTGAACACACCCCCTCCCAATCGCAGCCTGACTCTTGAACACACCCCCTCCCAATCGCAGCCTGACTCTTGAACACACCCCTCCCAATCGCAGCCTGACTCTTGAACACACCCCCTCCCAATCACAGCCTGACTCTTGAACACACCCCCTCCCAATCACAGCCTGACTCTTGAACACACCCCCTCCCAATCACAGCCTGTCTCTTGAACACACCCCCTCCCAAACACAGCCTGTATCTTGAACACACCCTCTCCCAAACACAGCCTGTATCTTGAACACACCCCCTCCCAATCGCAGCCTGACTCTTGAACACACCCCCTCCCAATCGCAGCCTGTCTCTTGAACACACCCCTCCCAATCGCAGCCTGACTCTTGAACACGCCCCCTCCCAATCTCAGCCTGACTCTTGAACACACCCCTCCCAATCACAGCCTGCCTCTTGAACACACCCCCTCCCAATCACAGTGTGACTCTTGAACACACCCTTCCCAATCACAGTCTGAGTCTTGAACACACCCCCTCCCAATCACAGCCTGCCTCTTGAACACACCCCCTCCCAATCACAGCGCCACTCTTGAACACACCCCCTCCCAATCATAGTGTGACTCTTGAACACACACAGCCTGCCTCTTGAACACACCCCCTCCCAATCACAGCCTGCCTCTTGAACACACCCCCTCCCAATCACAGCGTCACTCTTGAACACACCCCCTCCCAATCACAGTGTGACTCTTGAACACACCCCCTCCCAATCACAGCCTGCCTCTTGAACATGCCCCCTCCCAATCACAGCCTGCCTCTTGAACACACCCCCTCCCAATCGCAGCCTGCCTCTTGAACACACCCCCTCCCAATCGCAGCCTGACTCTTGAACACACCCCCTCCCAATCGCAGCCTGACTCTTGAACACACCCCCTCCCAATCACAGCCTGTCTCTTGAACACACCCCTCCCAATCGCAGCCTGACTCTTGAACACACCCCCTCCCAAACACAGCCTGCATCTTGAACACACCCCCTCCCAAACACAGCCTGTATCTTGAACACACCCCCTCCCAATCACAGTGTGACTCTTGAACACACCCCCTCCCAATCACAGCCTGTCTCTTGAACACACCCCCTCCCAATCACAGCCTGTCTCTTGAACACACCCCCTCCCAATCGCAGCCTGACTCTTGAACACACCCCCTCCCAATCGCAGCCTGACTCTTGAACACACCCCCTCCCAATCACAGCCTGTCTCTTGAACACACCCCCTTACAATCACAGCCTGTCTCTTGAACACACCCCCTGCTCCTCAGGCTGAACAGACTCTGGAATACAGGCACACGATGTGTCTGCACAGAGTCCTGTAACCCCGCCCCCCACTATCAGGGAAGAGAGATGATTGGTCACGACACAACTTTAAAATCTTGTAAAAAAAGATAAGAAAGATAATTCCTGAAAAAAAGGAAAACCAGTTATAGCTGTATATGCATTCTCACAGGGATTCTGGTATGTGGTGAGCACTGGAGGGAGCCTGGAGCTGCATTTTAGCCAGAAGAGGTGATTAGCTCAGGAGCCTCTGCCAGCCACAGACATGGACTTACCGTGTCTGCCAGTACAGGGCACAATGGAAGACGTTAATTACCCTCTAGATTTGCCTCTGGGTGGGGTAAATTCTCTAATCGTCATCAATAAACAACCCCCCCCCAGATCTGCCCCAAGAAGGGGGGAGGGGGGGGGGGTGTCAGGGTATTTACATTGACTGCTGAGTTTCACATAAACCAATCCTCTATGTAAATAATAGTGGGGAGGGGTGCCTTATGTGACAGAATCCGCCGCCCCAATCTGGGTTTCTTCCACAAGCAATGCACCCCTCCCCTCCCCCCCCCAGACCTGGGGCATTTACATGCAATGTTCAGATACACACAACATATTCTCCTAATGGGGGGTACCTTCCACCCCTCACCCCAATATCTGCTCATGGGGGGTATTTGGGATCAGTGTGGGGGAGGGGGTACAATGCAGCCCCTGGGTGGGGTATTGGGGGGTTAGTGTGGGGGAGGGGTACAATGCAGCCCCTGGGTGGGGTATTTGGGGTCAGTGTTGGGGAGGGGTACAATGCAGCCCCTGGGTGGGGTATTTGGGGGGTCAGTGTTGGGGAGGGGGTACAATGCAGCCCCTGGGTGGGGTATTTGGGGGTCAGTGTTGGGGGAGGGGGTACAATGCAGCCCCTGGGTGGGGTATTTGGGGTCAGTGTTGGGGGAGGGGGTACAATGCAGCCCCTGGGTGGGGTATTTGGGGTCAGTGTTGGGGGAGGGGTACAATGCAGCCCCTGGGTGGGGTATTTGGGGTCAGTGTTGGGGGAGGGGGTGCAATGCAGCCCCTGGGTGGGGTATTTGGGGTCAGTGTTGGGGGAGGGGTACAATGCAGCCCCTGGGTGGGGTATTTGGGGGTCAGTGTTGGGGGAGGGGTACAATGCAGTCCCTGGGTGGGGTATTTGGGGGTCAGTGTTGGGGGAGGGGTACAATGCAGCCCCTGGGTGGGGTATTTGGGGATCAGTGTGGGGGAGAGGGTACAATGCAGCCCCTGGGTGGGGTATTTGGGGTCAGTATGGGGGGGAGGGGTACAATGCAGCCCCTGGGTGGGGTATTTGGGGTCAGTGTTGGGGGAGGGGTACAATGCAGCCCCTGGGTGGGGTATTTGGGGATCAGTGTGGGAGAGGGGGTACAATGCAGCCCCTGGGTGGGGTATTTGGGGATCAGTGTTGGGGGAGGGGGTACAATGCAGCCCCTGGGTGGGGTATTTGGGATCAGTGTGGGGGAGGGGGTACAATGCAGCCCCTGGGTGGGGTATTTGGGGTCAGTGTTGGGGGAGGGGGGTACAATGCAGTCCCTGGGTGGGGTATTTGGGGGTCAGTGTTGGGGGAGGGGTACAATGCAGCCCCTGGGTGGGGTATTTGGGGTCAGTGTTGGGGGAGGGGTACAATGCAGCCCCTGGGTGGGGTATTTGGGGGTCAGTGTTGGGGGAGGGGTACAATGCAGCCCTGGGTGGGGTATTTGGGGGTCAGTGTTGGGGGGGTACAATGCAGCCCTGGGTGGGGTATTTGGGGGTCAGTGTTGGGGGAGGGGTACAATGCAGCCCCTGGGTGGGGTATTTGGGGGTCAGTGTTGGGGGAGGGGTACAATGCAGCCCCTGGGTGGGGTATTTGGGGGTCAGTGTTGGGGGAGGGGTACAATGCAGCCCCTGGGTGGGGTATTTGGGATCAGTGTGGGGGGAGGGGGTACAATGCAGCCCCTGGGTGGGGTATTTGGGGGTCAGTGTTGGGGGAGGGGTACAATGCAGCCCCTGGGTGGGGTATTTGGGGTCAGTGTTGGGGGAGGGGTACAATGCAGCCCCTGGGTGGGGTATTTGGGGGTCAGTGTTGGGGGAGGGGTACAATGCAGCCCCTGTGTGGGATATTTGGGGTCAGTGTTGGGGGAGGGGTACAATGCAGCCCTTGGGTGGGGTATTGGGGGGTTAGTGTGGGGGAGGGGTACAATGCAGCCCCTGGGTGGGGTATTTGGGGGTCAGTGTTGGGGGGGTACAATGCAGCCCCTGGGTGGGGTATTTGGGGATCAGTGTTGGGGGAGGGGTACAATGCAGCCCCTGGGTGGGGTATTTGGGGGGTCAGTGTTGGGGGAGGGGTACAATGCAGCCCCTGGGTGGGGTATTTGGGGTCAGTGTTGGGGGAGGGGTACAATGCAGCCCCTGGGTGGGGTATTTGGGGTCAGTGTTGGGGGAGGGGTACAATGCAGCCCCTGGGTGGGGTATTTGGGGATCAGTGTTGGGGGAGGTGGTACAATGCAGCCCTGGGTGGGGTATTTGGGGTCAGTGTTGGGGGAGGGGGTACAATGCAGCCCCTGGGTGGGGTATTTGGGGTCAGTGTTGGGGGAGGGGTACAATGCAGCCCCTGGGTGGGGTATTTGGGGTCAGTGTTGGGGGAGGGGTACAATGCAGCCCTTGGGTGGGGTATTGGGGGGTTAATGTGGGGGAGGGGTACAATGCAGCCCCTGGGTAGGGTATTTGGGGATCAGTGTTGGGGGAGGGGGTACAATGCAGCCCCTGGGTGGGGTATTTGGGGTCAGTGTTGGGGGGAGGGGTACAATGCAGCCCCTGGGTGGGGTATTTGGGGTCAGTGTTGGGGGAGGGGTACAATGCAGCCCCTGGGTGGGGTATTTGGGGTCAGTGTTGGGGGAGGGGTACAATGCAGCCCCTGGGTGGGGTATTTGGGGTCAGTGTTGGGGGAGGGGTACAATGCAGCCCCTGGGTGGGGTATTTGGGGATCAGTGTTGGGGGAGGGGTACAATGCAGCCCCTGGGTGGGGTATTTGGGGTCAGTGTTGGGGGAGGGGTACAATGCAGCCCCTGGGTGGGGTATTTGGGGTCAGTGTTGGGGGAGGGGTACAATGCAGCCCCTGGGTGGGGTATTTGGGGATCAGTGTGGGGGGGTACAATGCAGCCCCTGGGTGGGGTATTTGGGGATCAGTGTGGGGGGGTACAATGCAGCCCCTGGGTGGGGTATTTGGGGGGTCAGTGTTGGGGGAGGGGGTACAATGCAGCCCCTGGGTGGGGTATTTGGGGGTCAGTGTTGGGGGAGGGGTACAATGCAGCCCCTGGGTGGGGTATTTGGGGGTCAGTGTTGGGGGAGGGGTACAATGCAGCCCCTGGGTGGGGTATTTGGGGTCAGTGTTGGGGGAGGGGTACAATGCAGCCCCTGGGTGGGGTATTTGGGGTCAGTGTTGGGGGAGGGGTACAATGCAGCCCCTGGGTGGGGTATTTGGGGGTTAGTGTGGGGGAGGGGGTACAATGCAGCCCCTGGGTGGGGTATTTGGGGTCAGTGTTGGGGGAGGGGTACAATGCAGCCCCTGGGTGGGGTATTTGGGGTCAGTGTTGGGGGAGGGGTACAATGCAGCCCCTGGGTGGGGTATTTGGGGTCAGTGTTGGGGGAGGGGTACAATGCAGCCCCTGGGTGGGGTATTTGGGGTCAGTGTTGGGGGAGGGGGTACAATGCAGCCCCTGGGTGGGGGTATTTGGGGTCAGTGTTGGGGGAGGGGTACAATGCAGCCCCTGGGTGGGGTATTTGGGGTCAGTGTTGGGGGAGGGGTACAATGCAGCCCCTGGGTGGGGTATTTGGGGGTTAGTGTGGGGGAGGGGTACAATGCAGCCCCTGGGTGGGGTATTTGGGGATCAGTGTGGGGGAGGGGTACAATGCAGCCCCTGGGTGGGGTATTTGGGGTCAGTGTTGGGGGAGGGGTACAATGCAGCCCCTGGGTGGGGTATTTGGGGATCAGTGTGGGGGAGGGGTACAATGCAGCCCCTGGGTGGGGTATTTGGGGTCAGTGTGGGGGGAGGGGGTACAATGCAGCCCCTGGGGTGGGGTATTTGGGGTCAGTGTTGGGGGAGGGGTACAATGCAGCCCCTGGGTGGGGTATTTGGGGTTAGTGTGGGGGAGGGGTACAATGCAGCCCCTGGGTGGGGTATTTGGGGGTTAGTGTGGGGGAGGGGTACAATGCAGCCCCTGGGTGGGGTATTTGGGGATCAGTGTGGGGGAGGGGTACAATGCAGCCCCTGGGTGGGGTATTTGGGGGTCAGTGTTGGGGGAGGGGTACAATGCAGCCCCTGGGTGGAGTATTTGGGGGTTAGTGTGGGGGAGGGGGTACAATGCAGCCCCTGGGTGGGGTATTTGGGGTCAGTGTTGGGGGGAGGGGGTACAATGCAGCCCCTGGGTGGGGTATTTGGGGTCAGTGTTGGGGGAGGGGTACAATGCAGCCCCTGGGTGGGGTATTTGGGGTCAGTGTTGGGGGAGGGGGTACAATGCAGCCCCTGGGTGGGGTATTTGGGGTCAGTGTTGGGGGAGGGGTACAATGCAGCCCCTGGGTGGGGTATTTGGGGTCAGTGTTGGGGGAGGGGTACAATGCAGCCCCTGGGTGGGGTATTTGGGGTCAGTGTTGGGGGAGGGGGTACAATGCAGCCCCTGGGTGGGGGTATTTGGGGTCAGTGTTGGGGGAGGGGTACAATGCAGCCCCTGGGTGGGGTATTTGGGGTCAGTGTTGGGGGAGGGGTACAATGCAGCCCCTGGGTGGGGTATTTGGGGGTTAGTGTGGGGGAGGGGTACAATGCAGCCCCTGGGTGGGGTATTTGGGGATCAGTGTGGGGGAGGGGTACAATGCAGCCCCTGGGTGGGGTATTTGGGGTCAGTGTTGGGGGAGGGGGTACAATGCAGCCCCTGGGTGGGTATTTGGGGTTAGTGTGGGGGAGGGGTACAATGCAGCCCCTGGGTGGGGTATTTGGGGTCAGTGTTGGGGGAGGGGTACAATGCAGCCCCTGGGTGGGGTATTTGGGGGTCAGTGTTGGGGAAGGGGTACAATGCAGCCCCTGGGTGGGGTATTTGGGGGTCAGTGTTGGGGGAGGGGTACAATGCAGCCCCTGGGTGGGGTATTTGGGGATCAGTGTTGGGGGAGGGGTACAATGCAGCCCCTGGGTGGGGTATTTGGGGGTCAGTGTTGGGGGAGGGGTACAATGCAGCCCCTGGGTGGGGTATTTGGGGGTCAGTGTTGGGGGAGGGGGTACAATGCAGCCCCTGGGTGGGGTATTTGGGGTCAGTGTTGGGGGAGGGGGTACAATGCAGCCCCTGGGTGGGGTATTTGGGGGTCAGTGTTGGGGGAGGGGGTACAATGCAGCCCCTGGGTGGGGTATTTGGGGTCAGTGTTGGGGGAGGGGTACAATGCAGCCCCTGGGTGGGGTATTTGGGGGGTCAGTGTTGGGGGAGGGGTACAATGCAGCCCCTGGGTGGTATTTGGGGGGTCAGTGTTGGGGGAGGGGTACAATGCAGCCCCTGGGTGGGGTATTTGGGGTCAGTGTTGGGGGAGGGGGTACAATGCAGCCCCTGGGTGGGGTATTTGGGGGTCAGTGTTGGGGGAGGGGTACAATGCAGCCCCTGGGTGGAGTATTTGGGGGTTAGTGTGGGGGAGGGGGTACAATGCAGCCCCTGGGTGGGGTATTTGGGGTCAGTGTTGGGGGAGGGGGTACAATGCAGCCCCTGGGTGGGGTATTTGGGGGGTCAGTGTTGGGGGGAGGGGTACAATGCAGCCCCTGGGTGGGGTATTTGGGGGGTCAGTGTTGGGGGAGGGGTACAATGCAGTCCCTGGGTGGGGTATTTGGGGGTCAGTGTTGGGGGAGGGGGTACAATGCAGCCCCTGGGTGGGGTATTTGGGGTCAGTGTTGGGGGAGGGGTACAATGCAGCCCCTGGGTGGGGTATTTGGGGGGTCAGTGTTGGGGGAGGGGGTACAATGCACCCCCTGGGTGGGGTATTTGGGGTCAGTGTTGGGGGAGGGGTACAATGCAGCCCCTGGGTGGGGTATTTGGGGTCAGTGTTGGGGGAGGGGGTACAATGCAGCCCCTGGGTGGGGTATTTGGGGTCAGTGTTGGGGGAGGGGGTACAATGCAGCCCCTGGGTGGGGTATTTGGGGGTCAGTGTTGGGGGAGGGGTACAATGCAGCCCCTGGGTGGGGTATTTGGGGTCAGTGTTGGGGGAGGGGTACAATGCAGCCCCTGGGTGGGGTATTTGGGGTCAGTGTTGGGGGAGGGGGTACAATGCAGCCCCTGGGTGGGGTATTTGGGGTCAGTGTTGGGGGAGGGGGTACAATGCAGCCCCTGGGTGGGGTATTTGGGGGTCAGTGTTGGGGGAGGGGTGCAATGCAGCCCCTGGGTGGGGTATTTGGGGTCAGTGTTGGGGGAGGGGTACAATGCAGCCCCTGGGTGGGGTATTTGGGGGTCAGTGTTGGGGGAGGGGGTACAATGCAGCCCCTGGGTGGGGTATTTGGGGTCAGTGTTGGGGGAGGGGTACAATGCAGCCCCTGGGTGGGGTATTTGGGGTCAGTGTTGGGGGAGGGGGTACAATGCAGCCCCTGGGTGGGGTATTTGGGGTCAGTGTTGGGGGAGGGGGTACAATGCAGCCCCTGGGTGGGGTATTTGGGGTCAGTGTTGGGGGAGGGGTACAATGCAGCCCCTGGGTGGGGTATTTGGGGTCAGTGTTGGGGGAGGGGTACAATGCAGCCCCTGGGTGGGGTATTTGGGGTCAGTGTTGGGGGAGGGGTACAATGCAGCCCCTGGGTGGGGTATTTGGGGGTCAGTGTTGGGGGAGGGGGTACAATGCAGCCCCTGGGTGGGGAATGTTCCCCCAGATCTCAGACTCGTACAGAGGTCTCCCCTGTATTGGGGGGTCAGTAGGAGGGGATACACTCATTGTACCTGGGTCGCTCTCCAGCTCTAGCCAGCCTTTATTCATGTTGTCTCATCCATAGCTCCGAGCCTCTGACGTCATCACAGCGCGCCGGAAACAACCACAACCTCCGATACATCGGGACTGTCCGGTCGGAGAATAAACACCGCCCCTCCTTGTCTCCTCTTGGCAGACATTTTACCTAAGACCAATTCCTTCATATCAATGTAAATTGGGCTTCCGAAAAATGGCCACCTTATGGCTGTACTGCGGAGCTATCAGGGAAAGAACAATAAAATGTCGTGTTCCATTGGGATCACATGACAGGAATAACACCGAAAGCGCCATCTTTAGTGTGGGAAAACTATTATGATGATGATGATTAGTAGCAATAACATTGTATTATTGTAATTATGATGGTGGCTATTATTATTATTATTATTATTATTATTATTATTATTATTATTATTATTATTCATAATAATAATCATTTTGTCCTCTTCATCATCATGATTATTAGTTTTATTATTATTATTTTATTTATTATCATTGTTCTTTTTCCTGTTGATATTAAAATGTATTTTATTATTTTTTTATTATTATTATTATTATTATCATTAGTAATTGTAGTAGTATTAGTAGTATTTTATTGTCATTATTATGATTATTTTTTATTATTACCATTATTATTACTACTACTGATAATAATTGTTATTATTTTCTTAGTAGTAGTAATGTTTTTTACTATTATTATTGTTGTTTTTGCTAGTATTATTTATTATTTTACTATCATTTAAACTTTATTATTATTATTATTATTATTATTATTATTATTATTATAGAAGTAGTAGTAGTAATATAATTTTAATTTATTATCATTATTGTTACTACCACTAGTACTAGCAGTAGTAATAGTATTTTTATTATTATTAATGTTATTATTATCACCATTATTATTGTTACCAATAGTAATTATTAGTAGTTGTAGTAGTAATAAAAGTCATAATAGTATATTATTATTATTATTTTTAATTTCATTATTATTATTATTAGTAGTAGTAGTAGTATTTTTCCTCTTTTTCTTTTTACTATTATTTTTATTGTTTTATTATTATTACTAGTAGTATTAGTAGTAGTAGTAGTAGTAGTAGTAGTAGTAGTAGTAGTAGTAGTAGTAGTAGTAGTAGTCATTTGTATTTTTTCTCTCCTTTTTATTTTTATTGTTATTATTATTAGTAGTAGTAATAGTATTTTTCCTCTTCTTCTTCTTTTTCTTTTTAATATTATTTTTATTGTTTTATTATTAGTAGTAGTAGTAATAGTGATAGTATTTATCCTCTTCTTATTTGTATTATTATTATTATTATTATTATTATTATTAGTAGTAGTAGTAGTAGTAGTGGTAATAGTAGTAGTAGTAGTGATAGTATTTTTCCTTTAGTAGTATTTTCTTCTTCTTCTTTTTATTATTATTTTTATTGTTATTAGTAGTAGTAGTAATAGTATTTTTCCTCTTCTTCTTCTTTTTATTATTATTTTTATTGTTTTATTAGTAGTAGTAATAGTATTTTTCCTCTTCTTCTTCTTCTTCTTCTTTTTATTATTATTTTTATTGTTTTATTTGTTGTAGTAGTAGTAGTAATAGTGATAGTATTTATCCTCTTCTTATTTTTATTATTATTTTTATTGTTTTATTATTAGTAGTAGTAGTAATAGTAGTAATGATGATGTTTTTGATGAAGGCCTAGGGCCGAAACGCGTCAGCATTTTTGGATGATGTTATTGCTGTAATGCTCAAATAAATATTTTTTATGCAGAAGCTGTCGAGTTGCCGGCCTGTACTTTCTATGAATCTTTTGTGAGCTTAATTAGCCAGAGCACCGACTACTCTACACACCAACTATACTATATAGCGGTAGAGCTTGGGTGAGTTTTTCTCTTCCATCTCCGAGTGATCTCTGAGCGTCTCCGAGTGTTCCCGAGTGTCTCCGGCGCCCCCCGCACCTCTGGCCACATGCGGTACTGCCTAGACAAGCAGTGGCTGTGGAACGGAGTAGCTCAGTTTCTATTATTTCCTATGGGGAAACTCGCTTTGATATACGAGTGCTTTGGATTACAAGCATTCTTCTGGAGCGAATTATGCTCGTAATCCAAAGTATTACTCTATTGGGATTTTTTTTTTCTAACCAAAGACATGTAACAGAACCCTTTGCAACCTCTGGGGGAACCCTAGAGCTCCACAGAACCCTGGTTGAGAAAGTCTTTTATATGCCCCAAGGGGGGGTTTCGAGTCCATGAAACATATTAGCTTTTTCTCCTGACCTCTTGTCATGGGCAAAATGCCTCCAGAACGTACATTAGATCTCTGACACTCTCATCCTCTTTACACTCTTTAGACTCCCCTGGGAACCCCCCAAGGTTGTCCCTGTCGACAGAGAGTTGACTTTAAAACTTTCATTTCCAGCCCTGTCTTTCCTGCCTTGTGGCTTCAGAGCTCTACCAAAAACACCTATCTGATATCATTGTATTTTGTTTTTGTACACACGATTCCTGACACAGGAGAAAGGTGCGTGCAGTATGGAAATAATCGTTTTAGGACTCCTAACAGCAAAAACATTGAACAAGGTATGATGAGAAACAACCTTACATTTATTTATTTTTTTTGTACCTACAAAGGCATGCTTATCCTTTAAATGCAGTGGATTGCTTTTCAATAAAAGCACACTCTGTATCTGTAGAACATTATTTTAGGCTTGGGTGGTTACTGTTTTTTCAGAAGGGTTGGCCCTTCATCTAAATGTAACCTACTCCACCTCAGGTTGTCATCTTGCACTGATGTCTTTAAGTTTGTCACCTTTTCTGTGAGGAGAGAAGACTGGTGAACTGGTCATGAACACTCCAGGACACATAGATAGACATGAAGATATGCTGTTTTAGCGCTTTATACAATATTTTGTCAAGTGCTAATGATGGATGAGAAGACCTGGCTCACCATCAGTGTTCCAATCCATCCCAAAGGTGTTTAGTAGGGTTGGGGTCGGGGCTCTGTGCCCCTGTGAGACTCAGATTCCCCTACACCAAACTGGTCAAGCTGGACAAACCTTGACAAGATTTTGGAGGGTGTCTGTGGGAAACTGTGCCCATTTGTATGGTCAGGTACTGATGATGGATGAAAAGATCTGACTCACGAGTGGTATGCCAATTTTTCCCAATGGTGTTCAGTAGGGCTGAGGTTAGGGCTCTGTGCAGGAGATTTAAGTTTCTCCACACCAAGCTGGTCAAACCATGTCTTTAGGGAGTTGGCCAAACCGTGTCTTTATGGAGTTGGCCAAACCCTGTCTTTATGGAGTTGGCCAAACTGCGTCTTTATGGAGTTGGCCAAACTGCGTCTTTATGGAGTTGGCCAAACCCTTTCTTTATGGAGTTGGCCAAACCCTTTCTTTATGGAGTTGGCCAAATTGTGTCTTTATGGAGTTGGGCAAACCATGTCTTTATGAAGTTGGCCAAACCGTGTCTTTATGGAGTTGGCCAAACCATGTCTTTATGGAGTTGGCTAAACCGTGTCTTTATGGAGTCAGCCAAAACGTGTCTTTATGGAATTGGCCAAACCGTGTCTTTATGGAGTTGGCTAAACCGTGTCTTTATGGAGTTGGGCAAACCGTGTCTTTATGGAGATGGGCAAACCGTGTCTTTATGGAGTTGGCTAAACTATGTCTTTATTGAATACAAAATCAAAGTAAAATACCGCGCTGGCACCCTGAATAATAAGCAGCAGCCAGCACAGTGAAAGACAAATTCAAACAAACAGTAATGGGAATATGTGCAGCGCTGATGTGAAACGATCACTGTATAAACACAGGTACTATAAACAAATAAATTATTAATTTCCAATAACTTGTGCGTGACTGAATATCACGCATGAATATAGTGCAATAATGATATATAAGAATCATGACCAAACTTAATGTGTCCATAATTGTGAAAAACAAGTTCAAAGTCCACAGGGTGAAAAATAAGTGTCGTGATAGATCCAAAAAATCCTTATGGCATCGATACAAATGGAAAAACAGATGAGTATAGAAGGTAACCGCCACCAACTTTTGAGAAGGCTTGCCGGAACTATCGGACTCAAAAGAGCGTACGCCCTGTGAGTCTTCAAGGCTTGTGGTGTAAACACACCAATAGATTGGAACATCCACATCTCTAATTTCTGGCCAAAATGGGAGATGATCCCTCCGTCCCTCGGATGGCTTGAAGTGACAGTACTCAGATGCAGCAGATATTCTCAAACTGAGGTGGCCCAAATCTTCCCCATACACTCACACGGTACAACCAGAAAGGAAACAAATACTCCACATAGTGTAAAATTGTAGGTGTAAAAGGGGGGGGTATTGAAATTGAATACACTCACATTTGGATGGATAAAAAGCATTTGTAGAAATAGCAGTAACAGTGTAGATAACACAATGGCATCAGCTAGGGATGTCCTGATGCGTTTTGTCTAAAGAGACATCCTCTGGGGTGTATGCCTGCCGTCGTCATTGCGCTTATATAGCTAAATGCGACCCCAAAATGGAACACCAACCTGTGATAGAATTTCCGCAGCGTGTGTGTATTGCTGCAATCACATCCTGCTTGGCAAGATGGCGTTGGTGGTTTGAGGACTGAATCATACAGTGCGTCAGCCGTGCCATCCTTATACACTCTTTGGATCAATTTTTCACTTCTCTGAATGGGAACAATCTAGGTATCTCTTTGACTTATGAATCCAGTCAAAGTAAAATCCACTTCTAAAGCCGCGTACACACGGGCGGACTTTTCAACCGGACTTGTCCGACGGACTTTCCGACGGACTTTTGATGGACTTCCGACGAACTTTTTAACGAACGGACTTGCCTACACACGATCACACCAAAGTCCGATTGTTTCAAACGTGATGACGTACGATGTACTAAAATAAGGAAGTTCATATCCAGTAGCCAATAGCTGCCCTAGTGTCGTTTTTTGTCCGTGGGACTAGCATACAGACGAGCAGATTTTTGGGTCCGGCGGAGATACAACGTAAAGATTTGAAGCAAGTTCCAAATCTAAAGTCTGTCAGATTTTCGACTGGAAAAGTCAGCTGAAGGTCCGATGAAGCCCACACACGATCGGATTGTCCGCCGGACTCGGTCCGTCGGACCAGTCCGGTCGAAAAGTCCGACCGTGTGTACGCGGCATTAGACTTAGAAATTGAAACGTGTGAATGTCAGTTTAAGTTTAAAGCCTGTTTCAAACCTACCGATCGCAATGGGTTCATTCCCATTGACAGCTGTCATCACAGTTCCTGGTTATGTTTTGGTTCCATGGAGCCAGTTTCTGCGGTTATGCAGAAATTGTACCAATACCGAGACTTTCAAGGAACTAGCTTGCATCCTAAGACAGAGGTTCAGTGATAAAGGATATGACCAGGTGGAAGTGGATTTTGGAATTACAAAGAACTTTGGAAGTGGAGAGGAGCTCTATGTTGACAGAGAGACCTCACTAGGATTCTAAAGAATCCTTGAAGTGGTCAATGATAACTTCATTTTCCATACAACATAGACAAATTAAATCTATTATCAACAAGCACTGGAGTGTATTGAAAAGCGATCACATTCTAGGCTCCCCGTTGCCTGATCAAGCTAAGGTGGTATACAAGGGTGCTCCATCGCTACAGAGCAAGATCGCTCCTAATATTATCAATCCACCCGTCAGAGCCTCCTTTTTTTCACAATCCAGTTGGCTATTATCCATGCAAAAAATGCAATGTATGTAAATACAACACACGAGGCAGATGTAAAACTCAACAATTCAAATCTACAGTTACTGATCGTTGGTACTGTATGAAACATTTTGGTACATGTGCTACCAAGAACGTTGTTTATTTGCTCACCTGCCCTTGCGGCAAAACATATGTGGGAAGAATTATTCGTCCTTTTTCGGTGAGAGTCACTGAGCCAAACTTAAAAGTGGAGATACCAAACACACTGTACCCAAACACTATCGGCAGCACCATCGATGCAATAAGGATTTTTTGGATTTACCACAACACTTATTTTTCACCCTGTGGACTATGTACCTGTTTTTCACAATTATGGACACATTAAATCTGGTCATGATTCTTATATGATTATTGCACTATATTCAGGCGTGATATTCAGTCACGCACAAGTTATTGGAAATAATAATTTATTTGTTTATAGTTCCTGTGTTTATACAGTGACCGTTTCACATTAGCGCTGCACATATTCCCAAAACCATGTCTTTATGGAAGTGGTCAAACAATGTCTTTATGGAAGTGGTCAAACCATGTCTTTATGGAGCTGGTCAAACTATGTCTTTATACAGTTTGTCAAACCAGGGGCGGATCTGGGGGGGGCAACAAGGCAGTTGCCCCCCCCCCCCCGAGAATTCGGTGAGTGAGTGAGTAGGCAGGCTGCTCCGCGGGTGAGAGAGTGGGCAGCTCCGTGGTCGGCTCGGTTGGTGAGCGGGCGGGAGGCTCGGCGGGCGGGTGAGATTGCGGGCGAGCAGCTGGGGGGCTTTATTGGGTGAGCAGACAGCTGGCCAATCTGCCTGACTGGTAATCTGCTGCCTGACTCTGGGACACAGCAAGAGACCACCTTAGCAGGAAAGAGACACAGCAAGAGACAATCCGCAACGTGTGGAAGGTGACGTGGCAAGTGACAATCTGCATCTGGTGACCGGTGACGTGGCAAGTGACAATCCGCAACGTGTGGCATGTGACGTGGCAAGTGAAAATCTGCATCTGGTGACAGGTGACGTGGCAAGTGACAATCCGCATCTGGTGACAGGCGACGTGGCAAGTGACAATCTGCATCTGGTGGCAGGTTACATGGCAAGTGACAATCCGGAACATGTGGCATGTGACGTGGCAAGTGACAATCTGCATCTGGTGACCGGTGACATGGCAAGTGACAATCTGCATCTGGTGACAGGTGAAGTGGCAAGTGACAAGCTGCATCTGGTGGCAGGCGACGGTGGCAGGTGACACGCTCAGGGCTCCCACTGATTCTGCATTATGGTGAGTTGAACTATTTCATTTTATATAACAATGTAATAATAGAAATAGTGAGCTTTAATCATCCTGACACCATATCAACCATGGTGCTGTGATGATTGAAGCGCCAACACCAGCTATTTCCCCGATAAATTGCCTCCCAAAAAACGTATTTTCTGGCAGTGCCCCTCCCGAGACTAGACTCTGGATCCGCCCCTGGGTCAAATCATGTCTTTATACAGCTGGTCAAACCATGTCTTTATACAGCTGGTCAAACCATGTCTTTATGTAGGTGGTCAAATCATGTCTTTATGAAGGTGGTCAAACCATGTCTTTATACAGCTGGTTAAGCCATGTCTTTATGGAGGCGGTCAAATCATGTCTTTATACAGCTGGTTAAGCCATGTCTTTATGGAGCTGGTCAAAACATGTCTTTATGGAGCTGGTCAAATCATGTCTTTATACAGCTGGTTAAGCCATGTCTTTATGGAGGTGGTCAAACCATGTCTTTATTGAGGTGGTCAAATCATGTCTTTAAAGAGCTGGTCAAAGAACTGGTCGTTTATGGAGCTGGTCAAACCATTTCTTCATGGAGCTGGCTTTGTACATAGGGACACATCCATGCTGGAACAGAAAAGGGTCTTCACCAAACTGTTACCACAAGGTTGGAAGAGCACAAATTGTCTAAATGCCTGTGCTGTAGCCCGAACTGTACCCTTCACTGGACAACTTGAATTCCATCATTGGGGAAGGGAAGGGGGATTCTTGGCCATTTAGAAGGTGTGATGGTCAAGTTTCCATATTCTTCTGGCCATAAAATGTATTATAACCCCAAGTTTTACTCTGATTTTCAGTAAGGTCCTCAAACTGTTCTGTTACATCTAATGTCTTGTATTCTACTAGGCTTCTGTTCATGACTCCCTGGTCGAAACCGCTCTTGAAACTCAATGCTGGCATCTCTGGCTACCTGACTTGACTCTTCACCTTAGTCATCTGTCCTGTGTTAACTTAAGTGTAATCATACTCTTTACATCGGCATCTACAGGGTACCTGCCAGTAGAAGCGTACACTTCCAGTAGCTTTGAATAATAAATAGTGACAAATTACAGAGAGAACCTCTTGTAGCTCTGCCCTTGTGTGTTTTGTTACTCCACCCCTTTTAACAAAGGTACATATTTAAGTCTTATATCTGATCTTATCTACAGAAAGACAGTAGCTTATGGGTGAAAGCCACAGAATGAAGTGGAACATATAGCTAGCTGGAGGCAAATTATTACAGGTGAGATCTGCTACTTACTTTTTTTTTACTTGCATGCCATTTGGATGGTTTATGTATAGTTTAGGCTTACCCAGGATATGAGGCACTGGATGGATATGCAGAATATGAACTGTACTGTTTAACCTACGTAGGTTGATGTAAGCATGTGCTTTATTCATAATGAGCAACGTAGCAGGTTGACTTTATAGGAAGGACTTAACGCAGGCCATAGTCACCATACTGACCATCCATGAGCTCTCCTGCTGCTCCAGAGACTTGCTGAGCAAATCAAAATTTCCTTAGGATCATACATGTTTGCCCCCTGCAATTAAGCATGGTGGTTGGGCGCATTGAAGTGCTACATTTGTACATCTCTACAGGACCTAAAAGTGACATTGCAGCCAGCCAGAGAATCCACAGAGCACAGTGGGGCACATGCCACCCATTTTCCCAGATTTTTTGGATAGCAGTAGTGCACAGAGCTCCTTAGGCAAGCAAAGATTTAATATGCCATCTGCCAGAAAGGTGGGTATAAACCTTCTTCTTTTACAGGTTGGTCCCTATTCATTTTTATTATAGTGACACGTTCACTTTAATGTCCCCGCCTTTTAAATTGCTTAATGTGGGAAAAGTACAGGTCCACTTTAAAGAGGCACATTTTACGGAAAACAAATAATTAATGGCCAATGGACAGTTGATTTTATATATACAGTATACATATATATTTTTGGGTGAATATTGAATAGTGAAATATTTCAGAGCCTGTGGGGCTGTATACTTGTGTTTACTGGAATGGGATAAGCTGATTGAAGATCGGGGTTCTTATGTTGAGACTAAAAAAAAAAGTTACATAAATATCTGGATTTTTTGCTTATTTTGCATTATGAATAGTAGGGAAATCAGTAAAAATAAAAAAAATAATAATTTCAGCCCACTCGACTGCTATGGGGCCTGAAGGTGGAAGGTGCCCCTTTAGGGAGGCAGCTCAGGCAATTTAAACATAGAAAATCTGTGTGCCTGTGGAGATAACACAAATCTATCACGGCATTATTAAGGAATGAATAGATTTCTGTTGACAATGAACCTGTACCCCCTGTGACCTTGGCCCTGTACCACCTGTGATGCTGATTCTGCTCCCCCTGTGACCCCAACCTTGTATCCCCTGTGACCCTGACCTTGTACCCATTGTGACCTTGGCCCTTTAAACCCTGACCTTGTAACCCCTGTGACCCTGACCCTGTACCCCCTGTGACACTGACCCTCTACGCCCCTGTGACCTTGACCCTGTACCCCCTGTGACGCTAACCCTGTACCCCCTGTGACCCTGTACCCCCTGTGACACTGACCCTGTACCCCCTGTGACCCTGTACCCCCTGTGACCCTGTACCCCCTGTGACACTGACCCTGTACCCCCTGTGACCCTGTACCCCCTGTGACACTGACCCTGTACCCCCTGTGACCCTGTACCCCCTGTGACACTGACCCTGTACGCTCTGTGACACTGACCTTCTATGCCCCCGTGACACTGACCCTGTACCCCCTGTGACCCTGTACCCCCTGTGACCCTGTACCCCCTGTGACACTGACCCTGTACGCTCTGTGACACTGACCTTCTATGCCCCTGTGACACTGACCCTGTACCCCCTGTGACACTGACCCTCTATGCCCCTGTGACCCTGACCCTGTACCCCCTGTGACACTGGCCCTGTACCCCCTGTGACCCTGTACCCCCTGTGACACTGACCCTCTACGCCCCTGTGACCCTGACCCTGTACCCTCTGTGACCCTGACCCTCTACACCCCTGTGACATTGACCCTGTACCTCCTGTGACCCTTTACCCCCTGTGACACTGACCCTGTACCCCCTGGGTCACTGACTCTCCATGCCCCTGTGATTCTGACCCTGTACCCCCTGTGACACTGATCCTGTACCCCCTGTGACCCTGACACTGTACCCCCTGTGACCCTGACACTGTACCCCCTGTGACATTGACCCTGTACCCCCTGTGACACTGACCCTGTACTCCCGATGAGACTGACTCTGTACCCCCTGTGACATTTTCAATTAAGAAGAGCTGACATTGGACGTACAGGAGGAGACTTCAGAATGGTGGTCACCAATCACAGATCCGCTTTTCAGCCTGCACAGTAAGAAGAATTTGCTTAGCTGCCTTAGTAGTATCGATGTTTTGCGCAAGGAGCTTCTGAACATCCCGGCCAGCACTGAAAATAACCCTGTATATCTAACACTGGCTTGCTCAGGATGTAAAAATCCAGGAGTGTCTCCTCAGCTGTTTGGAGTTCTGCCCACATGTTAAAGAAGTTTTTATTGGGCTTGTAAAGTAGTAGTGAGCAGGTGTTACGAAACAATGGTGTCATCATATAAAATATTGTGATGTCATTACCATTGATACTACAACTCTTATTGTTTTTTTTTTTTTCTTTTTTTTATAACTTTTACACCAGCTCCTTCAGAACTTGCTTACTGTGACAGTGGAAGGGGTATGAGGACTCAGAACTTACACTGAGCTCCGGGGATTCGGGATGGTGAAAAGTTGGAGAGATACTGAGGACAGAGGGGTTCAAATGTTGTGTTAGAAGTTAGTTCCCTGCACTGCTTCTCTTCCCTGACACCTTCTGTCCCCAACTCTCCTCCCTAGTAATGTATTCACTATGCTGACAGCTCCCCTGCTACCTGTCCTTGGTAGGGATGAGCTGAACACCCCTGGGTTGATTTGCAGAGATTCGACTGAATGCATCAAAAGTTCAAGCCCCATTGAAGCCAAAGAGAGACAAATCTGTTAAATCAATTTTCTCAACTTTTAAGGCTAATAGCCAAGGGATTGGCAAAATAACTTAACCTTTCCCTGTAGGTTTACTTTAATTTGTACATAATGCAATGGGGACCCCCCGAAATACATACCAGACTCTCACCAAGAAGGATAAGGGTCTGGTACAAGTTTTGAGGGTTCCCCATTACATTATTTACAAAACTTAAGGAGCTTGCGGGGAAAAGTGAATTAATGGCTTTTTTTTTCTATATGTAGCTTGTGCTATACATGTGAAGAAAAAAAAATGACATGCCTCCCCCCTTCCCCCCCCAAATCAATACCAGACCATTCGGATCTGTTGTACATTTTAAAGCGGAGTTCCATTCATACATTTTTTTTTTACATTATTCAGCTGCATTTAATATAAATAACAACCTTTGGAAAAAAATTTTTTTTTTTTACTCACGTTTTAAGGTCTGTTGCTAGGGGGTCCCTCGTAATCTCCCTCTTCTTCTCCAAGGCGCCTGACATCATTTCCCGAGGGCTTTGTTGCCATCACAGCGGGGGTCGGCACTTCCGACGACCACGCCCGTTGTGATGGCAACGTTAGAAGTGTACGGCACTGCGCCCTACATACGGCGCATGCGCAAGAATGGGCGGTGCATGCTGGTCGCTCAGCTGCACCAGAGCCCGGAAAGATAGTGCTTGTGGGCTTCACATGCCCACAAGCACTATGGAAACTGACACAAAACAGGAATATACGATATATTCCTCTATAAAATCGGCAATCGAGCTCCGATTAATAACACAGATGTGAGTGCTCTAAATAAGCATTCTAAACAAAAGATATGGATATTAAAAAAAAAATTAACAGTGGGAGAACCCTGGGCAGAAAAAGCAAAAAAATAAATAAATAAAGATATAGGGTCCTCCTCGAAAACTATACCAGACCCATTGGATCTGGTTTAGATTTTAAGTGAAAAACAGGCATAGGGTCCCATCCCCCAATATCCATAGTAGACTCATCCGAGCATGCTGCCTGACAGGCCAGAAACTATACAAGGCCACATTCTCTCAACATAGGAGAAAGGGTGGTCATGTGGATGAGGACATGGGTCTCTTCCCTACAGCCCTGGCCTAGTGGTTGTGGGGATGCAGGGGGAGACTTGTCGGAATCTGGAAGCCCCCTTTAAGATATGAGGGCCGGAAGATAGCTGGATTCCCCTCTGTAAATGAGTAAGGGGTACATGGTATTACTACCCACTCACAAGAATCCAGTATTGTAACTCCAAAATCAATCACAGAAAATGTTGCCCACACATGACAGCTCTATGGAGTTGTCATTAGGTTTATATGCAGGGGGAGGGGGTGTGCTGACATCACTGACCAAATATGGTCATAGCCACATTTGGTCTAGGGCCATGCTTGGTCAGTGAATTCACTACCATCTCACGCCTTTGGTTACATGGCTAATTCACATATGTTTTACATTTTGATATTTTCAGTCTGAGAGCATTACTGGTGCTATTTTATGATATTTTGGGGATCATATTGTCAGTTCTTTTATTACCAGGGCTGGTACTGATATTAAATTTTCATTATTTTATGTTGGGATTACAGCCGAACCTGAGGTCTATGGTTACATTCAACAGTTGAGTTGGGAATAAGAGGTTTGGGTCAAGTTATGGGCTATTTTTTGATGAAGGATGAAGGTCAGGGATTAGGCTGAGCTTTAAGCAGAACTCTTATGACATCACCTATAAGGCTGCCATTACTAAACCCCCATTCTTCCCTTGGACAAGCAACATCTGCCATGGCACATTCCCTGGTGATTTGATGAAGGTGGCTGAGTTACTCATGTGGCTATACTAAAGATACTGAGGAAGGTTCCTGACACTCATTGGAACTAAACAAGTGCCTTTGGATAAGGTGTGAAACATCTTCAACATTACAGAACAAGTCTAGTTAAATGTGGCCAACTTCTGTATTATGAGCTATACCAGGGTTTCTCAACCAGGGTTCCATGGAACCGTAGGGTTCCTCCAGAGGTTCTTAGGGGTTCCTTGAGCAATGAGCAGTTTCTGCCCTTCAGATAAGTTCCCACTGACACCATTTTTTTTTCGGGCTATCTCTAAGGGGGAAATTCTTCCCAATGACCACAAGTATAAGCAGCATTCTTCCCACTGATCATCACACTAATGCATCATGAGTTGTAGTTATAGTTGTCAGAAACCATGAACCAGCCTGAGACAGAAGTACAGTAAAATCACACTTGTTTATTAATAAAAATAAAAAGGTAAATATAGTAAGCGTAGTCAAAGCATAGCCAGAGTTCAGTAACCGGATAATCAGCCAGGCCAGAAGTCAGGAATCCAAGTAGAGGGACAGCAAGCAGGATAAGGAACCAGAAGTGATGTCAGCAAAGCCAGTCTTTAAACAGGAGCGCAGGAGATGGTTTCTTGTAATGTGACCAAGGCGAAGGCAGGAATGAAGTGAGCTGGAGATCTTTAAGTAGGCGGGACTGGCGAGCAGATCCACAACAGCTGGTTAACTGTGGAGAGAGATGAGAGCTGGCAATTAGCCAACAGCTGAGCGGCCAGCTCAGAGAAAGAAGGGCTGAGCCCAGCCCTGACAATAGTATTTTTTAGCAGGGGTTACCTGAGACCGGAAGGTTAGTTCAACATTTCCTCTGTGTTGAAGAGGCTGAGAAAGGCAGAGCTGTACCGTGACCTGTATAAATGAGAACCTTCATGGACACATTTCTAAACTTTTTATGACAATACAAATTTCCTGTCTCTCTTTGGCTCTGATATTCCATATTGAGACATTGAACCAAAGCAAGGCTGTAGCAATTTAAAAGAGCTCCAAACTTGTTACAAAATATATTGACTAAGGATCAATATGAGAGGTTTTTTTTTTTTTAGTTTTTTTTGTAGACTAATTTTGGGATGAAATATTAGTTGTTTAAAACCTAGGACTACCTGAAAGTTGCAAAAGAAATCAGCTGCAACCTAATTCTGTTTTTCTTAGATTTTTTAGGTTTCTTTGCATTGAAGCAAGGAAGCAGAAACCTCTGTAGTGTATTAATGTGCTTTTACTGAATAAGAATACTCTACATACAACCTACGTACTTACAATTGTAGGAAAACAATACAAGACATAGAGAGTATTACAAATATGCATACAACGCACATGCACACGCTATCTAATCTTCCTAGCAGATGAGCATTGACAATTAATGCGATAGGGCTAAACTAAAAAGTTATTTAGCTTTAGTTTTAGTTTGCAATTACTGTAACAAACAGAACTCCAGGCTACTCAAGCGATTGTAGGAAACCAGGTTCTGTCGTAGTGTAGATCTAGGTCCCTTCTTTGGTCTTGTGAAGTCTCCTCTGGCACAGACCTTTCATAGTGTTATGGAGCCTGCTTTCCTTATTTCTTCTTGATATGGGGCCTTGTTTGTTATGGAAATCGCAAACTATAACCCAAGCTAAGTAACATTGGGGGCTCGTCCGGGATTAAACAAGTTACTTGGCATTTGAATAGAGGAAGCCCAGCTTCCGATTTCTAGACGACCACTAACATTCAATATTCCATATACAGGCACAGCCCACTTTTAAGTACACAATGGGGTTTATTTACTAAAGCTGGGAAGTGCAAAATCAGGCTCACTTCTGCATAGAAACCAATGAGCTTCTAACCCCAGCTTGTTCAATTAAGCTTTGGTAATAAAACCTGTAAACTCATTGTTTTCTGTGCAGAAGTGAGCCTGATTTTGCACTTTCCAGCTTTGGTAAATAAACCCCATTGCGTACTTAAAAGTGGGGTATGCCTGTATCTATACTATAAGAAAAATCACTAAAATGGCCTTGGAAACATGTAGGTTTTACTATGCTAAAATAGGATAAGTCAAAACATGGAAAAAAGGGTATAAGTACCACAGCGCTGAGAGCCTGAATAAATACAATAATTGTGCAACTGTAGTGCTTACAAATATAAGTGCAAAATATATTCCTATATATATATATATATATATATATATATATATATATATCTCAAGCATTTTGCCAGTGAAAACTTAAAAAACATGTGCAAATATGTATAAACGTCTAGTTGGAAGGTTCCTTTCACAGGTGCCTTCCACAGGCGCTGCTGTGCTGGAAATAGTGCAAATCAATATTAAGCATGTGACCAGTGAAAGTCCAAAAAAGACGTGCACATAAACATGTAGCAGTTCTCAGTTGATAAGTTCCTTTGAAAAGTGCTGCTGTGCTAAAAAAAACATATGCTGCTGTAAACAGGTGCATATGGGATCCACCCCCCCTTATGGTTGAACTCGCCAGATCCAATGGACCCCCAAGCAGTACTGTATTGCGGGTCAAGTAGGCTTAGTATGGTGAGCGGGGTGATGAAAACGCCAACTCCTGGGTGCGATCCTTCCTGGGGTGTTTTCAGGCACAAACATATGTACGTCTTGTTTAATTAATTGATTAATTAATTAAAATCAATATTTACAAAGTTGCAATCATAAAATCAATTTTTACAAGGTTCCAAGGTGGAGGGCAAAATGGATGAACATCAATTACCAGTCCATTAATCAATAGGTTCTCTGCAATTGAACGGGCATCGGACGTGATGTCACAGGGGGCGTTATCAAAGTTGTATTAGTAATGAAAAAATGTATTTGGTAAATCATGTATCATTTGTTGTATTTAACGCAGGTGGAAGAAGAAGACAACACAACATTTGATGAGGTCACCCATAATAGGAATAAACATGATCATCACCAGCTTAAAAGCCAGCAATCCAAATCAAACCTCGGAAGAAGACTCTTTAAGACAAGAGAAAAATCGAATAATGATATTATATGCAGTTTTTCTGTTTTTTTCTGTTATTGGCTTGGTGGGAAACCTTATCGTGTTTTCATACCTTGGTTTCAAGATCCAGAGGAACAAATATACAGTCTATATTATGAATCTGTCAGTGGCTGACGCCATCTTGGAAACAGTCGCTATCATAACTTTGATAGCCAATATCATTTGGGCCACTGGTCCAAATACTAGTAATAATGGGTCACAATCGTTTATTTTATCCTTGACTGTATTGTATTACGCCATGATCTATACTGGGATGTATCTCCTCACAGCCATCAGCACGGAAAGATGTATTTCGGCCCTGTTCCCCATTTGGAATACTGTTCGCCGCCCTCGAAATCTGTCCACCATTATGTGCTGCTTTGCGTGGGCCCTTGGAGGTCTGGAAAGTCTTCTTGATAACTTTGTTTGCGGACCTAATCCTCCAAATGATAGGACATTAAAGTGTGTGACTATTGGTGTGATGGATTTCACTTTAGCTGTTGGGATCTGCCTACCGCTTATGGTCATTTCCACTTCCATCCTGCTCATTAAAATAAAGAAGACCTTCCGGCAACGGTACCCGCCGAAACTCTACATCATTATCATTGTGGCTGCTATTATGTTCACGTTATCTGTTTTGCCGTTAAATACTATACGTCTTTTGTCATTCTGCAGGCTGGTGCCACCAAATTTACTACCAGTCAAAATATTTACTCCTAGCGAATATTGGATGATAGTTAACAGTGCGATTAATCCTTACATTTATTTCCTTGTCGGAAAAAACTGGAGCCAGGGGACTTGCTGCTCCATAAGAGATACTCTACATAGAGCCTTTACTGTTGACATTGATGATTGATAAAAAAAACAGAGCAGACCAATAAGTAATGCAGATTTATCCAGTCCAACCTTTAAACCAGAGGACCTGTATTCTCCTTCACTTTGGACACTGCTGAATGATCAAAAAAATGGATAAAGAAAACCCAAACCTAATTATAACTAAAAACACGCATGTAATTCCAATCACAACCCAACAATAACCCAACCAACTCTAAACAAAACCCTAATCTAACCCTTGGCCCTAATCCCTCAATCAATCCTAACCCTACCCAACCCTGAACCTCAGCCCCAATTCTCAACCCAACTCAACTTTTCAGCCCTCATTTTTCACCCATATCCTAACCCAGTCTCAAACCGAATTCTTAGCCAAAATTCCTTACCTCGTTTTAATACAAACTTTTTCTTATGTTACCTTAACACTTGACCATAATCCCTCACCCAATCATTACCCAATAATCTTTTTTTCCTCAGAATAGGTGCAGGAACTTACTTGCCCTGGCTAATTCCCTGCCCCACCGAGAAAAATCCTTTGTGCTTTTGGCTGCTATTTAGGTTGAAATGTGGCCCCCCTGACTGGTCTCTTGGCTCTAACTGCCAAAGCACTGGTAGATCGCAGCTATGGTGGGTGGGGGCTATGCAATGTAAAACCCATTGTATACAGAGTGCCCTGCAGCATTCAGAAGTACTGTCCCCAACAAATCTGCCTTGTCCTCCCTAAGCAAAAATCCTACCTACCTCATTATTACATATTAACCTAACCACTAACCCTAATTAACTCTAGGGGGTCGTTTGGGGGGGGGGGGGGGGTGGGCCTCACGAAGATAACTGAGGGAGCATTCAGATAAGGTTTTTTCTGGTTATCTCAGCTTTACTGAATTGCCCTTAGGACACTTATCATTTAAGGAGCACCTATTAAGCTGCCATTGAGCGCCAATGAAAGGGGAGGTAGAGGGTTATGTATTACCACCACTGACTACCAAATAAAGGTGAGATGGGGGTTAATTATCTCTGTCACTGACCCCCATGGAATAGAGTGGGGTAGTGGGGGTAGGGAAAATTATTACTGCCACTGGCCACCCAAATAAATGGAGAGTGGTTGGTTAATTATCACTGCCACTGATCACCAATACAAAAAAAAAAAAAAGCAGGATTCATTTTTACTGCTACAGACCCTCAAAAAAAGAGTGGGGTTTAGTTATTACTCCCACTGACCATCAACGAAAGGGGGATCATTACTATTGCCACTGACCACCAATGAAAGTGGGGGTTAATAACACTGCCACTAGGGGGATCTTTTATATTGTTGCCACTGACCACCAATGCTGTGGTTTAATAAAGCTCCCATGACACTGTTGGGGGGTTGCTATTACTGCCATTGACCACCAGTGAAAGGGTGGGTGGTGGGTTAATTATCACCGCCACTGACCACCAATGAAAAAAAGGGGATTCATTATCACTGCCACACGTCACCAATGAAGGGGTGGGGCAGGTAGTTATTATCTTCACTGACCACCAATAAAAGAGGGTTGTTATTACTGCCACTGACCACTATTGAAAGGTGGGTCTCTAATATCATTGCCATTGACCACCAATGATTAAATAATGCTCCCACTGACACCAATGTTGGGGATTGCTATTACTGCCACTGACACCAATGTTGGGGATTACTATAACTGCCACTGACACCAATATTGGGGTTTACTTTTACTGCCAGTGACACCAATGTTGGGAGTGACACCAGTGATGGGTCTTATTTTACTCACAGTTTCTGTTCAATGTACCCCAGGCCCTATTTTATCTAAAATATAGCAACGCAAAGGGTGTAATTGCCACCCTACAAGCCAGAGACATCCATTTTATTCACCAGGCCCAATTTTTGGCCACAAGTGGTCATTTTTCTTCTTATTCTGTTCAAGAAGATCCTCCTGATTATTTTCGCATGTTGGCTACTATGTACAGTATATGTTATGTTCAGAGATGCTAAATAAGAGTTGAGCGTAGTACCGAACTCTTCCACAGCTCACAATGTTACTTTGTAAATACATATTTTTTTATCAGTTTCACCACGTTTGTTCCTTTTACTCCATAGAATACCTCTATAGTTCTGTACTTTGAACATAACACCATTTTTACCTCTAATAGGTCTACAAAAACACATTTACGCAGTCAAAGGGACTTACTACACCAAGTCGCAGACACTGTGGTGTAAAAAAAAAAACAAAAAACATGATGCTAGTTGTTTCAAAATTTCTATAGCTGCAACTTATTGGAGGAAGAGTAAAAGTGGAGATGAGTACCCACAGGTTACATAGTTACATAGTCAGGTTGAAAAAAGACACGTGTACATATAGTTCAAGCAATAGAAAGCAACAAAGTAACACTTAACTTGTGGTTCCACTCTTTAAATGCCTGAAATCACCTCCTGCCCCAGACACCTCCTGGCTGAACTACAAGTACCTCCATAGGTGGTCTGGTCTTCATTTACTTCAACATCCCAAGGAAAGGGATTAGATGACCACTGGAGCTTCAGGTGGTAACTCATTTCATGACCCTGCAAGCAACATGGCCATGTGGGTGGCTGGATGTGGACCAAGCTGGAACCAGTTGTTTTCTGTGTTGTCTCTGCATTGGAACTCCATTAAAACTGTGTTGTGTCTCCATTGGAACTCCATTGGAACCGTGCTGTCTCTCCATTGGAACTCCATTGGAACTGTGTTGTCTCTCCATTGGAACTGTGTTGTCTCTTCATTGGAACTCCATTGGGACTGTGTTGTCTCTCCATTTGAACGCTATTACTGCCACTGACACCAATGTTGAAGAGGTACTAATGCTGCCAGTGACACCAGTGATCAGTCCTATTTTACTCCCAGTTTCTGGTCCCCCAGGTCCATTGGAACAGTCCTGTCTCTCCATTGGAACTCCATTGGAACTGTGTTGTCTCTCCATTGAAACTCCATTGGAACTGTGTTGTCTCTCCATTGGAATTCCATTAGAACTGTGTTGTCTCTCCATTGGAACTGTGTTATCTCTCCATTCAAACTCCATTACTGCCATTGATACCAATGTAGAGAGGTACTATTACTGCCAGTGACACCAGTGAAGGGTCCTATTTTCTGTTCAGTGTCCCCCAGGTCCTATTTTGTCTAAAATATAGCAACACTAAGGGGGTAATTGCCACACTACAAACCAAAATTGGGCCCGATTTTCGGCTGGATGTGGACCAAGCTGGAATCAGTTGTTTTCTGTGTTGCCTCTCCATTGGAACTCCATTGGAACTGTGTTGTCTCTCCATTGGAACTTAATTGGAACTGTGTTGTCTCTCTATTGGAACTGCATTGGAACTGTGTTGTCTCTCCATTGAAACTCTTGTGAATTCTCCCGATGCTTAAGCAGTTGCACATCATTGTAGACTCCACATCTTTGCTAAGATAATGACAATGGGGAACCATGCTTGCACAATCTGTACTGGTATGGCCACCTGTAGACTCAATCAATGGCACATCTGTCAATGTAGACTAGCCACTGGGAGATAGTTGCCACCCAATAACAGGAGGTGCCTGAACAAGGACCTTCATGGTAGGATCATCAGGGATTATTTTAATGGGAACTGCAGATTTAAAAAGCATTTTTTAAATTCCATTACAATGTTAAAGCTTTGAGATTTTGGTGGTTGAGTTCATACCCACTTTAAGCAGTCTGTGGATGTCTTCCTCAAAATGGTTTTGTGCACCCAGCTCTGGGCTTGCCACGTGTCTTTAGGTTGCCATCATGGTAAACAGCAGGGATAAATAAGACCCCCTTGATGATCCCAGTTAACAGCAGGAAGAGAAACAATAATGGGAAAAGGATACATCACACAACAATGTTAATAATAAAGGAGACTGTATCCTTTTTATATATGGAAGAACTAGACCATAGAAATATGTCTATAGCCACCCCATAACAACCTATGGCTTGGAAGAGCCGTCCAGACTTCATGTACTTCACCATTTTCTCCTCCACCAGACACCAAACCTTCCTTTCTAGAGAACTGGATGCCCATCACGGTAACCAGGCATAAATGTGTCTGTGCCAACTTCACCTCACACATAACTTGTGAAGTATTGTGTAGAAAAATATTTTTACCTCTAATTCTTTTCAAGTTATATATTTTATAATAGTAATTTATTGTATTGTATCGTATCTTTTATAATAATATTTTATAATAAAACTGATTATAGTAAAATAATTGCTGTTCTTTTAACTCTTTCTTTCTGGTTTACAAAAACAAAATTGTTGCACCAAAGATTACCGCTGGCCCTATTGTGAGGTCTCTATGTGCCGAAATGTTTGCATTTCACAAACAATGCAGCAGAGATTACTCCTTTTTCAGCATGAGGAATAAGACTCCTCATGTTTTAGCACAGGAGACAGAGGAACAACGTTTATAAACAATTTTACTTTGTATCTCTCTGTCTCCCGTCTGATCGATGTTTATAAACAATATTACTTTGCTTCTCTCTATCTCCCATATGATCAATGTTTATAAACAATATTACTTTGTATCTCTCTAGCTCCTGTCTGATCAATGTTTATAAACATTGTTACTTTGTATCTCTTTAACTCCTGTCTGATCAATGTTTATAAACAATGTTACTTATGTAGCGCTGGTAGATTTGCAATCTACCGCATGTTAGGTAAATTTAGTGAATTGGGTGTTAGGAAGGTTAAGTTTGCCTCTGTTCCAGCTTGGCTGACGTTGTGTGTGCTTCCGTGCTGACCGGTGGGTGTCGCTGTTGCCACTGGTCAGTGTTGGAAAGGCAACGTGTTGAAGCGTATGGATGCTCTTCTGTCCCGGAGACAGCTCGGTGGAGGTGGTCCTCCGAGTTGCATTCTGGGCGAGGGTATTTATGGGACAGACGCCATATTTTGGGGTTTGTTTTTCAGCCACCTGCTGGCCCTCCTGGCCGACAGGTATGCGTTAAGGAGCTACCTCGTGGTCCTCCGATCGGGAAGCCCATGATACTGCGGCGCAGGGGTGGGTCCAGAGGCTTGTCTGGGGCCTACCACCGTGGCCGAGGAATGGTCCTAAGCTGTCGGTCCTGTGTGATGAAGCTGGACAACCGAGGAGATCCCAGGGGAGGACCCGTCTTGGAGGGATCACGCAGAGTGCTGGTCTATAGAGGGGCCTGGTGACTCGGTTGGAGGACGTATCCGAAAGTAACTATACAGCATAGTGTTGCCGGATTGGCTTAAAGGTTCAGGCACTGTGACTGACATTCATTACAGAAAATCTGATACATCCTGTGGCAGAGGATCGTACGGATTTTGTTCCCAAACAAGTCTGTGGCAGAGACTTTGATTCGTGCTGCGTATACTGGTTGCTAGACCGGTGAGAGAGGCCTATCCAGACGAGCAAAGAGTGTGTCCCATGAGGGGAGCGCATTCCACATAGTATCTGAATTCTACCGGGACATTTGTCAAAAGAACCCTACAAGAGGATATTTGAGTTTCTTCTGCAAGTTTCCTTTCCACCTCTTTCCTGCTATTTTCTAAGGATTGAAAACGTACTCCCGCGTTGGTGCGTGTGTCGTCCAGAAGTAAACTCAACGGAACCCCTAGACCTGGTGTCGGTGAAACAGAGGGAAGCAGAGTGAAGGTAATAGACCCACTTAAACCAGCAGCTCCACCGAGAGTTGATACACTATGTATCGCTCTATCTCCTGTCTGTTCAATTTTTTTTAAACAATGTTACTTTGTATCTCTCTATCTCCTGTATGTTCAATTCAGTAGAAAGATTGGTAGCCTAGTCCCCAACTAGGCTGCCACGGGAAAGGAAGGGGGGGGCGATTGGACTATCACGGTACAATAAAAACGGCCCCTTTCCCGTGGCAGCCTAGTTGGGGACTAGGCTACCAATCTTTCTACTCAATTATCTCTGGATGATGGTACAAGTCCCTATCAGTCCCTATTTTGATTACCCACCTTAGAGGCCTACCTACTTCCTCCTGTCTGTTCAATGTTTATAACAATGTTACTTGTATCTCTCTATCTCCCCTCTGATCAATGTTTATAAACAATGTTACTTTGTATCTCTTTCTTCTGTTTGATCAAAGTTTAAAAACAATGTTGCTTTGTACCTTTCCAGTTTGCATTTGAACAGTGTTGATGAACACCGAGTCAGACAGCTTTTTTCTTGTTTACAGTAGCAGCTGCTAGAACTGCTGTATTTACACAGCAACACCTGATTTGATTAATTAGAGCTGAGAATGGCCTGGGGGTGTGAGGGGGGTGTGAGGGGTGTGTGAGGGGGGGTGGGAGGGTGTGTGAGGGGGGTGTGAGGGGTGTGTGAGGGGGTGTGAGGGGGGTGTGAGGGGTTTGTGAGGGGTGTGTGAGGGGTGTGTGAGGGGGGGTGGGAGGGGGTGTGAGGGGGTGTGAGGGGGGTGTGAAGGGGGTGTGAGGGGTGTGTGAAGGGGGTGTGAGGGGTGTGTGAGGGGGGGTGTGAGGGGGGTGTGAGGGGGGGTGTGAGGGGGTGTGAGGGGGGTGTGAGGGGTTGTGAGGGGGGGTGTGAGGGGGTGTGAGGGGGGTGTGAGGGGTGTGTGAGGGGGGTGTGAGGGGGGTGTGAAGGGGGTGTGAGGGGTGTGTGAGGGGGGGTGTGAGGGGGGTGTGAGGGGGGGTGTGAGGGGGTGTGAGGGGGGTGTGAGGGGTTGTGAGGGGGGGTGTGAGGGGGTGTGAGGGGGGTGTGAGGGGGGTGTGAGGGATTTGTGAGGGGGGTGTGAGGGGGGTCTGAGGGGTGTGTGAGGGGTGTGTGAGGGGGTGTGAGGGGGGTGGGAGGGGTTTGTGAGGGGTGTGTGAGGGGGGGTGGGAGGGGGGGTGAGGAGGCTGTGAGGGGGATGGGAGGTGGGTGTGAGGGGGGTGTGAGGGGGGTGTGAGGGGGAAGGGAGGTGGGTGTGAGGGGGTGGGAGGGGGATGGGAGGTGGGTGTGAGGGGGGTGTGAAGGGGGTGTGAAGGGGGGTGTGAGGGGGGTGTGAGGGGGAAGGGAGGTGGGTGTGAGGGGGTGGGAGGGGGGTGGGAGGGGGATGGGAGGTGGGTGTGAGGGGGGTGTGAGGGGGTAGGAGGGGGGTGTGAGGGGCGTGTTGAGGCAGGGGACAGAAAGACTGAATGTAGACGTGTCCCAAAGTTTTTTTGGCATGTGTAGCACATTCTGTGCCCTAAACTAGTGTTTTTTTTAATGAATGCCTGAAGTTCAGCGAAAGATTTAGGATCCATGATACACACAATGCGCTGTGTTAATAATACACAAGTATTGAGCCTTGTGCACAGGGCTGTATTAGGTCATACAACGAGAAAGTCGGGTTTTTTCCTTCCCAGGAAGCCCAGGGGTGTGTGTGTGGCGCTGCCCATAGACACGAATAGCTGTCAGTATAGCGTATGGACACATTCCCTGAACATAGAAAATCTCCATTCAGGGGATATTTCTGTATGCTATATGTGAGTATATACCAGTACTGAGGTATTCATGTGCACAGCCATTCATTTCTACCAATGGATATACAGAACATACATGTATATAGGCTTCCTGGGCACAAAAAAAGATAGAATTTTATCTTGTGCCCCTCTAATGCATTTGTGTGCATGAAGCCTTAAAGCGGGGTCTCCAAACTTTCTAAGAGGCATTTTTACTGTCCTGCAAAGTTTAGGGGGGCTGGACTGTGGCCAATGGGAGAAGAAAGTGCCCCATCATTGGTATCAATAGGGGGAATAGTGCCCCATCATTGGTATCAAAGGGAGGAATAGTGCCCCATCATTGGTGTCAGTGAGAGGAATTGTGCCCCATCGTCAGTGTCAGTGGGAGGAATACTTGCCCCATCTTTGGTATCAGTGGGAGGAATAGTGCCCCATCATCGGTGTCAATGGGAGGAATAGTGCCCCATCATCGGTGTCAGTGAGAGGAATAATGCCCCATCATTGATGCCAGTGAGAGGAATAGTGCCCCATCATTGGTGTCAGTGAGAAGAATAGTGCCCCATCATTGGTGTCAGTGAGAGGAATAGTGCCCATTATTGTTGTAAGTGGGAGAAATAGTGCCCCATCTTTGGTATCAGTGGGAGGAATAGTGCCCCGTCATCGGTGTCAGTGAGAGGAATAGTGCCCCATCATTGGTGTCAGTGGGAGGAATAGTGCCCCATCATCTGTGTCAATGGGAGGAATAGTGCCCCATCATTAGTATCAGTGGGAGGAATAGTGCCCCATCATCTGTGTCAGTGGGAGGAATAAGTCCCCATTGTTGGTGTCAGCAGCAAGAACTATGCCATACTGTTGCTCACAGTGGGGGTAATAATGCCCCAAGGGCGAGATAGAAGCAAGCAAAGGGCCGCAGTTTGAGGACCACTGCCTTAAAGCATGGCTAGTAGAAAGTTAACTGTTATTACTGAGCCATTTAATTGTGGCTGGGACAATTCCAGCAGCTGCCTGCACTGTACACAAAAGGATGGGGATACTCCTGACATCATTGACCTAATAGGGAGTGCAGCTGCAGGGCAGGGAATCTCCCACTTCACAGCTCACTGGCCCGGCACTGACGGCTAACGTCTTGGTTTGGCCAAACACGTATCCGGACTGAACCCGGAGTCAGACCCAAGGTCACATCTAGTGATGAGGGATGATGAGCTTCAGGTTTGGGTTGAACAAGAATTTGACCTTCAACCAGCCTGACCACAGCAGGAGGTTGGTCATTGGGTGCTACCACCGCCAACCTCTGAAGACCTGACTTGTTGACTCTTCTTGGAGTTATGCTGATGTCTTCTCTGCCACTTCCCCAAGAAAGATCTGCTTCCCTTTCTAAATACAAACTCTTCTGTTTTCCCAATTGTTTTATGAACATACTGGATGTTTGTGCTTCACATAACCAGTTCCCTCTCTGGCCTCACATGACCCTAATGACAGCTGATATGCGTAGAGACGTCAGCTGGAAGTAGACCTCGCTACCCAGAAACGAAGGACCAAACCTTCTGAAGAAACAGGAACCGCCCAAACCTGACTGCGTTCATTAATAACAGAGTGTCGATGCACAATAGGTTACTATAAGCACAAAATAATAAAAAAATAAAATAAAAACATTCTTAAAGGATATATATATCTTTGTTCTCCAATAAATAAATAAAAGTTGGTCTTCACACCTGGCTGAGTCAGAGCCTCCAACGCCAAGAGTCATATAATGATTATTTGTGTACAGCACGTGGTAGGAAATAGACATCTTCCATTCGTTCAAATTTCTGAACCACAATAGTAACAAATTTCAAGGAATCTGAAATAAATGATAATAAAACGAATCATCCGAATTCGAAAGTGAGTTCGAATTCAAAAGGGAAACATATTGCAATCAATACAGTGAGGTATAAAAGTGAAATAAGATAATATATAGATAGGAAAAAAGGTTTGGGACTTTAACCACTTCCGGACCGCCCGCCGTCGTTATACGTCGGTACTTTGGCGCTGAATACCGTTGTTATGGCAGCAGATAGCTGAGATAACCACCGGTATTTTTAAAAACAGTGGGTGGTCCGCTTTCAGATAAAAGTGGTCTCTGCGGCGGATTCGATGCAAGATCACTTTTATCGGTGGCGGGAGAGGTGCCCCCCCCTACAGCCGTGTCCTGGTCATCTCCGCTGCTTCCTCAAGCCGTCGGTAGCGGCAGAGACGATCCTTCCCCTCAGAAGCTGGAAGTTCAACCTCAGCTACTCTGTAATTATGTAACTATGACATCAAACGTCACTTATAGGTGAAAAAAAAAAATTATTGAAAAAAAAATGTTTTGTTTTTTTTTAATTGCATTTAAGTGTAAATATGAGACCTGAGGTCTTTTTGATCCCCCAGATCTCACATTAAAGAGGACCTGTCATGCTTTTTTCCTATTACAAGGGATGTTTATAACAGTGCAGATTTTTACCACTTATCACTGTAATAATGTCACTGCTTCCCCATAAAGTGTCAAAAGTGTCAGTTAGGTGTCCGATCTGTCCGTCGCAATGCCGCAGTCCCACTAAAAATCGCTGATCGCTGCCATTACTATTAAAAATAAATAAATAAAAATGCCATAAATCTATCCCCTATTTTTTAGATGCAATAACTTTTGCGCAAACCAATCAATATACGCTTATTGCTATTTTTTTTTTTTTTACCAAAAATATGTAGCAAAATACATATTGGTCTAAACTGATGAATAAATTTGTTTTTTTTTTTACATTTTTTTTTTGGAAATGTTTTATAGCAGAAAGTAAAAAAAGTTTTGTTTTTTTTTCAAAATTGACTTTTTTTGTTTTGTTTTGTTTATAGCGCAAAAAAAAAAAATCAGACACCCTCTATCTAGCAGAACACCTTGTCCCTCTGTTGATGTTGACTCTTCCCCACAACCTTGGCCTGGCCAATGGGAGTATTCTGCTGGCGGGGGGGGGGGGGGGGGGGGGATCTGGATGACCGATTCAGCCCCGGAAGATTTTACCCCCTTCCTGACCGGAGCACTTTTTGCGATTCGGCACTGTGTCGCTTTAGCTGACAATTGCGCGGTGGTGCGACGTTGCACCCAAACAAAATTGACGTCCTTTTTTTCCCCCACAAATAGAGCTTCCTTTTGGCGGTATTTGATCACCTCGGTGGTTTTGCGCTATAAACAAATAAAGAGTGACAATTTAAAAAAAAAACGCAATTTTTTTTTCTTTTTGCTATAATAAATATCCCCCAAAAATATATAAAAAAACCTTTTTTTTTCCTCTGTTTAGGCCGATATGTATTCCTCTACATATTTTTGGTAAAGAAAATCTCAATAAACGTTTATTGATTTGCTACAAAATAGGGGATAGATTTATGGCATTTTAATTATATATATATATTTTTTACTAGCAATGGCGGCGATCTGCGATTTTTATCGGGACTGCGACATTATGGCGGACACGTCGGACAATTATGACACATTTTTGGGACCATTGGCATTTTTACAGCGATCAGTGCTATAAAAATGCATTGATTACTGTAAAAATGTCACTGGCAGGGAAGGGGTTAACACTAGGGGGCGATCAAGGGATTAATTGTCACTAAGGGGTCTATGCATAAATTGTTTGTAGGAATGTGATGAATCCCTGTATTTTCTGTAACACATGTAATTCCTATATTGTTAGCACCATCTAATGGCCACTTTGTGTTTTTTTTTCCCTGATTGAGGTATTCCTAGGGAAAAAACACATTGTGGCCACTAGATGGTGCTGATGATTTAGGAACCACATGTATTACTGAAAAAAATTTCTGCAAGTTGTGGTGTTGGCACAGACATATTTGAGTCTATCTAACATGATGGGCACACAGAAGAGTTCAGTTTTAGGGGCAGGGGGTGAAGCCCATGGATTGGAAGTCTGGGAGAAGCTCTTGGGCTGCAGGTTGCCAAGGGGGTGGAACAGACAGTTTGCCATGGTCAAGCTTTTCCAGCTGTTTGTTAGGATCTGGATTTGAACCCATGACCTTGACCGTCTCCAGCAGTGGCTCTTTTGGCTGAGCCACACAAGATGCTAGACAGTGCCCTCTCTGATCCTTTTCTTCCCTCGTCTCTTGCTTCTGGTGGTCCTCGAACTCTTTGCTTCTCCCATGATTTAAGCCATGTCCTTGCACTCCATCTTTGCCGAATCATTCTGTTACAGTCAGGGGTCAGGCTCACTAACCAGCAGCTATTGCAACAGCTCTCAGGCTCGGTTCACACTGGAACCGGCTGCGGATCGCACAGGAACGCTGTGCGCCCCCATTCTCCGGTTCAGGGACGAATCTGTGCCTGAATTAGGCCCTGAAACGGAGCCAAAGATGCACAGTGCAGTGCGCTCCGCAGCCGCCCCGGAGATATGTGAACCGACGCCATAGAGAGCCGGACACATTCTCCTGCTATGCTAATTGGATGCGGGAAAACCTGCATTCAATTCGCATAGGTGTGAACCCGGCCTCAAAGGGCAAGAAGGAAAAAAGGAAAGAGATTTATTGCAACCAAATCTGGAGATTAGGGATGGGCAGAACACCCCCCCCCCCCCCCCCAGAACATGCAAACAGGCAAAAAGTTCTAGCGAACATGCAAACCCTATTAAAGTCTATGGGACACAAACATAAAAAAACAAAAGTGCTCATTTTAAAGGCTTATATGCAAGTTATTGCCATATCTGAGCATGCAGCCTGGAGGACAGGATGGTGGGGGAGTGCAAGCAAGCCCCCCCCGAAACATACAAGGCCACATGCCCTCAACATGTTGATAGGTACAAGAGCCTCTTCCCGACAACCCTGGCCATTGGTTGTTGGGGTCTGCGGATGGGGGCTTATCGGATTCTGGAAGCCCCCTTCAACAAGGCCCACAGATCCCGCCCCCCCCCATGTGAATGGGTATCGGATACATTGTACCCCTACCCATTCACCAAAAAGAGCGTCAAAAAGTAAAAATCACAACAGACAGTTTTTGACAATTCCTTCATTAAAAACAATAAAGTGTCCTGCGATGTCCATCCATCTTCAATCAATATGGGGTGGTGGTGCGATGTTGGTCTATTGAGTGAGGTGGACCCACATCCCAAAATTCAGGGAGAAATGGAAATTTGATCCTCTTACGGGAGTTTAAAGGGGACACCTACTCATGAGTAATAGAGTATAATAAGGAGTGTAATAGATGTAGGTTTGATTGCAAAAGTTTAGGTGTTTATTGGGGTAAGGATTCGGGTAAGTAGGGGGTACAACAGATGAGGCATGAGGTACAGGATACAGGTTACAAACATGCTTCTTTGGATACAATGCAGTAATACATGCCTTCCAAGCAACATAATATGACATACCTCTGTGCTTGCTGATCCCTATCAGACACCCCTTAGGAAGAGTTTATCTCGAAACGCGTCGGGTACTCTCTGGGTGTGTGCTCCATACACACCTGGAGTCCCATGATTGTGGATCTTCTGCATGTTGTATTGCCATGTTTCCATGTTTGTAACTTGTATCCTGTACCTCATGCCTCATCTGTTGTACCCCCTACTTACCCGAATCCTTACCCCAATAAACACCTAAACTTTTGCAATCAAACCTACATCTATTACACTCCTTATTATACTCTATTACTCATGAGTAGGTGTCCCCTTTAAAGTCCTGTAAGAGGATCAAATTTCCATTCATCCATCTTCAATCACGCCGCCCAACTGACTCAAAGGCTGCATATGGTCCTGATCTTTTTTTTATCAATGTCAGGACTGGGATTTGAACCCATGACCTCTGCTGAATGTGGCAGTGGCTTTTCTTGCTCCCTGTCTGATCCTTTGGACTTTCTTGCCTTGTCTCTTCTTTCTGGTGAACCTTAAACTCTTTGCTTCTCCCATGAACATCCTGATTTAAGCCACCATGCCTCTGTACTTCCTGTTTGCCAGATTATTCTGTCATGGCCAGGGGTTAGGATTGGTGACCAGTAGCTATAGCAGTAGAGAGGCTCACCAGCTAGCAAGATAAGTAAACAAGCAGTTCACCCTGATGGATGAGGTGGGCTCACCTGAGGTGCGGGGGTCTAAGTACTAACCGGTGTTCACCAGAGCTCCTGATGGTGGGGGTGGAGAGAGCACAATAATCTGTCAAACAGGAAGTGCAAAGGTATGGTCTAGATCAGGAAGTTGATGGGAGGAGCAAAGAGTTTAAGGTGCACCAGAAACAGAGACAAGGCAAGAAAGTCCAAATGATCAGAGAAGGAACTATCCAGCATCTCAGGTAGCTCAGCAAGGGGAGCCACTGCTGGATGCTGCAGAGGTTGTGGGCTCAGATCCCAGTCCTGACACTGATATAAGAACTGAGTCTCCTTTAATGTCTCCAGATTGGTCTGTAATAAATCTCTGTCTTTTTTTTCTTCTAGCCCATTGAGAGCTAAACTGGGATCATCAAGGGGTTTTCCATTCCAGATCTTCTGCTGTATACCACTAAGGTCACCTACAGAAACACGTGGAAAACCCTGAGCTCTATGCTCAAAGACTTTCCATGTGCATGTGTCTGAGGCTTGTGGGTGGGGGCTAAACACCCGAGTGGGCAACCCTTGCAAACATGCTTGCTAATGCCTGGGACGAAGGCACAGGGGCCGTGGTCATGTGAAAGTCAGCATTAAGGTGGAACTCCAATTTGGAAGCGAGCCGTTTGACTTGCACAGTTCCACTTTGTACACTGGGAATTTTTCTGTTAAGCACTCATCCCATGGAACCGTACACCTTCTCCTTCTTACGAATGCAGAGTTTCTAAGAGGGCACCGCAGAGCCTGTGTCCTGCTCCACCAGCACAGCCATGATTGCCACCTAACTTTCAGTGAATATGTGAGGATCCCACCATTCACACAATACAGGCTTCTGTTGCTAACGAGCCTTAACACTTTGTTTTGATCCACTTGTCTCACTCTCTTCCCGCACCTCCAGGATAGGTCCATAGGTTCCCTGTGCTGCGATGTCGGTCCAGAGTATGGGGTACTGAATTTTGGTGTGGAGTTCCCCTTAAAATCCATACCAGACCCGAAGGAACCCACGCCGTTTTTTTTCTTAATTCTGTCCTAGGGTTCCCCTTAACCACTTCAATACACTGTATTATATACTGTACACTGACTGCACTGTATATATATATATATATACTAGACTGCCTGTACTGTATATATAATCTACACTGAATGCACTGTATTTATATATATATATATACATACATACAGTGATCTCACAAAAGTGATTACACCCCTCACATTTTTGTAAATCTTTTCTTCTATCTTTTCATGTGACAACACTGAAGAAATGACACTTTGCTACAATGTAAAGTAGTGAGTGTACAGCTTGTATAACAGTGTAAATTAGCTGTCCCCTCAAAATAACTAAACACACAGCCATTAATGTCTAAACTGCTGGCAACAAAAGTCAGTACACCCCTAAGTGAAAAAGTCCAAATTGGGCCCAAAGTGTCAATATTTTGTGTGGCCATCATTATTTTCCAGCACTGCCCTAACCCTCTTGGGCATGGAGGTCACCAGAGCTTCACAGGTTGTCACTGGAGTCCTCTTCCCCTTCTCCATGACGACATCACGGAGCTGGTGGATGTTAGAGACCTTGCGCTCCTCCACCTTCCGTTTGAGGATGTCCCACAGATGATCAATAGGGTTTAGGTCTGGAGACATGCTTTGCCAGTCCTTTAGCAAGGCAGTGGTCATCTTGGAGGTGTGTTTGGGGTGGTTATCATGTTGGAATACTTAAATATATCTGGGGCAATCAGCGCAAACAAAACCTAATAATAAAAAAATTGCAAGCTGGACACTAAAGGATACACCGACCTTAGTAGAAATTATTAAACAGTTAAGTGCAGCGCAAGAAAAGATACAAAATAGCTATTTGGAAGAAATGTTTCAAACTAGTTGAATAAATAAATAAATCATATGAAGTCCATAGAAAATACAGCATAAGTAATCCTCTGGTAATATCCAGGCTGGTTACTTGTCTGCAGGTCTAATAAGTAAAAGCATGTAAGTGCCCTTACCAGATCAGATGGACCCCTTAATTACAGGGGTCTTTCAGGCATCAAAAGACTATTATCAGGCTGCTTTGTAGGATGTCATCAGCAGGAACAAAACGTCAGATATCCCGGGATCCGAGTCAACTGTGAGGTCCGTGCTCACACTGCTTAGCTGGATGTCTTCTGGGAGAGACAAGTGTAAGATGTCCCTGGATCTGAGCGGGCTGTGAGGTCCGTACTGGGTTTCAATGAAATGTCCCGACATGTCCTTGTCCCGAAAAACAGACCCACTTTGAAAAAAGTGCACCCAGCTGCGGCAGCGATGCTGAAATAGGCGATGTCTGTGCAGAGTTGTAGCCGGCAATAACGCAAAAAAGGCAGGTGTCCAGGAGTGGGTCTGTTTTTCGGGACAAGGACATGTCGGGACATTTCATTGAAATCCAGTACGGACCTCACAGCCCGCTCGGATAACTAACTAACCTGCCTCTGCCACTACTTTACATTGTAGCAAAGTGTCATTTCTTCAGTGTTGTCACATGAAAAGATAGAAGAAAAGATTAAAAAATGTGAGGCGTGTACACACTTTTGTGAGATACTATAGATATGAATATATATATATATACAGGGTTTATATATATATATATATATATATATATATATATATTAGAGGGTATATATATATATATATATATATATATATATATATATATATATAAACCCTGTATAATAATAAATAGTAATAATAGTATATATACATATATATATATATATATATTAATACACTGCTTGCACTGTATATATAGTCTACACTACACTGTGTATATATATATATATATATATATATATATATATATACACTAAACTGCCTGCACGCCACTAACTAACCTGCCTCTAGCTAACGTTCTCTCAATCATAACACTATATACGACCGCCGTGTAAGCAGCCTTATATAGTGTGGGGAGTGGATTTAGCCCCCTGAGCCATGATTGGCTAAAAGCACCCTGCCTTTGGTCAATCATGGGTCTCACAGCAGAGCGTGCTGTGATTGGCAGCGCGCCTCCCAGAACTTCATCATATTATATACAAAAAGGGAATGTGATTCCAATTTCCAAGTCCTGTGTCAGCCCTGCCCGTGTGTCATGTCACTCCACCCCTCACATAAATAAAGTTATATATATAAGTCCTGTAATTGAACTCATTACCAGAAAGAAAGCATTGCAGGTCTGAGAGCGACACGATGAACTGATAAGAGATCATTACCCGGAGTCATCAAATCAGCACATTACAGGTGAGATCTGTCTTGTCTTTGACTTGTAGACCATTTGTGTAGTTTATTGTATACTATTAGTTCTTAGAACCCAGGGGGTGAAGCTGGTTATCCAGAATTATATGTGATTTGTGCTCTGCATGTTATTAAAGTTGGAGATATCTAAGAATATAAATACCAAATGAAAACATTTTTAGAAAATTGTGCATTTGTTTTCGAAAAAAAGACATTTGAAGTTGGCATTACCATTGGACGATGAAACTGAAACCTTATATACTGAGGAAATCAGGGGGTTCCTTCCTATTGCAGACTGCAGTAGACCCACAAATGTCCTAATTACACATTATTATTGTAGCGCTCCTTCTCTCTGGGTGGTGGGGGACGACCCCCCCGGGATGGTGTGGCAAGCTGGCAATGAATTTCTCGGGTTGGGATCCTTGGCTTATTGAGGGGTAGAAAGAAAGTTGGGCACCGACTGAATGCATTTGTTTATCTTCTTCTAGCAGCTACTGTATTGGTATCATTGATGGCCCTTTAAGAGCAGCCAAGCTGATTTCAGTAGATCTTTGAGAGCAATCGCCGTCTTCTTTTTTAAAATTTCAATATTGATAATAAATTCTGCCCATTTTCAGGGCTAATAGATAAGGTATTGCCAAAAAGGGCATTGAGAGCTCATAGTGTCTTAGCGGATATATAACAGAGGAAATATATATATATCATAGAGAGGGGATAAGTAATTTTATGTGCTGTTTGCACACAGCAGAAGTCAGGCATGTCTGCAATTCCACTTTGCCAGCATAATCTTTCTCCTCTCCAAGGCACTTATCTGTCAGTTGTAATTTATTTTAAATGCATGATAATATTATAGGCAAGGCATGCAACTCATTTTTTAAAAACAAATCTTGATTATGATATCCATCAATCCATCTTTAAGATGTACCAGACACTTCCAGCCTCAGATCCACAATACCCATTAATAAAGAATATAGAGAAAGTGTAACAATCCAAACATGATGTATATCACAAATATAGTGGGGTTGAAAGTCTGTAAGCAGTGCCCCCCCCCCCAAAAAAAAACAGGTCTCTTATTGCTAATTGAGAATTATTAGCCCTGAGTCCCAAGACCTGGGGTTGGCCAGAGCGGCCAGACTGGCCTACCGGGATATCAGGAGATTTGTGAGGGGAAGGGGCTCCACCAGACTACAAAGAGCGGGGGTTTCCTGCTTACCCGGCGAGGCCGCTATCACACTAAGTCCCGCCTCCTGGACTGGCTTCTATGATAGACAGCACACTGGTCCAAAGCCGGGACGTGTGAAGTCCATCATAGGAGCTGGTCCAGGAGGCAGGACTTAGTGTGACAGCAGCTGTGCTGGGTAAGCGGGAGATACCAGCTTTCTGTAATCCAGCGGCTTTCCTCTCCCTATGCCCTGGAAAGGCTGCGCTGATGAGCACTGGAAAGGCTGAGATAATGAGCACTGATCAGGCTGCATTGATGGACACTGGTGAGGCTGCATCAATGGGCACTGGTGAGGTTGCATTGATGGGCACTGATTGGCTGCATTGATGGGCACTGATCAGGCTGAATTAATGGACACTGGTGAGGCTGGATTGATGGGTACTGGTGAGGCTGACGGACTTCCGGCGGACTTCCGACGGACTTTCTGAACGAACGGACTTGCTTACACACGACCGGTCTTCCCGACGGACTTTCGATGGAGTTACGGTGGACTCCTGAATGAACGGACTTGCCCACACACGGACTAAAGTCCATTCATTTTGAACGTGATGAGGTACAATGGGACTAGAAAAGGAAGTCAATCTCGTGGCTTTTATTGGCAAGATTGACACCTTGCGAGCCCCGTCGCAGAGCACACCGAGCTCTTAGATCTGGTATGGATTTTAAGGGGAACCCCCTATGCTGAAAAAACGGCGTGGGGGTCCCCCCAAAATCCATACCAGACCCTTATCCGAGCACGCAGCCCAGCCAGTCAGGAAAGGGGGTGGGGACGAGCAAGCACCCCCCCTCCTGAACCGTACCAGGCTGCATGCCCTCAACATGGGGGGGGGTGTGCTTTGGGGGAGGGGGGGCACTCTGTGGCCCCCCCACCCCAAAGCACCTTGTCCCCATGTTGATGAGGACAAGGGCCTCTTCCCGACAACCCTGGCCGTTGGTTGTCGGGGTCTGCAGGCGGGGGGGGCTTATCGGAATCCAGGAGCCCCCTTTAACAAGGGGGCCCCCAGATCCCGCCCCCCCACCCTATGTGAATGATTTTGAGGTACTTAGTACCCCTACCCATTCACCTGGGGGTAAAAATGTCAATAAAAAAACACACTAGACAGGTTTTTAAAGTAATTTACGGATGACGAAAAAGACCAGGCCACCGCTAGCAAAAGAGCAGAAGGTAGCGGAGGAGCCCGGCACAAGAACTGGAGAGCGGAAGAAGAACCGGACACCGGGAGAAGAGGCCGGAGAGAGCGGAAAAGTCGGAAGACACCCCCGAATTCGGAAGAAGACCCCCGGAGCTGCCTAATAAATTACTTTAAAAACCTGTCTAGTGTGTCTTTTTTATTGACACTTTTTCCCCCAGGTGAATGGGTAGGGGTACGATGTACCCCATACTCATTCACATAGGGAGGGGGGCTGGGATCTTGGGGCCCCCTCATTAAAGGGGGCTCCCGGATTCCGATAAGCCTCCCGCCCCAGACCGCGACAACCAACAGCCAGGGTTGTCGGGAAGAGGCCCTTGTCCTCATCAACATAGGGACAAGGTGCTTTGGGGTGGGGGGGCCGCAGGGCGCCCCTCTCCCCCAAAGCACCCACCCCCCCATGTTGAGGACATGTGGCCTGGTACGCTCGTCCCCACCCCCTTTCCTGACCGGCCGGACTGCGTGCTCAGATAAGGGTCTGGTATGGATTTGGGGGGGACCCCCACGCCGTTTTTTCAGCATAGGGGGTTCCCCTTAAAATCCATACCAGACCTAAGGACCTGGTATGCTCTGTGACGGGGCTCACTGCAATAGGAAAATGTGTTTTTCCTATTGCAGCGAGTGCGAGATGTATAGCACCCTGTCGTCAAGAACCAGCACGATAGGATCACGCTGGAAACATTCTCGCAGGCAGGTGCTGTAGCTGCCACGTTGTATTTGGTCCATCGGACCAGCATACAGACGAACGGGCTTCCTGATAGGAACTGGGTCCGGCGGAGTTCCGTCGGGAAGATTTGAAACATTTTTCAAATTTAAAGTCCGTCCGATTTTCAACCGAAAAGGTCCGTCGGTAGTCTGATGAAGCCCACACACGGTTGGATTGTCCGCCGGACTTGGTCCGCCGGACCAGTCCGGTCGAACAGTTCACTCGTGTGTACGTGGCATTAGCCACTGGTGGTGGTGCCCAGAACCAAAAACTTTCTTAGACGCTATCAACATGAAACATTGAGTAGGAATAGGATAGTCACTCAGCATAACAGGATTGTCACTCAGCATCAGCATAGGCAGTCTTCAAGGGATCTCACATTTATAAAAAAATGATTCGGTTACTTCAGCATCAGGTAGCTGGTGATCCAAGACTGAATCATTTTTATGAAGGTGAGCCGATCAACCGAGTCGGTGGACAGGCGCACTCTGTGATCGGTTACAAAGCCTCCAGCGGCACTGAATGTGCGTTCCGAAAGACTGCTGGATGCAGGACAGGCCAGTAGCTCAATTGCATACTGTGCAAGCTCTGGCCAGTGATCAATCTTCAAGACCCAGTAACCCAGTGGATTTTCAGTTGGAAAGGTGATGGTTGCTGGAACCGATCAGGCCTTGGGGCTGCGGACTAAAAAATTGTCTGAACGCATTGGTCATATGGCCACCTTCTCCACCGCTCCTTCTGTGATTGACCGAAGCCTCAGCAACACGTTGTCCAGGAGGACCAGGAAATTGTAACCTTCCAGGCTCTGGAAATGCATTGCACAAACCTTTCTGCAAGACCTCCCGAAGATGTTTCATCCTCTGCTCCCTCTGCGACGGCTGGATAAGTTCCTGCCACCTTACCCTTGTAACGTGGATCAAGAAGGGTTGTCAGTCGGTACTGATCCCACTCCTTGATACCACGAAAACGAGGGTCCTTTCATAGGCTTTGCAGGATCAGGGAGGCCATGCAGCGTAGGTTTGCTGAGGCATTCGGTCCGAAGTTTTCTGGGTCACTAAGGACGACCTGATCCGTAGCCACCTCCTGGCGGCCACATACAAGTCCATGAGTTTCTGGGGCCTGAAAACAATCCCTTGAAGACTGCTGCTGATGCTGAGCGCCAGGCTTCACTTCCATGCTGACACAATCCTCCTCCTCTTCCTGTGAGATAGGCGGGCCTGCAGGAATACTGTCTGGATAAAGGGGGCCTTGAGACGTAAGGAAGTCTTCCTCTTCCTCCCTCTGTTCTGCCTCAAGTACCCTCTCCATTATTCCACGCAGCATGTGCTCCAACAGGTAGACAAGAGGGACAGTATCACTGATGCATGAACTGTCACTGCTCACCATCCTCGTGGCCTCCTCAAATGGCGACAGGACAGTGCATGCATCCTTGATCATGAGCCACTGGCGTGGCGAAAAAAAGCCAAGCTCCCCTGACCCTGTCCTGGTGCCATACTCACACAGTTACTCATTGATCGCCCTCTGCTGTTTGTGCAGCCGCTGCAGCATTGCCAACGTTGAGTTCCACCTGGTGGGCATGTCACAGATGAGGAGGTCAGCAAGCCGAGTACTGGCATTATATGACCTGCGGAAATGCCCACAGACTTTCCTGGCCTGCCTCAGGAGATCCTGTAAGCCCGGGTACCTGCACAAGAATTGCTACAACACCAAATAAGGACCTGAGCCAAACAGGGAACATGGGTCAAGTGTCCCTGTCGGAAGGGGGGAGAGGAGGTTGGTGCTATTGTCGCAAACCACCATTCCTGGCTGAAGCTGGCATGGTGTCAACTACCTCTGAGCCTGCCCCCTCAGGGCTGCCAGAATCTCTGCCCCAGTGTGGCTCCTGTCCCTTAAGCAGACCAACTCAAGCACCACATGGCATCTTTTTGCCTGAGTGCTTGCGTAGCCCCTAGAACGCCTACGGAACACCGCTGGTTCCAAGGACAAATCTGCACAGGAAGAGGCCATAGAGGAAGAATAAGAGGATGGGGGTGGAGGAGAGAGGTGTGGCAGAATCACCACTACCAGCATTTTGGAGGTGTGGTGGCGGAACAAGCTACAACAATACTGCACCCTGTCCTGCATCCTTCCCAGCTGCCAGCAGGGTTACCCAGTGCGCCTTGAAAGAAAGGTATCGTCCCTGTCCATGCCTGCTGGACCATGAGTCAGCGGTAATATGCACCTTACCGCTGACCGCCCTGTCCAACGAGGCCAAGACATTGCCTTCCACATGTCGGTAGAGAGCCGGAATGGCCTTCTGAGAAAAAAATTGGCGTTTGGGAACCTGCCACTGAGGTACCGCACATTCCACAAATTCTCGAAAGAGTCTACCAGCTGAAAAGGCAGCAGTTGGAGTGCTAGCAATTTAGCCAAACTAGCATTCAGCCGCTGAGCATGTGGATGGCTGGGACCGAATTTCTTTCGCCGGTTTAGTAACTGGGGTAGGAAAATTTGCCTGCTACAATCGGATGTTGGTGTACCGCTAGCAGATTGCCCGCAAGTGCTTGGGACACCTAATTCTACACCTTCATTCCTCTCAGTGCAGATCTCTGAGAGAACTGAAGTTATAGCGGGGTTGGAGATCCCAGCTGATGAGGAGAAAGGAGAGGTCCGCCTTGTTCTTTGCTGTGGGTCTTTGAAGTACTGTTGCCAACGAACTGCATGGGAGCTCGACATATGTCTGGTCAAGCATGTGGTGCCCAAGTGGCTTCTTGGGTCAGCAGCGCCCTGCACATGCAGAGCTCTGCGATGTGATGCAGTCGGTTGCCTGCCCTTAAGCTGGCCCCTGGAGGGCATCCTGCCTCGTTGGAGATGTGCCTCCTCCTCCTTTGTCCTATTTGGCACCCACGTAGAATCAGTGACCTCATCATCCCCTCCCTCCTCGCCACTGGAGCAAACCTGGCAGTATGCTGCAGCTGGGGGAACATGACTGCCAGTTTCTTGTCCTTCTTTGGCACCCCCTCTCTCTGGGCTCACGTTACTGCCTTCATCCTCAACCAGGGTACGATCATTGGAGCCTTCAAAACTCTGTGCATCCTCCTGCAGCATGTACCCTACACTGTGGTCGAACAGTTCGGGGGACTCCTAAGGGCATGATGGTGGGGCTAGGGAAGGAGTGACTGATGACATTGAGCTGATGGAAGAGGCCAATTTGGCAGCTGCATTGGCAGGCAAACTACTCTGAGTCTGAGTGACAGAGGATGAAGAGGATGAGGACGGCTTGGTCATCCACTCTACCAATTTTTCTGCATGTTGTGGCTGCCGAAAAAAAGGACAAGCGTGCCCCACGGCCACATGGTGAGGATGCACCGTGTTCATGACCAGCACTGTTGGCTGTAGACACCGAGTCTGCTTGCCCTCTTTTTGTGGCCTGGGAGCATCTGCCTCTTCTTGCTGGCCTTCCAGACATACTGTACAATTAGATTAGCAAAACAACGCCTGAAGTTTACTAAAAACAGTACACCAGGAATGGTCTACAGTCAGGTATAGGCTTGGCTAGACTATATATATACAAGCCTGTATATATATATATATATATATATATATATATATATATATATATATATATATATATATATATTAAATGAACTGCAGCTCACTGAGTCACCTGCCTAAAAGTGTCTTTGAACACGTACTCCAGGAATGGCTTATAGTTAGGTATATATATATATAAATATATGAAATACACTACAGCTTACTGAATCCACTGACTGCCTGAAGTATATTAGAAACAGTACAGCAGGAATGGTCTGCAGTGAGATCTAGATAAACTGGATACAGTGGATATATATTTCCTGTCGCATCATGGCAGCATACACGTTGGGTTGTGACTCCGCCTCCACAACCTGATAGGACCACATAGCTATAAATTAAAGAGTAGACACCTGCCCCAGTATTCTCTTATTTTTCCTCACCTGTCAGGACCGCACGGATCAGCACCCCCTTACCGCTTTGCCCCAGCCAGGTTCTAGCCTCTCCTGGGTGGAAGTCCTTCTTGTACAGCCTCTAAACGAGCTAAATGGAAGGAGCCCCACTCTGGTGATCTCAGGGGCACTCATCTCAACTCAAACTGTTTGCCATGATATAAGCCTTAAAAAGGCTTCAAGTGCAACAGCCCACAAAAGCCTTAAACAGGCTTGCTGGAGGATTGGCCATGTGATGCAGTCGGTTGCCTGCCCTTAAGCTGGCCCCTGGAGGGCATCCTGCCTCGTTGGAGATGTGCCTCCTCCTCCTTTGTCCTATTTGGCACCCACGTAGAATCAGTGACCTCATCATCCCCTCCCTCCTCGCCACTGGAGCAAACCTGGCAGTATGCTGCAGCTGGGGGAACATGACTGCCAGTTTCTTGTCCTTCTTTGGCACCCCCTCTCTCTGGGCTCACGTTACTGCCTTCATCCTCAACCAGGGTACCTCTCCAGTTTCAAGCTGGTCTGGGCGGAGACCATACACGATACCTGGACCCTGGCCACTGTCAATTTCGGCCACAGATGGTCCTTCAAGAATCGACCCCCAAGGGATCAATTCTGCCCAACCCGTATTCCTCCACCCGGGGAGAAAAGGTTGTCCCTTCTAAATTATGTCCTAGAACTTCTTCAAAAACGAGCGATAATAGAGGTTCTGCCAGCACAACGAGGCAGGGGATTCTATTCTCCACTATTCCTCGTCAAAAAGAAGTCAGGAGACTTTCGGACGGTTCTAGACCTGAAGAACCTCAACAAGTCCATCAGAGTGGAGTCTTTCAGGATGGAAAGCCTGCAGTCTATCCTTCAGGCCATAAACTTAGGAGACTGGATGCTCTCCATAGATCTCCAGGATGCCTACCTGCACATACCAATCCACGTGGCATTCCAAAAGTTCCTGCGATTCTCGGTGGGTCAGGGGCACTTCCAATTTCGAAGCCTCCCTTTCGGGATCTCTACGGCCCCCAGAACATTTACGAAGGTTCTGCTTCCAGTGATAGCCTTTTTGAGGGAGAACGGTCTAAGGGTCCACCATTACCTGGACGACATTCTTCTCCTCTCAAACAGCCAGGAATCACTCGTGCAACATCGCGAGGTCTTAGTTTCCACCCTAACGAGTCTGGGTTGGATAATCAACTGCCAGAAGAGCAACATTCAGCCTACTCAAAGGATGGTCTTCCTGGGAGCCGAATTAGACACCCGAGCCAACACGGTGGAACTGCCAAGGGAGAAGTTGTCCCTAATAATTCAGAAAGTGAAGGATGTGGTTCCAGCGTCATGCCTACCAGCCAGAGCATACCTCAGCCTTCTGGGTTCCCTATCAGCAACCATTCCAATGGTCAGATGGGCGCAATGGAATACCAGACCTCTGCAAGCCTCCTTCCTGTGCCAGTGGGATGGATGGTCCATGTCCCAATTGATTCGCATCTCAGAGGAAGCCAGGCTATCTCTACGGTGGTGGACCCACCCCGACAACCTCAGCAGATGCAAACAGATAGTCATCCTCCACCAGGAGGTGGTAACTTCGGACGCCAGTCTGGAGGGATGGGGGGCACACTACCTACATTATGCAGCTCAGGGCCACTGGCACTTCAAAACCAAGGATGTAGTATCAAACGTTCTAGAGATGAAGGCAGCCTTCCAAGCCCTCTTGGCATTCAGCTCACTTCTGAGAGGGAAACAGGTCCTCATTCAAATGGACAACCGAGTGGCTGTAGCCTACATCAACAGGCAGGGGGGTACCAAGAGCATCTCCATGATGCGGGAAGTTGGTCCGGTGATGCGATGGGCTCAACTGAACCTGCGGGACCTGAAGGCGGCCTATATTCCGGGGGTTCAGAACCTACTGGCGGATTCTCTCAGCAGAACATTCGTTTCCAACAACGAGTGGTGTCTAAGCCCGCAGGCCTTTGCCCTCATATGCCAGACATGGGGTCATCCAGACATAGACCTCGCAGCAACACCAGAGAACAAGAAGTGTCAGAGGTTTCTGTCAAGAAACCCCTTCCCCTCAGCGGAGGGAACGGATTGTCTCCAGCACGCCTGGAACTTTCGCCTAGGCTACATTTTCCCACCGACCCCACTGATAGCCAAGTTCCTTCTGAGGCTCAAACATTCAACAGCTCTAGTCCTGGCTGTGATTCCCTTTTGGCCACGGAGGCCTTGGTTCACCACCCTCCTGCAACTGAGCACAGCGGATCCACTTCCACTCCCGGTGACAACGGATCTACTAACCCAGGGCCAGTTACTACATCCGAATCCAGAGAGATTGCACCTAGCGGCCTGGAGACTGAAAGGTCTAGGTTCCTAGATCAAGGCTGTTCTCAGAAGGTAGTCGATACCCTGCTTCAAGCCAGGAAATCCTCCACGAATAGCACCTACGAGAGAGTCTGGGGAAAGTTCTCTTCCTTTGCTCAGGAACAAGGTTGGGACCCTTCTTCCCCATCAGCAGTACAAGTGATTGAGTTCCTCCTGTCAGGTCTAGACAAAGGCCTTAGGTCCAGCACCCTGAAAGTCCAAGTCTCTGCCATCTCTGCTCTGACAGGGGTTAGGTGGGCACTTAACCCTCTCGTGGTTCAATTTCAAAAAGCCTGCCTGAAGCTAAGGCCTCCCAGAAAGTCTTCATTTCCAACATGGGATCTATCAACTGTCCTAGAGATTCTATCTGGAGAGCCATTCTCCCCACTTGAGGATACCTCCCTCTGGGACCTGACTCTAAAGGTATCATTCCTAATTGCCATCACTTCTGCGAAGAGGGTCTCAGAAATGCAAGCTTTGCTGATCAAAGAACCGTATCTGATGGTTTACCCAGACAGGCTAACCCTGAAGCCTTCAGACAGGTTTATCCCAAAAGTCTCCTCTTCGTTCCACTTTAAACAGGAGATTGACCTCCCGGCTTTGATCACGGATCAGGGCGTTCCTCATCCCCTGGATGTCAAGGGCAACATTCTGCATTACCTCTCGGTAACCAAGTCATTCAGAAAATGCGAGAACTTTTTAGTCATCCCACATGGGTTCAGGAAGGGCCAGGCAGCTTCTGCCCGTACCATCGCCTCATGGCTCGTGAAAGCTATCAAGAAGGCCTACTCCTTAAGCACCTTACAGATTCCGGAAGATCTAAGAGTGCATTCCACCAGGGCCATGGCTACTTCATGGGCAGCTTACTGTAAAGTTTCAGCGGAAACCATTTGTAGAGCGGCCACTTGGTCTTCGAGGAACACCTTCATTTCCCATTATAGAATAGACGCTGCACACTTAGCAGCAGTTGAATTTGGGAGGGCCGTCATACAGGCCAACTCTTCAGTTTCTTGTCAATAAATTTAATTTTGCATTCCCACCCAGTTTGGCGAGTTACTCCCCAACGTGTATGCTGCCATGATGCAACAGGAAAACGGAAAATTGTATACTCACCTTTCCGTAATTTTCCTTTCCTCTTCATGGCAGCATACAATCACCCACCCTCTGAGGTGACATGTGTATATATTTACAGAGAATACTGGGGCAGGTGTCTACTCTTTAATTTATAGCTATGTGGTCCTATCAGGTTGTGGAGGCGGAGTCACAACCCAACTGTTTGCTGCCATGAAGATGCGACAGGAAAGGAAAATTACGGAAAGGTGAGTATACAATTTTCCGTTATATAGCAGTCTGACTATATATATATATATATATATATATATATATATATATATATATATATATGAAATACACTGCAGCTAACTGAATCAACTGCCTGCCTGAAGTAGATTAGAAATAGTGCAGCAGGAACGGTCTGCAGTGAGATCTAGCTAACTCAATAAACTGCCTGCTCAAAGTAAATGAAATGACACACTTTCTCTCTCTCTATCTATCTCTCTATAATGCCAACAACACACTACACAGGGCCGACGTGCAGGCAGCCTTATATAATGTGGGGCATGTACTTAACCCCCTGAGCCATAATTGGCCAAAGGCACCTTGCTGGAGCACTATTCCTTCCAAAGAAACCAATGATGGGGCACTATTCCTCCCACTGACACCAATGATGAGGGCACTATTCCTCCCACCGACACCAATGATGGGGCACTATTCCTCCCACTGACACCAATGATGGGGCACTATTACTTCCAAAGAAACCAATGATGGGGCACTATTCCTACCACTGACACCAATGATGAGGGCACTATTCCTACCACTGACACCAATGATGAGGGCACTATTCCTCCCACTGACACCAATGATGGGGCACTATTCCTCCCACTGACACCAATGATGGGGCACTATTCCTTCCAAAGAAACCAATGATGGGGAACTATTTCTTCCACTGACACCAAGGAATAGGGCACTATTCCTTCCACTGATACCAAGGATTGGGCACTATTCCTTCCACTGACACCAACAATGGGCTCTAGTCCTCCCACTGATCACTGACACCCTGGCATTTTGTGGTCCTGCTGACACTGGGGCATTTTTTTTAGTCCCGTTTACCACTAGCCACAGTCCGGCCTATCAACAATCTGAATCTTGGCATTGGAGGCTCTGACTCAGCCAGGTGTGAAGACCAACTTATATTTATTTATTTGAGCAAAAAGATATATATATATCCTTTAAGAATGTTTTATTTTCTTATAGTGACCTTTTATGCATCTACACTCTGTTATTAATGAATGCAGTCAGGGTTGGGCGGTTCCTGTTTCTCTGGAAGGGTTGGTCCTTCATCTCAGGGTAGCGAGTTCTACTTCTGACTGATATACGGTATGTGCGTCACCTGTCCTTAGGATCAGGTCTATAAGAGGCTAGAGAGGGAGAGTAAGCATCCATTCATGTGAAACGCGTTAGCTACTGTGCTCTGTATTGTCCCTGTGAAGGGTTCTATGTTGGATTTTAACGATTTACAATAAAGATGCCTTTCTTCAGAGTGCGGCTGTCCAGGATTTCTTCATTGCTCTAAGAACGCTAGGGAAAGGTTCCAGATGAGGAGGGTAAGCGTAAGGCCTCATCTCTTCTGGACCAACTTCCTATTGGGGCCTAGGCCGCATTCAGTCCCCATTTAGAAGACGCTGTCATTCCGGATGGAGTTTACTACTGTCATGCCACTGAACTGTGTGTGCCTAGCTGGGCGATTGTCCCACCAGGCTTGTTGTGAACTGTTGTTGCGTTCCTTCAATACAATTCCATTGCACCTGCCCGTGTGAATTATTGTCACCTCGCCACGCTGCACCCCACTTTCATGCTTGATGGATGGAGGTTGCACCAGAAGCCAGGTGTGAAATAGCCATACAGATGTGGCTACACTGAGACAGGACAGGACTCCCAGCAGAGGAGCAGATAGGCTTAAAGTGAAGAGTTGTGAGGTCAATGGGTCTGCAGAGAAGGAGGTTCATTCTCAAACACCGTGCTCATAGAACCCACTAGATATTGCAGGATGTAACCTGGGGCTATTGGCTAGCTGTGCATTCTGGAAGCTCCCGTTGGTGTCTCAGAAGATATCTTTGTAATGATTTCTTTAATCACTATGGGAGGACTGGGACCAACAAAAAAAAAAACAGCTAGCCTTTTCATGGGATGGCCAGATATCTGTGGGGGAAAGTAAGTGTACCACCTAATGTGTGCCATTATGCTTCAGTCATTGATGGTGGGCATGGTGAAAGAAGGGTTTTCCTAAAGGAAATGGTTTATAACGACACACCTTTTCAAATCCTCCACCATCAGTTTAACTGGCAGCTCTTGGCACTCAACTTCATAACATCTCAGAGCTGGAAGTTGGTGCAGGAAGATTTCCCTCCGCCAGGAGCTGGGTTCACAGGTTTGAATGGGGGGCAGGTAGTTAAGTAGTATGTAATGTCAATCACGTGTCACTGACTGTGGGTCCTGCTCTGATCAGCATCTGAATGGTAACATACCTCCACTTGGGGCAACATATCTCATTAGTAATGGTCCAGAGAGAAAATCCCCCCCAACTCAGTCCTTCCTTGTCATTGACTATATAAGGACACTACATTTTTCTCAACTGTTCTCATACATCTCACTCCTTGTGCAATGTTCTACTCCACTTCTTTTAATGACTTCATAGCTTGACCTTGGCCTGTTTTGTCTATCTATGAGACCTCATTCTGGTAATTCCAAGATGGCCAAGAAAGCATGTAGCCCTAGATGGGAGTGCGCATGGTAGGATGTAGGGATGAGTTCAAGCATGTTTGGATGCTAGTGCAAACCCACCTGAGTGAGCCCACCAAGAAGCTGTCACTGTACTGGGCCAATTCTAAGTGGCCAAGGAATGCTACTGCAGATGATTGGCCCTGTATAATGATAGATTACTGCTGGGCTCACTCAGGTGGGTTTAGTAGGGTGATAATATTTGGCCTACGGGGAGACCATTCATTCTACCATGTTCATTTTTTGGTTAAAAGTGGTTTTATGATCACGAAAGAAAAGAAGGGTTCAGATACAATTCACACATGAAACGGAAAACATCAAATGGATACCATAGCATCATTTTTTATTGTTTGATACACTTTACACAAACTGTTAGAAAAGGAACCCAAAATGAAAGTGTATCTAAACCCAAAAACCAAAATGTCATATATTGCAAGCTTAGCAGTTCCTAGATGTGATGGATGCATTCGGTTTTTTTTTTTCAGCTTTTCTTTTTTTTTTCCCCCCCATTTATTTTCTCCTGGTGATCCAGTTATGCCCTTCCTGTCCAAGGGTGACAACGCCCAAGTTGTCACCCTAGAACGGGAAGGTGTTTTATGGCTAGGGAAGAGGTTCCCCTCTCCATATCTTCAGAACATGGATGGGGGCCTTCTTCAGCTCACAAAAGATAAATGGGGAAGCTGATAGCATTGTTTGAGATATCAGCACAGCAAGTGACAAGGACACTGGATTTCTGGCAGGATCAAGGGGTATTGCTCTGTACTTGCAGAAAATGAAATGAGTCCACATTTCACATGCTTTGTGCTTCTCTGCCCGTCTTCTAATGATGACTTCATGGTTTGACCTTGGCCTTTTCTTGGCTTTATATGTGAGATTTCCAAGATCATTTTGCTTTACTTGTCATTATGATATCTTATTGGGAATCGTACTCTATACATTGGTATCCTCTAGCTATGTGATAGAATGCCAGTATATCACCCAGAACTCCGTCATATTGTATTCAAAGGAATGTGATTCTTATTTCCACTGAAATCCTGAGTCAGCCCGGCCCGTGTGTCACGTCACTCCACCCCATGCAGATATATATTTAAGTCCTGTATTCCATCTCATTGCCAGAAAGAAAGCATTGTATGCCTGAGAGCAACAGGATGAACTGATATAGATCATTACCTGGAGTCAACAAGCAACCCTTTACAGGTGAGATCCACTATCTTATTTAATTTTTATGAATTTACAAAATACAAAGTTACATAGTAGGTAAGGCTGAAAAAAGACAATAGTCTATCCAGTTCAACCTGTGTAGGTGTATGTGTGTCAGTGTCTATAATAATTTCCCTTATCCCTGTATGTTGTGTTTTTTTTAAATATACATCCAAGAGTCTTTTAAAAATATCCATACTTCCCGCAGGCACCACCAATTGTGGGAGAGAGTTCCACGTCCTTATTGCCCTGACAGTAAAGAACCCCCTGTGCAGTTTAAGGTTAAACCGCTTCTCCTCCAGTCTCAAGGTGTGGCCCCGTGTCCTCATACACTCCCTGGGACGAAATAGTTTTTTTCCTATGCTGGGATCCTCATTAAGTTATTTGTAGATTGCTATCATCTCCCCCCTCAAGCGTTGCATCTCCAGCGAGAATAAATGTAATGTTTGCAGCCGGTCCTCGTAATTGAGGCCCTCCAGTCCTCAGGGGGTGACAAACCCCAGGGCCTTGGGAGCCATCGGATACATGTCCATAACAAAGTACATCAACACGGAGGATCCAATAGGTCTACCCAACAACCAACTTGCTGGCTTCTGGTATACCATTACGATAAGGCTCAACCTCTGAGTTGAAGTGGAGAGGGTAGATAAAATTTAGGGGAATGGACAAGGACTAAGTGACTTACACCAATGGCTACCAGGGTGGCCAGAGGTAGGAAGGGGCACTCCCTGACATATAGTGTATTTGCAGATGAAAAAGAAATGGAAAATTAAATTGGAAGGCACATGGGAGTGCCCGGAACTCATCTGTCAATGGAAATAATCCAATGGGTCCATTTGTTTTTGAAGGAGTCATGTGCATCATGTTGACGAGCTCTCATTTCTTCATTCTCATCATCTGGCAGACTTCGGCAATTCACTCTAGGATGGTCAGGGTTGTGGTGGACTTCCAGCGCTTGGAGATAACGGCTCTGGCTGGAGATGAAAAAATGTGGGTTAGCCACTGAGATAGAGCATGGAAATACAGAGAGGATGACAAGTCGTGGAGTGTGGAGGAGGTGACTCAACTATGGATCTGAGCAATTTGTCACAGAAAGGTTTACGTGTACCAGCCGGTCAGAAATATAAAGTTCCTCTTCTGGACCAAGATGGCCATACATTGTTTATGGGTATAGAGAGAAGCACATCGCCCTCTCCTCTTCTGAGATCATGATATTCAGTTATTTTTCTTATTCTTTGAGGAAGTATAAGTTATCTGAGTGAGAATATGAGAATAGCACACCATAAAGGAAGGGTTTCTCCTCTGCCCTTAAAAGCATCCAGATCACCAAGATCTGTGTTTTTGAATGTTTTAAATTTTTTAAAAATGGTGCCGTTGACATCCGGGTAAACCATAAGTGATGTCTGGTCATCGCCTCTGGGTTACTATAGTGGAGAGCCGATCAATGCCGATCTCAGCTTTGTTAAGCTTCCCGACCAGCCGGTGAACGTGCCCGCTGGTCGCTCGGGTCTCTCGGTGGGACAGGAGAGCCAGAGCAAGCCACGGAAGGTGGCGGGATATAACCACCAAAAGTCCAGCAATGTACCATTACAGTGCACAGCCATTTTCCGATCTCTCCAGAGATGTTCAATCGGGTTCAAGTCTGGGCTCTGGCTGGACCACTCAAGGACATTCCCGTAGCCACTCCTTTGTTATCTTGGCTGTGTGCTTAGAGTCGTTGTCCACTGAAAAACATCCCCACAGCATGATGCTGCCACCACCATGCTTCACTGTAGGGATGGTATTGGCCAGGTGATGAGCGGTGCCTGGTTTCCTCCAGACATGATGCTTGCTATTCAGGCCAAAGGGTTCAATCTTTGTTTTGTCAGACCATTTGTTTGTCATGGTCTGAGAGTCCTTCAGGAGCTCTTTGGCAAACTCCAGGCGGGCTGTCACGTGCCTTTTACTGCGGCGTGGCTTCTGTCTGGCCACTCTACCATACAGGCCTGATTAGTGCAGAGATGGTTATTCTTCTGGAAGATTCTCCTCGCTCTACAGGGAAAAACGCTGCAGCTTTATCAGAGTGATCATTGGGTTCTTGGTCACCTCCCTGACTAAGGCCCTACTCCCCCCATCGCTCTGTTTAGCCAGGCGCACGCTCTAGGAAGAGTCCTGGTGGTTCCAAACTTCTATTTACAGATGATGGAGGCCATTGTGGTCATTGGGACCACAGATCTGGGGAAGGGTACGGGGAAGGGTACAGAAATGTTTCTGTACCCTTCCCCAGATCTGTGCCTTGATACAATGCTTGGACTTCATGGGCCCAAAAAAAGATGGCCCTGACTATGGCGCCCCCGAGATGTGGTTCCTTCCCTTTTTATGTGTGCCCCAGTAGAGCGCGGTGCTTCCCCGAAAAGCCCGGGAAACCCTGACCAGCGGAGTTAAAGTGTTACTAAAGCCTTGTTTTTTTTTTAACTTAAAAAAACAAACATGTCTATTCTTACTCACTCTGTGTAATGGTTTTGCACAGAGCACCCCTGGTCCTCTTCTTCTGGGGTCCCCCTCTGACGCTCCAGGCCCCTCATCGGGTACCCCATGGAAAGCCACTTGGAACTCTCCCTTGGACGCCATTTTTGCCCAGTCTCTTTCTTATTGTTGAATGATGAATGCTGACCTTACCTGAGGCAAGTGAGGCCTGCAGTTCTTTAGATGTTGTTCTGGGTTCTTTTATGACCTACTGGATGAGTCGCCATTGTGCACACAGAGTAATTTTGGTAGGCCGGTCACTCCTGGGAAGGTTCACCGCTGTTCCAAGTTTTCTCCATTTGCGGATAATGGCTCTCACTGTGGTTCTCTGGAGTCCTAAAGCCTTAGAAATGACTTTGTAACCCTTTCCAGGCTGATAATTGTAAATGACGTTGTTTCTCACCCTTTTAGCGTGCTTCACTTTGTCGCACAACTTCTTTTTAAGTGATTTCTTGAATAAACAGGTTTGGCAGTAATCAGGCTTGGTTGTGGCAAGTGAAAGTTAACTCAGCTTTCCAAAGAATTTGGTTAATCACAGTTCATTCATGATTTAGCAAAGGGGGCAATTACTTTTTCACATAGGGCCAGGCAGGTTTGGGCAGTTTTGTTCCCTTAATAAATGAAATCTTCATTTGAAACTGCATTTTTTATTTACTCGGGTTATCCTTGTTTAATACTAAAATTTGTTAGATGATTTGAATCATTTAAGTGTGAAAAATATGCAAAAAAAAAAAAATAGAAAATTAGGAAAAAATCAGGGGGCAAATACTTTTTTCACAGCACTGTACATTTTAAGCCTTATATACATTGTGACAAATCTAAAAAAGAAACCAGAGGAAATTGAATTAACTTTTTAGCTTATATATAGATGTATTGTTAATGAAAGGAAGTAATTCTTCTTCATTGATAGCTATGTCATATGTTTAATACAGGTGGAAGAAGAAGATACTCTCCACTAAAAAAGGACAACATGAATTTCACCAGTGGAAATGAGACAGACAAAAAGGACCTCTGGACGTGCATAGGTGCTCCTGAACTCTTGCTCCCTATCGTAGATGGTGTTTTCATCGGGATTTGTGTCTTAGGCTTGGTGGGAAACATTATCGTGTTTTGGAACCTTTGCTTCAGGATCCGGAGGAACAAATATACAGTTTACATCGCCAACCTGTGTGTGGCTGACACCCTCTTGCTAACAGTGGTGATGTTGACGTTGATGGTCGAGATCAGCAATTTCTTTGGTTTACATCCTGGATCTAAAGTGACGTGTCCCTTCTATGTATTTGTGGATACATTATATTACCCCCTGGTCTATTCTGGGAAAAACATCCTGACAGCCATCAGCGTGGAGAGGTGTATCTCCATCCTGTTCCCCATTTGGTATCGCACTTGTCGCCCCAAGAAGTTCTCCACTATGGCGTGCGCAGTTCTCTGGCTCCTTGGCATCTTGGAGGGCCTCCTTGAAGTCATTTTGTGTGATCCAGAAGCTTACACCAGTCAGCAGGCGCAATGTGTAACGATTGAAGTGATGATTTTTGTGTCTGCGATCGGGATATGTCTACCGCTCATGGTTATTTCCAGCGTTGCCTTGCTCTACAAAATAAGGAGGACGGTCGGTCAGGAGTACTCTCCTAAGCTGTATATCATTATCATCGTAGCAGTCATTGTCTTTATCTTATCGGTCTTGCCGTTAAATATTGTTCGTTTTTTAGTGGTTTGTAATGTGCTGAAAACAGTCAAGCTGGTTTTTATTAGTCAGTATTGGCTGGTCACTAATTGCGTCATCAACCCTTATATCTACTTCCTTGTTGGGAAAATATGTAATCAGACCACATGTTGTTCCATCAAGGATTCCCTTCAACGAGCCTTCGTGGTGGAAACAGACACGAGTCCTTTTTCTTCAGAAGGACAACAAGCCCAATAACACATGAAGATAAGCCAATCTTACCAATGCCTTCTGGATCACATTATGAAAGGAAAAGCCACCAGTTTTCCAGCTGCATTCGAAATATGAATTTAAAGCCATGAACTGATTTTGGCTAATGCAAGACAAGCCAACAGGAAATGGCAAAGAAAAGATCCCGAACAATAATTTTATGGAGGACAATTACTAAAGAGGCATTTATGGTGTTTAAAAAGATTGATTTCTTGTACTTCCTTGGTTTTTGTTAGCTTTAACTCTGAAAGTTGTGTTGGCTTTTCAACACTTCTAAATGGGCTTGACGTGAAATAGTATCTCATTAAGTGAGTCTGAACTTCAGCCTATGGCCAAGAGAATGGCCAAGCTTCTTTGGAATACCGCAATGCAATGTGCTGACCAATATTCAACTGTGCTAAGTAGTCAAAAGCAGACACTGAGAGGGGCTTCCTGAGGCTCCCCCCAAGAGCCCTTGAACTCAAAGTGTTCCAACAGGAATTGGCAGGTTCCACCTCCAAAATATAATGCACAGCCCAGGACACTAGGTCAGAAATGATAGATGGCAGTTGTTTCTTTTGCTTATAGCAGCTACATTTAATGAAAACAAGGCTACTTGTACTTGGTTGCTCTCAGGTCCCAGAACATGATGCTATAGTTCCTGGGCACATGGCACTGGGACTGAGTGGCTGAAACAAGGAAGGGGAACTGTAGTTCCGAGGCTGGTCAAGCAGTAGACAGCAGCGATTGCGTCCTGGCCCCATGCTCCAGGGGGCCCGTGCGGGCCCCTGTGTACCTGGATAGGAGGGGCGGTGGCATGTGGAGGAACCGATCTCTTCATGCAGCCGCTGAATGCCCGCTTCTCATTCTCTCCCTTACGCAGGCATTCAGCTGCGGCAGGTGAAAAATAAATTAATCGGTTCCTCTATATGCCACCCCTTTCCTCTCTCCTGGTCTGTTTTGGGGCCCTTGTGTGCTCTCTTCAAACCTCCCCTCCGCATCGCTGCCAGCTTCCCCCCTCTCCCACTGTATACTTTACGGGCACCTTCCTTGACTTAATGAATACAGCCAGTGATCGATTTTTTTTTTTTTTTTTAACTAGCTGAGCTAAACTGTGTTACTGGTCTGCTTAGACCCCTGATAATACACCAACGGGGGTCCTAATATTGTTTATTTTTTATTTAATAATTAAATATAAAATTCTTAAAAATAAATAGGTAAATAAATAAAATTAAATTGTAAAAAAAAAAAAAAATTACAAAAATAAAAAACTACTGACACCAGTGGTGGAACTACCAGGGTCGCAAAGGTCGCGCTTACGATCAGGCCCTGGGGTCCCACCACTGTGGAGGGAACCTCAAAATGGTAGGAAGAGGGCTGTAATAAAGGGTCCCACGATGGGAGTAAAGGACCCTGGGATCAGTGGGAAGGGCCCCGGCCTGGGGGGGCCCTTCATGGTTTCTTACTCTCGGGCCCCGAATTACGTCTCTGCAGGGAGTTATCCCTTAACCATAGACAGAAGGACACTGGGACGGGCAGCCTCTTGATTATCCCAAAACAACTGAAACAGGACAGGAGCAGGAAGGGAAGAGTTGAATGGATAGATTTAGAAATTTTTTTAACTGTCCTGGAGATATATTTTAAAGTGCTAATATCCGTTAGATTTGGAAAACTTGGCTGCCATGACTATTAGGTTGGTCCTAAATAACTTGTCTAAACAAAACTACCGAGTATCATTGGAAATAAATATTGATACTATGTATCTGTAGTGTAAATTATATCATAATAATGTTCTATATTTTTTATATAATGATATATTTTTAGTAAAAACTTTTTTACATACAATTGATTATGTTTCATGTCTGATCTGTTTTTTTCTTCTTTTTCAATCACTCGCTAACGTCTTATGTCTCTTTGGGGTCTCCATCAACAAAATCTTCAGATCAGTGTTCCTAGTTCCCCCACCAACCATGCCAGCATACAGACGAGCGGATTTCTGGGTCCGGCAGAGTTACGACGTAAAGATTTGAAGCATGTTCCAAATCTAAAGTCCGTCAGATTTTCGACTGGAAAAGTCCGCTGAAGGTCCGATGAAGCCCACACACGATCGGATTGTCCGCCGGACTCGGTCCGTCGGACCAGTCCGGTCGAAAAGTCCGACCGTGTGTACGCTGCATTAGACTTGGAAATTGAAATGTGTGAACGTCAGTTTAAGTTTAAAGCCTGTTTCAAACCTACTGATCGCAATGGGTTCATTCCCATAGACAGCTGTCATCACAGTTCCTGGTTATGTTTTGGTTCCTTGGAGTCAGTTTCTGCGGTTATGCAGAAATTGTACCGACACCGAGACTTTCAAGGAACAAGCTTGCATTCTAAGACAGAGGTTCAGTGATAAAGGATATGACCAGGTCGAAGTGGATTTAGGAGTTACAAAGAACTTTGGAAGTGGAAAGGAGCTCTATGTTGACAGAGAGACCTCGTCAGGATTCTAATGAATCCTTGAAGTGGTCAATGATAACTTCATTTTCCATACAACATAGACAAATTAAATCTATTATCAACAAGCACAAGCACTGGAGTGTATTGAAAAGCGATCGCATTCTAGGCTCCCTGTTGCCTGATCAAGCTAAGGTGGTATACAGGGGTGCTCCATCTCTACAGAACAAGATCACTCCTAATATTATCAATCCGCCCGTCAGAGCCTCCTTTTTTTCACAATCCAGTTGGCTATTATCCATGCAAAAAATACAATGTATGTAAATACAACACACGAGGCAGATGTAAAACTCAACAATTCAAATCTACAGTTACTGATCGTTGGTACTGTATGAAACATTTTGGTACATGTGCTACCAAGAACGTTGTTTATTTGCTCACCTGCCCTTGCGGCAAAACATATGTGGGAAGAACTATTCCTCCTTTTTCGGTGAGAGTCACTGAGCCAAACTTAAAAGTGGAGATACCAATCACACTGTACCCAAACACTATCGGCAGCACCATCGATGCCATAAGGATTTTTTGGATCTACCACGACACTTATTTTTCAACTTGTGGACTATGTACTTGTTTTTCACAGTTATAGACACATTAAGTTTGGTCATGATTCTTATATGATTATTGTACTATATTCAAGCGTGATATTCAGGCACGCACAAGTTATTGGAAATAATAATTTATTTGTTTATAGTTCCTGTGTTTATACAGTGACCGCTTCACATTAGCGCTGCACATATTCCCAAAACCATGCCTTTATGGAGTTGGTCAAACCATGTCTTTATGGAAGTGGTCAAACCATGTCTTTATGGAGCTGGTCAAACCATGTCTTTATGGAAGTGGTCAAACCATGTCTTTATGGAGCTGGTCAAACCATGTCTTTATGGAGCTGGTCAAACCATGTCTTTATAAGGTTTGTCAAACCAGGGGCGGATCCAGGGGGGGCAACAAGGCAGTTGCCCCCCCCCCCCCCCGAGAATTCGGGTGAGTGAGTGGGCAGGCAGGCTGCTCTGCGGGTGAGAGAGCGGGCAGCTCCGCAGGTGGCTCCGCGGGTGGGCCGGGCTGTCGGCTGGCTCGGTTGGTGAGCGGACGGGAGGCTCGGTGGGTGGGTGAGAGCGCGGGCGAGCAGCTGGGCGGCTTTATTGGGTGAGCGGACAGCTGGCCAATCAGGGAGCCAGCGGCGGGGGAGCAGAGAGATGACATCATCTCTAACCGCCCGGTGCCTGCCCTGCATCCCTGCAGTGCAGTTCCGCCCTCACTGTGCAGGCAGCCACGGGAAGCAGAGAGATGACATCATCTCTCTGCTGTCTGACTGGTAATCTGCTGCCTGACTCTGGGACACAGCAAGAGACCACCTTAGCAGGAAAGAGACACAGCAAGAGACAAACCGCAATGTGTGGAAGGTGACGTGGCAAGTGACAATCTGCATCTGGTGACCGCTGACGTGGCAAGTGACAATCCGCAATGTGTGGCACGTGACGTGGCAAGTGACAATCTGCATCTGGTGACAGGTGACGTGGCAAGTGACAATCTGCATCTGGTGACAGGTGACATGGCAAGTGACAATCCGGAACGTGTGACACGTGACGTGGCAAGTGACAATCTGCATCTGGTGACAGGTGACGTGGCAAGTGACAATCCGCATCTGATGACAGGTGTCGTGGCAAGTGACCATCCACATTTGGTGACAGGTGAAGTGGCAAGTGACAAGCTGCATCTGGTGGCAGGCGACGGTGGCAAGTGACACGCTCAGGGCTCCCACTGATTCTGCATTATGGTGAGTTGAACTATTTCATTTTATATAACAATGTAATAATAGAAATAGTGAGCTTTAATCATCCTGACACCATATCAACCATTGTGCTGTGATGATTGAAGCGCCAACACCAGCTATTTCCCCGATAAATTGCCCCCCAAAAAACATATTTTCTGGCAGTGCCCCTTCCGAGACTAGACTCTGGATCCGCCCCTGGGTCAAACCATGTCTTTATGCAGCTGGTCAAATCATGTCTTTATACAGCTGGTTAAACCATGTCTTAATGGAGGTGGTCAAACCATGTCTTTATGGAGATGGTCAAATCATGTCTTTATGGAGGTGGTCAAACCATGTCTTTATGGAGGTGGTCAAACCATGTCTTTATGGAGATGGTCAAATCATGTCTTTATACAGCTGGTTGAACCATGTCTTTATGGAGGTGGTCAAATCATGTCTTTATACAGCTGGTTAAGCCATGTCTTTATGGAGCTGGTCAAAACATGTATTTATTGAGGTGGTCAAACCATGTCTTTAAAGAGCTGGTCAAAGAGCTGGTCGTTTATGGAGCTGGCTTTGTACACAGGGACACAGCCATGCTGGAACAGAAAAGGGTCTCCACCAAACTGTTACCACAAGGTTGGAAGAGCACAAATTGTCTAAATGCCTGTGCTGTAGCCCAAACTGTACCCTTCACTGGACAACTTGAATTCCATCATTGGGGAAGGGAAGGGGGATTCTTGGCCATTTAGAAGGTGTGATGGTCAAGTTTCCATATTCTTCTGGCCATAAAATGTATTATAACCCCAAGTTTTACTCTGATTTTCAGTAAGATCCTCAAACTGTTCTGTTACATCCAATGTCTTGTATTCTACTAGGCTTCTGTTCATGACTCCCTGGTCTAAACCGCTCTTGAAACTCAATGCTGGCATCTCTGTCTACCTGACTTGACTCTTCACCTTAGTCATCTGTCCTGTGTTACCTTAAGTGTAATCATACTCTTTACATCGGCATCTACAGGGGTACCTGCCAGTAGAAGCGTACACTTTCAGTAGCTTTGAATAATAAATAGTGACAAATTACAGAGAACCTCTTGTAGCTCTGCCCTTGTGTGTTTTGTTACTCCACCCCTTCTAACAAAGGTACATATTTAAGTCTTATATCTGATCCCATCTACAGAAAGACAGTAGCTTATGGGTGAAAGCCACAGAATGAAGTGACCGACCTCCAAGCATTGTCCCTTGGTTCCACCCCCTACCCACTTCCCAGTATCACCCCTTTAGGAAAATACAGAACCAGGTATCATTTTGTGGTGCTATGTAATTTGTATGGACTTTGTTAATGATAACAAGGAAAGCAGTAAATAGATTCCCTGCAGCCAGCAGCACTAGACCCCTCCACAAAAAATAGATCCCCCCAGCAACAATAGACCTCCCGCCAAAAACAATACCTACTCCCTGCATAATAGATCCACCCCAGCAACAAAAGGTCTCCCAGCAGCCAGCATCAATAGACTCCTCACTCAATAGTAGGTCCTTTCCAGCAACAATAGATCCTTCTGCAACAATAGATCCCCTCCAGCAGCCAGGAAAAGACCCTCCAGCACCCCCCCAGCCATTACATACATTCAGTGCCAGAGGTGCCGGAGCTGCGTTCCCCCGCGTTCCCGCTGAAAAAAAGCCCTGAGTGAAATATTTCAGAGCCTGTTTTGGCTGTATACTTGCATTTACTGGAATGGGATAAGCTGATTGAAGATCGGGGTTCTTATGCTGAGACTAAAAGAAAAGTTACATAAATATCTGGATTTTTAGCTTATTTTGCATTATGAAAAGTAGGGAAGGAGAATCAGTAAAAATAAAGAAAATAATAATTTCAGCCCACTCGACTGCTATGGGGCCTGAAGGTGGAAGGGGCCCCTTTAGGGAGGCTGCTTAGACAATTTAAACATAGAAAATCTGTGTGCCTGTGGAGATAACACAAATCTATCATTGTATTATTAAGGAGTGAATAGATTTCTGTTGACAATGAACCTGTACCCCCTGTGACCTTGGCCCTGTACCGCCTGTGATGCTGATTCTGTACCCCTGTGACCCCAAACTTGTACCCATTGTAACCTTGGCCCTTTAAACCCTGACCTTGTTACCCCTGTGACACTGACCCTTTACCCCCTGTGACCCTGACCCTGTACCCCCTGTGACCCTGACCCTGCAGAAAAAGCAAAAAAATAAATAAATAAAGATATGAGGGTCCTCCTCGAAATCCATAGTAGACCCTTTGGATCTGGTTTAGATTTTAAGTCTGAAAAACAGGAATAGGGTCCCATCCCCCAATATCCATAGTAGACTCATCCAAGCATGCTGCCTGACAGGCCAGAAACTATACAAGGCCACATTCCCTCAACATGGGAGAAGGGGTGGTCATGTGGATGAGGACATGGGTCTCTTCCCTACAGCCCCGGCCTAGTAGTTGTGGGGATGCAGGGGGAGACTTGTCGGAATCTGGAAGCCCCCTTTAAGATATGAGGGCCAGAAGATAGCTGGATTCCCCTCTGTAAATGAGTAAGGGGTACATGGTATTACTACTCACTCACAAGAATCCAGTATTGTAACTCCAACATCAATCACAGAAAATGTTGCCCACACATGACAGCTCTATGGAGTTGTCATTAGGTTTATATGCAGGGGGGAGGGGGTGTGCTGACATCACTGACCAAATATGGTCATAGCCACATTTGGTCTAGGGCCATGCTTGGTCAGTGAATTCACTACCATCCCACGCCTTTGGTTACATGGCTAATTCACATATGTTTTACATTTTGATATTTTCAGTCTGAGAGCATTACTGGTGCTATTTTATGATATTTTGGGGATCATATTGTCAGTTCTTTTATTACAAGGGCTGGTATTGATATTAAATTTTCATTATTTTATGTTGGGATTACAGCTGAACCTGAGGTCTATGGTTACATTCAAGTTGAGTTGAGTTGAGAATAAGAGGTTTGGGTCAAATTATGGGCTATTTTTTGATGAAGGATGAAGGTCAGGGATTAGGCTGAGCTTTAAGCAGAACTCTTATGACATCACGTATAAGGCTGTCATTACTAAACTCCCATTCTGCCCTTGGACAAGCAACATCTGCCATGGCACATTCCATGGTGATTTGATGAAGGTGGCTGAGTTACTCATGTGGCTATACTATAGATGCTGAGGAAGGTTCCTGACACTCATTGGAACTAAACAAGTGCCTTGGATAGGGCGTGAAACATTTTCAACATTACAGAACAAGTCCAGTTCAATGTGGCCAACTTCTGTATTATGAGCTATACCAGGGTTTCTCAACCACGGTTCCATGGAACCGTAGGGTTCCTTCAGAGGTTGTTAGGGGTTCCTTGAGCAATGAGCAGTTTCTGCCTTTCAGATAAGTTCCCACTGACACCATTTTTTTTTTCGGGCTATCTCTAAGGGGGAAATTCTTCCCAATGACCACAAGTGTAAGGAGCATTCTTCCCAAAGATCATCACACTAATGTATCATGAGTTGTAGTTATAGTTTTCAGAAACCATGAACCAGCCTGAGACAGAAGTACAGTAAAATCACACTTGTTTATTAATAAAAATAAAAAGGTAAATATAGTAAGCGTAGTCAAAGCATAGCCAGAGTTCAGTAACCGGATCGGGTAATCAGCCAAGCCAGAGTTCGGTAACCGGATTGGGTAATCAGCCAGGCCAGAAGTCAGGGATCCAAGTAGAGGGACAGCAAGCAGGATAAGGAACCAGAAGGGATGTCAGCAAAGCCAGTCTTTAAACAGGAGCGCAGGAGATGGTTTCTTGTGATGTGACCAAGGCGAAGGCAGGAATGAAGTGAGCTGGAGAACTGACGAGCAGATCCACAACAGCTGGTTAACTGTGGAGAGAGATGAGAGCTGGCAATTAGCCGACAGCTGAGCGGCCAGCTCAGAGAAAGAAGGGCTGAGCCCAGCCCTGACAATAGTATTTTTTAGCAGGGGTTACCTGAGACCGGAAGGTTAGTTCAACATTTCCTCCCTGTTGAATAGGCTGAAAAAGGCAGAGCTGTACCATGACCTGTATAAATGAGAACCTTCATAGACACATTTCTAAACTTTTTATAGACACATTTCTAAACTTTTTATGACAATACAAATTTCCTGTCTCTCTTTGGCTCTGATATTCCATATTGAGACATTGAACCAAAGCAAGGCTGTAGCAACTTAAAAGAGCTCCAAACTTGTTACAAAATATATTGACTAAGGATCAATATGAGAGGTTTTTTTTTTTGTTTTTTTTTGTAGACCAATTTTGGGATGAAATATTAGTTGTTTAAAACCTAGGACTACCTGAAAGTCGCAAAATAAATCAGCTGCAACCTAATTCTGTTTTTCTTAGATCTTTTAGGTTTCTTTGCATTGAAGCAAGGAAGCAGAAACCTCTGTAGTGTATTAATGTGCTTTTACTTAATAAGAATTCTCTACATACAACCTACATACTTACAATTGTAGGAAAACAATACAAGGCATAGAGAGTATTACAAATATGCATACAACGCACATGCACATGCTATCTAATCTTCCTAGCAAGTGAGCATTGACAATTAACGCGATAGGGCTACACTAAAAAGTTATTTAGCTTTAGTTTTAGTTTGAAGTTATTGTAACAAACAGAACTCCAGGCTACTCAAGCGATTGTAGGAAACCAGGTTCTGTCGTAGTGTAGATCTAGTGTCATTCCCAAGTTAGGTCCCTTCTTTGGTCTTGTGAAGTCTCCTCTGGCACAGACCTTTCTTATGCCCTGTACACACGGTCGGACATTGATCGGACATTCCGACAACAAAATCCATGGATTTTTTCTGACGGATGTTGGCTCAAACTTGTCTTGCATACACACGGTTGCACAAAGTTGTCGGAAAATCCAATCGTTCCGAATGCGTTGACATAAAACACGTACGTCGGGACTATAAACGGGGCAATAGCCAATTGCTTTCATCTCTTAATTTATTCTGAGCATGTGTGGCACTTTGTCCTTCGGATTTGTCTACACACAATCAGAATTTAAAGGATCGAATTTTGTTGCCGGAAAATTTTATAGCCTGCTCTCAAACTTTGTGTGTCGGAAATTCCGATGGAAAAAGTCAGATGGAGCCCACACACGGTCGGAATTTCCGACAACAAGCTCCTATCGCACATATTCCATCGGAAAATCCGACCGTGTGTACAGGGCAATAGTGTTATGGAGCCTGCTTTCCTTATTTCTTCTTGACATGGAGCCCTGTTTGTTATGGAAATCGCAAACTATAACCCAAGCTAAGTAACTTTGGGGGCTCGTCCGGGATTAAACAAGTTACTTGGCATTTGAATAGAGGAAGGCCAGCTTCCGAATTCTAGACGACCACTAATATTCAATATTCCATATATCTATACTATAAGAGAAATCACTAAAATAGCCATGGAAACATGTAGGTTTTACTATGCTAAAATAGGATAAAGGTAATGCTATGCCAGATGTTTGTAAGTTTAATTGTAACAAAATTGCAAAAGAAAATTAGTTTTACAACTTAGTTGTAAATAGTTGTACTGTGAAAAAACAATCCCCTGCGCTAAAGATACTAATCAGTGATTAGGCCTGCCGCTGATGTACATGACATAAGTCAAAACATTGAAAAAAGGGTATAAGTACCACAGCGCTGAGAGCCTGAATAAATACAATAATTGTGCAACTGTAGTGTTTACAAATATAAGTGCAAAATATATTCCAAAAAAAAAAAAAAAAAAATATATATATATATATATATATATATATATATATATATATATATATATATATATCAAGCATGTAGCCAGCGAAAACTTAAAAAACAAGTGCAAATATGTATAAACTTCTAGTTGGAAGGTTCCTTTCACAGGTGCCTTCCACAGGCGCTGCTGTGCTTGAAATAGAGCAAATTAATATTAAGCATGTGACTAGTGAAAGTCCAAAAAAGACGTGCACATAAACATATAGCAATTCTCAGTTGATAAGTTCCTTTGAAAAGTGCTGCTGTGCTAAAAAAAAAAAAAACAGATGCTGCTGTAAACAGGTGCATACGGGATCCACAACCCCCACCCCCCCTTATGGTTGAACTCACCAGATCCAATGGACCCCCAAGCAGTACTGTATTGCGGGTCAGGTAGGCTTAGTATGGTGAGCGGGGTGATGAAAACGCCAACTCCTGGGTGCGATCCTTCCTGGGGTGTTTTCAGGCACAAACATATGAAGGAAGAGCACGCATAGTAAAGTACGTCTTGTTTAATTAATTAATTAATTAAAATCAATCTTTACAAAGTTGTAATCATAAAATCAATCTTTACAAGATTCCAAGGTGGAGGGCAAAACGGATGAACATCAATTACCAGTCCATTAATCAATAGGTTCTCTGCAATTGAACGGGCATCGGACGTGATGTCACAGGGGGTGTTATCAAAGTTGTATTAGTAATGAAAAAAACATACTTGGTAAATCATGTATCATTTGTTGTATTTAACGCAGGTGGAAGAAAAAGACAACACAACATTTGATGAGGTCACCCGTAAAAGGAATAAACATGATCATCACCAGCTTAAAAGCCAGCAATCAAAATCAAACCTCGGAAGAAGACTCTGTAAGACAAGAGAAAAATGGAATGATGATACTACATGCAGTTTTTCTGGTTTTTTCTGTTATTGGCTTGGTGGGAAACCTTATCGTGTTTTCGTACCTTGGTTTCAAGATCCAGAGGAACAAATATACAGTCTACATTATGAATCTGTCATTGGCTGACGCCATCTTGGAAACAGTCGCTATCATAACTTTGATAGCCAATATCATTTCGAGCACTAGTAATAATGAGATAAAATCTTTAACTTTATCCTTGACTGTATTGTATTACGCCATGATCTATACTGGGATGTATCTCCTCACAGCCATCAGCACGGAAAGATGTATTTCAGCCCTGTTCCCCATTTGGAATACTGTTCACCGCCCTCGAAATCTGTCCACCATTATGTGCTGCTTTGCGTGGGCCCTTGCAGGTCTGGAAAGTCTTCTTGATAACTTTGTTTGCGGACCTAATCCTCCAAATGATAGGACATTAAAGTGTGTGGCTATTGGTGTGATGGATTTCACTTTAGCTGTTGGGATCTGCCTACCGCTTACGGTCATTTCCACTTCCATCCTGCTCATTAAAATAAAGAAGACCTTCCGGCAACGGTACCCGCCGAAACTCTACATCATTATCATTGTGGCTGCTATTATGTTCACGTTATCTGTTTTGCCGTTAAATACTATACGTCTTTTGTCATTCTGCAGGCTGGTGCCACCAAATTTAGTACCAGTCAAAGCATTTATTCCTATCGAATTTTGGATGATAGTTAACAGTGCGATTAATCCTTACATTTATTTCCTTGTCGGAAAAATATGGAACCAGGGGACTTGCTGCTCCATAAGAGATACTCTACATAGAGCCTTTACTGTTGACATTGATGATTGATAAAAAACACAGCAGACCAATAAGTAATGCAGAATTATCCAGTCCAACCTTTAAACCAGAGGACCTGTATTCTCCTTCACTTTGGACACTGCTGAATGATCAAAAAAAAAATGGATAAAGAAAACCCAAACCTAATTATAACTCAAAACAAGCATGTAACTCCAATCACAACCCAACAATAACCCAACCAACTCTAAACAAAACCCTTGGCCCTAATCCCTCAATCAATCCTAACCCTACCCAACCCTGAACCTCAGTCCCAATTCTCAACCCAACTCAACTTTTCAGCCCTCTTTTTTCACCCATATCCTAACCCAGCCTCAAACCTAATCCTTAGCCAAAATTCTTCACCTCATTTTAACCTTGGTGTTGCTAAGCCCACCGGTGCGTTCTTTCTTTTTAAGGATGTTCCAAATAGTTGATTTGGCCACACCTAATGTTTTTGCTATCTCTCTGATGGATTTGTTTTTTCAACCTAATGATGGCTTGCTTCACTGATAGTGACAGCTCTTTGGATCTCATATTGAGAGTTGACAGCAACAGATTCCAAATGCAAATAGCACACTTGAAATTAACTCTGGACCTTTTATCTGCTCCTTATAAATGGGATAATGAGGGAATAACACACACCTGGCCATGTAACAGCTGAGCAGCCAATTGTCCCATTACTTTTGGTCCCTTAAAAAGTGGGAGGCACATATACAAACTGTTATAATTCCTACATCATTCACCTGATTTGGATGTAAATACCCTCAAATTAAAGCTGAAAGTCTGCAGTTAAAGCACATCTTGTTTGTTTCATTTCAAATCCATTGTAGTGGTGTATAGAGCCAAAAAGATTAGAATTGTGTCGATGTCCCAATATTTATGGACCTGACTGTATATGTTATGTTCAGAGATGCTAAATAAGAGTTGAGCGTAGTACCGAACTCTTCCACAGCTCACAATGTTACTTTGTAAATACATATTTTTTTATCAGTTTCACCATGTTTGTTCCTTTTACTCCATAGAATACCTCTATAGTTCTGTACTTTGAACATAACACCATTTTTACCTCTAATAGGTCTACAAAAACACATTCACACAGTCAAAGGGACTTACTACACCAAGTCGCAGGCACTGTGCTTTAAAAAAAAAAAAGAAACAAACATGATGCTAGTTGTTTCAAAATTTCTATAGCTGCAACTTATTGGAGGAAGAGTAAAAGTGGAGATGAGTACCCACAGGTTACATAGTTACATAGTCAGGTTGAAAAAAGACACATGTACATATAGTTCAACCAATAGAAAGCAACAAAGTAACACTTAACTTGTGGTTTCACTCTTTAAATGCCTGAAGTCACCTCCTGCCCCAGACACCTCCTGGCTGAACTACAAGTACCTCCGTAGGTGGTCTGGTCTTCATTTACTTCAACATCCCAAGGAAAGGGATTAGATGACCATTGGAGCTTCAGGTGGTAACTCATTTCATGACCCTGCAAGCAACATGGCCATGTGGGTGGCTGGATGTGGACCAAGCTGGAACCAGTTGTTTTCTGTGTTGTCTCTGCATTGGAACTCCATTAAAACTGTGTTGTGTCTCCATTGGAACTCCATTGGAACTGTGCTGTCTCTCCATTGGAACTCCATTGGAACTGTGTTGTCTCTCCATTGGAACTCCATTGGAACTGTGTTGTCTCTCCATTGGAATTCCATTGGAACTGTGCTGTCTCTCCATTGGAACTCCATTGGAACTGTGTTGTCTCTCCATTGGAACTGTGTTATCTCTCCATTCGAACGCTATTACTGCCACTGACACCAATGTTGAAGAGGTACTATTACTGCCAGTGACACCAGTGATCAGTCCTATTTTACTCCCAGTTTATGTTCAGTGTCCCCCAGGTCCATTGGAACTGTGTTGTCTCTCCATTGGAACTCCATTGGAACTGTGCTGTCTCTCCATTGGAACTCCATTGGAACTGTGTTGTCTCTCCGTTGGAACTGTGTTATCTCTCCATTCGAACTCCATTACTGCCACTGATACCAATGTTGAGAGGTACTATTACTGCCAGTGACACCAGTGATGGGTTCTATTTTACTCCCAGTTTCTGTTCAGTGTCCCCCAGGTCCTATTTTGTCTAAAATATAGCAACACAAAGGGGGTAATTGCCACACTACAAACCAAAATTGGCCAAAAATTGGGCCCGATTTTTGGCTGGATGTGGACCAAGCTGGAATCAGTTGTATTCTGTGTTGTCTCTCCATTGGAACTGCATTGGAACTGTGTTGTCTCTCCATTGGAACTCCATTGGAACTGTGTTGTCTCTCTATTGAAACTCCTTTGGAACTGTGTTGTCTCTCCATTGGAACTCCATTGGAACTCTGTTGTCTCTCTATTTTAACTCCATTGGAACTGTGTTGTCTCTCCATTGGAACTGCATTGGAACTGTGTTGTGTCTCCATTGGAACTCCATTGGAACTGTGTTTTCTCTCCATTGAAATGCATGCATGGCCACTTGTAGACTCAATCAATGGCACATGTGTCAATGTAGACTAGCCACTGGAAGATAGTTGACACCCAATAACAGGAGGTGCCTGAACAAGGACCTTCATGGCAGGATCATCAGGGGCTATTTTAATGGGAACTGCAGATTTAAAAAGCATTGTTTAAATTCCATTACAATGTTAAAGCTTCTATGAGATTTTGGTGATTGAATTCATACCCACTTTAAGCATTCTGTGGATGTCTTCCTCAAAATGGTTTTGTGCACCCAGCTCTGGGCTTGCCACGTGTCTTTAGGTGGCCATCATGGTAAACAGCAGGGATAAATAAGACCCCCTCGATGATCCCAGTTAACAGCAGGAGGAGAAACAATAATGGGAAAAGGATACATCACACAACAATGTTAATAATAAAGGAGACTGTATCATTTTTATATATGGAAGAACTAGACCATAGAAATATGTTTATAGCCACCCCATGACGACCTATGGCTTGGAAGAGCCGTCCAGCCTTCATGTACTTCACCATTTTCTCCTCCACCAGACACCAAACCTTCCTTTCTAGAGAACTGGATGCCCATCACGGGACCCAGGCATAAATGTGTCTGTGCCAACTTCACCTCACACATAATTGTGAAGTATTGTGTAGAAAAATATTTTTATCTCTAATTCTTTTCAAGTTATATATTTTATAATAGTAATTTATTGTATTGTATCGTATCTTTTATAACAATATTTTATAATAAAACTGATTATAGTAAAATAATTGCTGTTCTTGTAACGCTTTCTTTCTGGTTTCCAAAAACAAAATTGTTGCACCAAAGATTACCGCTGGCCCTATTGTGAGGTCTCTATGTGCCGAAATGTTTGCTTTTCACAAACAATGCAGCAGAGATTACTCCTTTTTCAGCATAAGGAATAAGACTCCTCATGTTTTAGCACAAGGTGTGAGACTCCTTGATGACGAGAGGAGACAGAGGAACAACGTTTATAAACAACGTTACTTTGTATCTCTCTGTCTCCCGTCTGATCGATGTTTATAAACAATATTACTTTGTATTTATCTATCTCCTGTCTGAGCAATGTTTATAAACATTGTTACTTTGTATCTCTTTAACTCCTGTCTGATCAATGTTTATAAACAATCTTACTTTGTATCTCTCTATCCTTGAGGCAGAGGACAGAAAGACTGAATGTAGACGTGTCCCAAAGTTTTTTTGGCATGTGTAGCACATTCTGTGCCCTAAACTAGTGTTTTTTTTATGAATTCCTGAAGTTCAGCGAATGATTTAGGACCCATGATACACACAATGCGCTGTGTTAATAATACACATGTATTGAGCCTTGTGCACAGGGCTGTATTAGGTCATACAATGAGAAAGTCAGTTTTTTTTCCTTCCCAGGAAGCCCAGGGGTGTGTGTGTGTGTGCCGCTGCCCATAGACACGAATAGCTGTCAGTATAGCGTATGGACACATTCCCTGAACATAGAAAATCTCCATTCAGGGGATATTTCTGTATGCTATAAGTGAGTATATACAAGTACTGAGGTATAAATGTGCACAGCCATTCATGTCTACCGATGGATATACAGTATGACCTATTAGGGAGTGCAGCTGCAGGGCAGTGATATCTCCCGCTTCACAGCTCACTGGCCCGGTGTCTTGTCAAATACAGTCCCCTATCATATAGTGTCCTCCCTGTACTGCGCAGGCGCAGTACGGAGGACAAACGAGACGCCGAAAATCTCCGAAGTTTAACAGCTGATCATCAGCTGTACACGGCGCCTGCGCTTTTATTCTCACCCTATGTCCAGGATCATTCCCTACTATCCAAGTGGACATAGAGTGAGAATATATAGTTGCCGAGCGCAGCGAGGCCGTGCCCGAAGCATGGCGAGCGAAGCGAGCCCGCTAGGGGCCCTCTTACACAGCCATCGCTAAGAACTGCCGAAGCGCCGTGTACAGCTGATAGTCAGCTGATCAACTTCGGACATTTTCGGCATCTCCTTCTGCTCCGTACTGCGCAAGCGCTGCGCCTGCGCAGTACGGAGCGGACACTATCCGATAGGAGGACAGTATATGGCAGAACACCGGCACTGACGGCTAACGTCTTGGTTTGGCCAAACACTTATCCGGACTGAACCCGGAGTCAGACCCAAGGTCACATCTAGTGATGAGAGATGATGAGCTTCAGGTTTGGGTTGAACAAGAACTTAACCTTCAACCAGCCTGACCACAGCAGGAGGTTGGTCATTGGGTGCTACCACCGCCAACCTCTGAAGACCTGACTTGTTGACTCTTCTTGGTTTATGCTGATGTCTTCTCTGCCACTTCTCCAAGAAAGATCTGCTTCCCTTTCTGAATACACACTCTTCTGTTTTCCCAATTGTTTTATGAACATGTTGTAAGTTTGCTCTTTACATAACCAGTCCCTCTCTGGCCTCGCACATGACCCTAATGACAGCTGATATGTGTAGAGACGTCAGCTGGAAGTAGACCTCGCTACCTAGAAACGAAGGACCAAACCTTCTGAAGAAACAGGAACCGCCCAAACCTGACTGCGTTCATTAATAACAGAGTGTCGATCCACAATAGGTTACTATAAGCATAAAATAATAAAAAAATAAAATAAAAACATTCTTAAAGGATATATATATCTTTGTTCTCCAATAAATAAATAAAAGTTGGTCTTCACACCTGGCTGAGTCAGAGCCTCCAACTCCAAGAGTCATATAATGATTATTTGTGTACAGCACGTGGTAGGAAATAGACTTCTTCGATTCGTTCAAATTTCTGAATCAAAATCGTAACAAATTTCAAGGAATCTGAAATAAATGATAATAAAACGAATCATCCGAATTCGAAAGTGAGTTTGAATTCAAAAAGGAAACATATTGCAATCAATACAGTGAGGTATAAAAGTGAAATAAGATAATATATAGATAGGAAAAAAGGTTTGGGACTTTAACCACTTCCGGACCGGTACTTTGGCGCTGAATACCATTGTTATGGCAGCAGATAGCTGAGATAACCACCGGTATTTTTACATTGGGTGGTCCGCTTTTAGATAAAAGTGGTCTCTGCGGTGGATTCACCGCAAGATCACTTTTATCGGTGGCGGGAGACGTGCCCCCCCCTTACAGTCGTGTCCTGGTCATCTCCGCTGCTTACTGGAGCCGTCGGTAGCAGCAGAGACGATCCTTCCCCTCAGAAGCTGGAAGTTGAGTGAGGGAATGATGGCCCCCCACTCGACTCCATACCATTGGATGTAATTGCCAGACCATTGTTCCTAATTTTTACAGATAGTCTACTGACTGGAATGGTACCAGCTGATTGGAGAAAAGCCAATGTAGCACCAATATTTAAAAAGGGCAGAAAATACATCCCTGGGAATTACAGACCGGTTAGCCTAACATCAATAGTATGTAAACTCTTGGAGGGGATGATAAGGGACTATATACAAGATTTTAGTAATGAGAATGGTATCATTAGCAGTAATCAGCATGGATTCATGAAGAATCGTTCTTGCCAAACCAATCTACTAACCTTCTATGAGGAGGTGAGTTGCTATCTAGATAAAGGAAGGCCCGTACACGTGGTGTATCTGGATTTTGCAAAAGCATTTGACACAGTTCTCCATAAACGTTTACTGTACAAAATAAGGTCCGTTGGCATGGACCATAGGATGAGTACATGGATTGAAAACTGGCTACAAGGGCGAGTTCAGAGGGTGGTGATAAATGGGGAGTACTCAGAATGGTCAGGGGTGGGTAGTGGGGTCCCCCAGGGTTCTGTGCTGGGACCAATCCTATTTAATTTGTTCATAAACGACCTGGAGGATGGGATAAACAGTTCAATCTCTGTATTTGCGGACGATACTAAGCTAAGCAGGGCAATAACTTCTACTTTTTTTTAAATTGCATTCAAGTGTAAATATGAGATCTGAGGTCTTTTTGACCCCCCAGATCTCACATTAAAGAGGACCTGTCATGCTTTTTTCCTATTACAAGGGATGTTTATAACAGTGCATATTTTTACCACTTATCACTGTAATAATGTCACTGCTTCCCCATAAAGTGTCAAAAGTGTCAGTTAGGTGTCCGATCTGTCCGCCGCAATGCCGCAGTCCCACTAAAAATCACTGATTGCTGAAATCACTAGTAAAAATAAATAAATAAAAATGCCATAAATCGATCCCCTATTTTTTAGATGTGATAACTTTTGCGCAAACCAATCAATAAACGCTTATTGAGATTTTTTTTTTTTTTACCAAAAATATGTAGCAAAATACATATTGGCCTAAACTGATGAATAAATTTGTTTTTTTACATTTTTTAGGAAATGTTTTATAGCAGAAAGTAAAAAAAAGTGTTTTTTTTTTCAAATTTGTCGTTTTTTTTTTGTTTGTTTTTGTTTATAGCGCAATAGTATAGTGTCCCTATGTTGATGTTGCCTCTTGCCAACAACCTTGGCCTGTCCAATGGGAGTATTCTGCTGGCGATGGGGGGGGAGGGGTTTATCAGAATCTAGAAGACCACTTCAGGCCCGGAAGATTTTACCCCCTTCCTGACCAGAGCACTTTTTTGCGATTCGGCACTGCGTCGCTTTAACTGACAATTGCGCGGTCATGCGGCGTCGCACCCAAACAAAATTGATGTCCTTTTTTTCCCCCACAAATAGAACTTTCTTTTGGCGGTATTTGATCACCTCTGCGGTTTTGCGCTATAAACAAATAAAGAGCGACAATTTTGATTAAAAAAAAATGCAACATTTTTTTTCTTTTTGCTGTAATAAATATCCCCCAAAAATATATAAAAAAAACTTTTTTTTTCCTCAGTTTAGGCCGATATGTATTCCTCTACATATTTTTGGTAAAAAAAATCTCAATAAGTGTTTATTGATTGGTTTGCTACAAAACAGGGGATAGATTTATGGCATTTTTATTATTTTTTTTTTGCTAGCAATGGCGGTGATCTGTGATTTTTATCGGGACTGCAACATTATGGCGGACACAGACAATTTTGACACATTTTTTTGACCACTGGCATTTTTACAGCGATCAGTGCTATAAAAATGTACAGATTACTGTAAAAATGTCACTAGCAGGGAAGGGGTTAACACTAGGGGGCGATCAAGGGGTTAATTGTGTTACCTAGTGTGTGTTCTAACTGAAGGGGGGAGGGGACTGACTAGGGGAGATAACAGATCTCTGTTCATACTTTGTATGAACAGAAGATCTGTCACTTCTCCCCTCAGAGAACCGGAAACTGTGTTCACACACACAGATCCCGGCTCTCCGTGTGCCCCAAGCGATCGCCCACTTGCATCAGCTCCGTGGGCGAGCAGGGGGTGGGCGCGCACCCCCAGTGGCCACAGCCGTGCCATTCTGCCGCAGTACAACTGTGGTGGCTGGTCGGCAAGTGGTTAATAATAGACCTTGCTTTGTGCACTAGTCCAAATCACTTGGTGGAGGGGGATTATGGTGGGGGGTTGTTTTTCAGGGGTTGGGATTGGCCCCTTAGTTCCAGTGAAGGGAACTCTTAAGGCGTCAGCATACCAAGACATTTTGGACAATTTCATGCTCCCAACTTTGTGGGAACAGTTTGAGGATGTCCCCTTCCTGTTCCAACATGACTGCCCACCAGTACACAAAGCAAGGTCCATAAAGACATGGAGGAGCGAGTTTGGGGTGCAGGAAGACTTAGAGCCAGGCCTTCTCGTCCAACATCTGTGACTGACCTCACAAATGCTCTTCTGGAAGAATGGTCAAACATTCCCATAGACACCCTCCTAAACCTTGTGGACGGCCTTCCCAGAAGAGGTGAAGCTGTTATAGCTGCAAAGGGTGGGGCCAACTCAATTTTGAACCCTACGGACTAAGACTGGGATGCCACTAAACTTCATGTGCGTGTAAAGGCAGGCGTCCCAATACTTTTGGCAATATAGTGTGTGTGCATATAAACAGTGGGGCAAAAAAGTATTTACTCACCACCAATTCTACAAGTTCTCCCACTTAAAAAGATGAGAGAGGCCTGTAATTGTCATCATAGGTATACCTCAACTATGAGAGACATAATGTGGAAACAAATCCAGACAATCACATTGTCTGATTTTTGAAAGAATTTATTTGCAAATTATGGTGGAAAATAAGTATTTGGTCTCCTACAAACAAGCAAGATTTCTGGCTCTCACAGACCTGTATCTTCTTCTATAAGAGGCTCCTCTCTCCTCCACTCATTACCTGTATTAATGGCACCTGTTTGAACTTGTTATCCGTATAAAAGACACCTGTCCACAACCTCAAACAGTCACACTCCAAACTCCACTATGGTGAAGACCAAAGAGCTGTCGAAGGACACCAGAAACAAAATTGTAGACCTGCACCAGGCTGGGAAGACTGAATCTGCAATAGGCAAGCAGCTTGGTGTGAAGAAATCAATTGTGGGAGCAATAATTAGAAAATGGAAGACATGCAAGACCACTGATAATCTCCCTCGATCTAGGGCTCCACACAAGATCTCACCCTGTGGGGTCAAAATGATCACAAAAACGGTGAGCAAAAACCCCAGAACCACACGGGGGGACCTAGTGAATGACCTGCAGAGAGCTGGGACCAATGTAACAAAGGCTACCATCAGTAACAAACTATGCTGCCAGGGACTCAGATCCTGCAGTGTCAGACGTGTCCCCCTGCTTAAGCCAGTACATGTCCGGGCCCATCTGAGGTTTGCTAGAGAGCATTTGGATGATCCAGAAGAGGATTGGGAGAATGTCATATGGTCAGATGAAACCAAAGTAGAACTGTTTGGTAGAAACACAACTCGTCGTGTTTGGAGGAGAGGGAATGCCAAGTTGCAACCAAAGAACACCATACCTACTGTGAAGCATGGGGGTGGCAACATCATGCTTTGGGGCTGTTTCTCTGCAAAGGGAACAGGACGACTGATCCGTGTACATGAAAGAATGAATGGGGCCATGTATTGTGAGATTTTGAGTGCAAACCTCCTCCCATCAGCAAGGGCATTGAAGATGAAACTTGGCTGGGTCTTTCAGCATGACAATGATCCCAAACACACCGCCCGGGCAACGAAGGAGTGGCTTTGTAAGAAGCATTTCAAGGTCCTGGACTGGCCTAGCCAGTCTCCAGATCTCAACCCCATAGAAAACCTTTGGAGGGAGTTGAAAGTCCGTGTTGCCCAGCGACAGCCCCAAAACATCACTGCTCTAGAGGAGATCTGCATGGAGGAATGGGCCAACATACCAGCAACAGTGTGTGATAACCTTGTGAAGACTTACAGAAAATGTTTGACCTCTGTCATTGCCAACAAAGGATATATAACAAAGTATTGAGATGAACTTTTCATATTGACCAAATACTTATTTTCCACCATAATTTGCAAATACATTCTTTCAAAAATCAGACAATGTGATTGTCTGGATTTGTTTCCACATTTTGTCTCTCATAGTTGAGGTATACCTATGATGACAATTACAGGCCTCTCTCATCTTTTTAAGTGGGAGAACTTGCACATTTGGTGGCTGACTAAATACTTTTTTTTTCTATATATATATATAAATAGATAGATAGATAGATAGATAGATAGATAGATAGATAGATAGATAGATAGATAGATAGATAGATAGATAGATAGATAGATAGATAGATAGATAGATAGATAGATAGATAGATAGATAGATAGACACTAAGGGGTCTATGCATAAATTGTTTGTAGGAATGTGATGAATATCTGCGCTGTCAGAACGAAAAATCCCTGTATTTTCTGTAACACATGTAATTCCTATATTGTTAGCACCATCTACTGGCCACTGTGTGTTTTTGTTCCCTGATTGAGGTATTCCTAGGGAAAAAACACATTATGGCCACTAGATGGTGCTGATGATTTAGGAACCACATGTATTACTGAAAAAAATATCTGTGAGTTGTGGTGTTGGCACAGACATATTTGAGTCTATCTAACATGATGAGCATACAGAAGAGTTCAGTCTGGGTGAAGCTCTCAGGCTGCAGGTTGCCAAGGGGGTGGAACAGACAGTTTGCCATGGTCAAGCTTTTCCAGCTGTTTGTTAGGATCTGGATTTGAACCCATGACCTTGACCGTCTCCAGCAGTGGCTCTTTTGGCTGAGCCACACAAGATGCTAGATGGTGCCCTCTCTGATCCTTTTCTTCCCTCGTCTCTTGTTTCTGGTGGTCCTCGAACTCTTTGCTTCTCCCATGATTTAAGCCATGTCCTTGCACTTCATTTTTGCCGAATCATTCTGTTACGGTCAGGGGTCAGACTCACTAACCAGCAGCTATTGCAACAGCTCTCAGGCTTGGTTCACACTGGAACCGGCTGCGGATTGCACAGGAACGCTGTGTGCCCCCATTCTCCGGTTCAGGGAGGAATCTGTGCCTGAAATCGGCCCTGAAACAGAGCCAAAGATGCACAGTGCAGTGCGCTCCGCAGCCGCCCCGGAGATATGTGAACCGGCTCCATAGAGAGCCGGACACATTCTCCTGCTATGTTAATTAGATGCGGAGAAACCTGCATTCAATTCGCATAGGTGTGAACCCAGCCTCAAATGGCCTCAAAGGGCAAGAAGAAAAAAAGGAAAGAGATTTATTGCAACCAAATCTGGAGATTAGGGATGGGCAGAACACCCCCCCCCAGAACATGCAAACAGGCAAAAACCGTGCGAACCCTATTAAAGTCTATGGGACACAAACATAAAAAAGCAAAAGTGCTCATTTTAATGGCTTATATGCAAGTTATTGCCATAAAAAGTGTTTGGGGACCCCGGTTCCGCGCCAGGGGACATGTATCAATGCAAAAAAAAGTTTTTAAAACTACCATTTTTTCGGGAGCATTGATTTTAATAATGCTTAAAGTGAAACAATAAAAATAAAATATTCCTTTAAATATCGTGCCTGGGGGGGGGGGTCCCCTCATTCTGCCTGTAAAGTGGCGCATCTGTGCAAAGTGTTTTACAGTGCTGCAGCAAAATTAAATTTCTAAAGGAAAAAATGTCATTTAAACTTGCTGACAGCTGTAATGTATTGCCGACTCCCAGCAATATAGATGAAAAATGAAGGAAAAAATCAGCGTGGGTTGAGTCCCCCCCCCCCAAGTCTATACCAGGCCCTTCGGGTCTGGTATGAATTTTAAGGGGAACTCCACGCCAAAATTAAAAAAAAATTGGCATGGTCCCCCCCCAAATCCATTCCAGACCCTTATCCGAGTATGCAGCCTGGAGGACAGAATAGGGGGGGCACAAGCGAGCCCCCCCCGAAACATACAAGGCCACATGCCCTCAACATGTTGAAGGGGACAAGAGCCTCTTCCCGACAACCATGGCCATTGGCTGTCGGGGTCTGCGGGTGGGGGGCTTATTGGATTCTGGAAGCCCCCCTCAACAAGGCCCCCAGATCCCGCCCCCCCATGTGAATGGGTATCGGATACATTGTACCCCTACCCATTCACCAAAAAGAGTGTCAAAAAGTAAAAATCACAACAGACAGTTTTTGACAATTCCTTCATTAAAAACAAAGCGTCCTGCGATGTCCATCCATCTTCAATCACGCCACCCAACGGACCCTAAGGCTGCATATGGTCCCGATCTTTTTTTTACCAGTGTCAGGACTGGAATCTGAACCCATGACCTCTGCTGAATGTGGCAGTGGCTTTTCTTGCTCCCTGTCTGATCCTTTGGACTTTCTTGCCTCATCTCTTCTTTCTGGTGAACCTTGAACTCTTTGCTTCTCCCATGAACATCCTGATTTAAGCCGCCATGTCTCTGTACTTCCTGTTTGCCAGATTATTCTGTCACGGTCAGGGGTTAGGATTGGTGACCAGTAGATATAGCAGTAGAGAGGCTCACCAGCTAGCAGGATAAGTAAACAAGCAGTTCACCCTGATGGATGAGGTGGGCTCACCTGAGGTGCGGGGGTCTAAGTACTAACCGGTGTTCACCAGAGCTCCTGATGGTGGGGGTGAGTTTTGCTGTGTGTTAGTACCAGGTTGCTGTCCTCCGGATCTCCCCACCGGGAGGTGAGCAACCCAGGGTCCAGTAGCAGATATAGCAAGTTGGCAAAAAGCAGAAGAGTTGTCGAGTAACAAGCCAAAGGTCAGTAAAAAGTGGTAGTGGAGATAACGCAGCTGCGGGTACGCACAGGAGCAAGATATCGGCTGGAGAGAGCACAATAATCTGTCTAACAGGAAGTGCAAAGGTATGGTCTAGATCAGGGAGTTGATGGGAGGAGCAAAGAGTTCAAGGTGCACCAGAAACAGAGACAAGGCAAGAAAGTCCAAAGGATCGGACAAAGAGCCATCCAGCATCTCAGGTAGCTCAGCAAGGGGAGCCACTGCTGGATGCTGCAGAGGTTGTGGGTTCAGATCCCAGTCCTGGCACTGATATAAGAACTGAGTCTCCTTTAATGTCTCCAGATTGGTCTGTAATAAATCTCTGTCTTTATTTCTTCTAGCCCATTGAGAGCTAAACTGGGATCATCAAGGGGTTTTCCATTCCACATCTTCTGCTGTATACCACTAAGGTCACCTACAGAAACACGTGGAAAACCCTGAGCTCAAAGACATTCCATGTGCATTTGTCTGAGGCTTGTGGGTGGGGGCTAAACACCCGAGTGGGCAACCCTTGCAAACGTGCTTGCTAATGCCCGGGACGCAGGCACAGGGGCCCTGGTCATGTGAAAGTCAACATTAAGGTGGAACCCCAATTTGGAAGCAAGCCGTTTGACTTGCACAGTTCTACTTTGTGCACTGGGAATTTTTCTGTTAAGCACTCATCCCATGGAACCGTACACCTTCTCCTTCTTACGAATGCAGAGTTTCTGAGGGGGCACCACAGAGCCTGTGTCCTGCTCCACCAGCACAGCCATGATTGCCACCTAACTTTCAGTGAATATGTGAGGATCCCGCCATTCACACAACACAGGCTTCTGTTGCTAACGAGCCTTAACACTTTGTTTGGATCCACTTGTCTCACTCTCTTCCCGCACCTCCAGGATAGGTCCATAGGTTCCCTGTGCTGCGATGTCGGTCCAGAGTATGGGGTACCGAATGCTAGGGAGGAAGTCAGGCTCGCCATTTTTTTTTACATTTTGGTGTGGAGTTCCCCTTAAAATCCATACCAGACCCAAAGGGACCCACAACGTTCCTAATTCTGTCCTAGGGTTCCCCTTAACCACTTCAATACACTGTATTATATACTGCACACTGACTGCACTGTATATATATATACTAGACTTCCTGCACTGTATATATAGTCTACACTGAATGCACTGTATTTATATATATATATATATATATATATATATACTGTATATACATACATACAGTATCTCACAAAAGTGAGTACGCCCCTCACATTTTTGTAAATCTTTTCTTCTATCTTTTCATGTGACAACACTGAAGAAATGACACTTTGCTACAATGTAAAGTAGTGAGTTTACAGCTTGTATAACAGTGTAAATTTGCTGTCCCCTCAAAATAACTCAACACACAGCCATTAATGTCTAAACCGCTGGCAACAAAAGTCAGTACACCCCTAATGTCCAAACTGGGCCCAAGGTGTCCATATTTTGTGTGGCCACCATTATTTTCCAGCACTGCCTTAACCCTCTTGGGCATGGTGATCACCAGATTTTCACAGGTTGCCACTGGAGTCCTCTTCCCCTCCTCCATGATGACATCACGGAGCTGGTGGATGTTAGAGACCTTGCGCTCCTCCACCTTCCGTTTGACAATGCCCCACAGATGCACAATAGGGTTTAGGTCTGGAGATATGCTTGGCCAGTCCATCAATTTTACCCTCAGCTTCTTTAGCAAGGCAATGATGGTCTTGGAGGTGTGTTTGGGGTGGTTATCATGTTGGAATACTGCCCTGCGGCCCAGTCTCTGAAGGGAGGGGATCATGCTCTGCTTCAGTATATCACAGTACATGTTGGAATTCATGGTTCCCTCAATGTACTGTAGCTCCCCAGTGCTGGCAGCACTCAGACCCAGACCATGACACTCCCACCACCATGCTTGACTGTAGACAAGACACACTTGTCTTTGTCCTCCTCACCTGGTTGCCGCCACACACACTTGTCACCATCTGAACCAAATAAGTTTATCTTGGTCTCATCAGACCACAGGACATGGTTCCAGTAATCCATGTCCCTAGTTTGCTTGTCTTCAGCAAACTGTTTCCAGGTTTTCTTGTGCATCATCTTTAGAAGAGGCTTCCTTCTGGGACGACAGCCATGCAGACCAATTTGATGCAGTGTGCGGTGTATGGTCTGAGTACTGACAGGATGACCCCCACCCCTTCAACCTCTGCAGCAATGCTGGAAGCACTCATACGTCTATTTCCCAAAGGCAACCTCTGGGTATGATGCTGATCACGTGACCTCAACTTCTTTGGTGGACCATGGCGAGGCCTGTTCTGAGTGGAACCTGTCCTGTTATACCGCTGTATGGTCTTGGCCACCGTGCTGCAGCTCAGTTTCAGGGTCTTGGCAATCTTCTTATAGCCTAGGCCATCTTTATGTAGAGCAACAATTCTTTTTTTCAGTTTCTCAGAGAGTTCTTTGCCATGAGGTGCCATGTTGAACTTCCAGTGACCAGTATAAGAGAGTGAGAGCGATAACACCAAATTTAACACACCTGCTCCCCATTCACACCTGAGACCTTGTAACACTAACGAGTCACATGACACCGGGGGGCGTGGGGGGGGGGCTAATTGGTCCAAATGTGGACATTTTCACTTAGGGGTGTACTCACTTTTGTTGCCAGTGGTTTGTGTTGAGTTATTTTGAGGGGACGGCAAATTTACACTGTTGAACAAGCTGTACACTCACTACTTTACATTGTAGCAAAGTGTCATTTCTTCAGTGTTGTCACATGAAAAGATAGAAGAAAAGATTAAAAAATGTGAGGCGTGTACTCACTTTTGTGAGATACTATAGCACTGTGAGATACTATAGATATGAATATATATATATATAAACCCTGTATAATAATAAATAGTAATAATAGTATATATATATATATATATATATATATATATATATATATATATATATATATATATATATATTAATACACTGCTTGCACTATATATATAGTCTACACTACACTGTGTATATATATATATATGTACACTAAACTGCCTGCACGCCACTAACTAACCTGCCTCTAGCTAATGTTCTCTCAATCATAACACTATATACGACCGCCATGTAAGCAGCCTTATATAGTGTGGGGCGTGGACTTAGCCCCCCTGAGCCATGATTGGCTAAAAGCACCCTGCCTTTGGTCAATCATGGGTCTCACAGCAGAATGCGCTGTGATTGGCCAAAGCTTTCAGGTCAGGTGCATGGTTTGGCCAATCATCAGATGTCAATGCACCGTGATCTCGCAGTGCAGTATGGGGCATTCTGCGGCACTCGAATTTGCTGCGAACGCCCCATAATGTTCACTAATCGGTGAACATTGGGCCCATCCCTAGTGCCTTGACTGAAAAAAAAGGTTGAGAAACAATGTGGTTGATTTACTAAAGGCCAATAGACTGTGCACCTTGGAAAGTGCACTTGCACTCTGCAGGTGCAATTGCTCCAGAGCTTAGTAAATGAGGTGAAGCTTCACTTTGCAAAGAATACCCAATCACATGCAAGGAAAATAAAAAAAAAAACAGCATTTTTGCTTGCACAAGATTGGTTGATGAAAGTCAGCAGAACTTCTGCTCATTTACTAAACTCTGGAGCAACTGCTCTTGCCGTGTGCAACTGCACTTTCCAAAGTGCACAGTCTTTTTGCCTTTAGTAAATTAACCCCAATGAGTTATCGGGAACCTTACTCTTTACATTGGTGCTTCCCAGCTACATGACAGAATGGCAGCGCGCCTCCCAGAACTTCATCATATTATATACAAAGAGGGAATGTGATTCCAATTTCCAAGTCCTGTGTCAGCCCTGCCCGTGTGTCATGTCACTCCACCCCTCACATAAATAAAGCTATATACATAAGTCCTGTAATTAAACTCATTACCAGAAAGAAAGCATTGCAAGTCTGAGAGCGACACGATGAACTGATAAGAGATCATTACCCGGAGTCATCAAATCAGCACATTACAGGTGAGATCTCTCTTGTCTTTGACTTGTAGACCATTTGTGTAGTTTATTGTATACTATTAGTTCTTAGAACCCAGGGGGTGAAGCTGGTTATCCAGAATTATATGTGATCTGTGCTCTGCATGTTATTAAAGTTGGAGATATCCAAGAATATAAATACCAAATGAAAACATTTTTTAAAAATTATACATTTGAGGTTGGCATTACCATTGGACAATGAAACTGAAACCTTATATACTGAGGAAATCAGGGGGTTCCTTCCTATTGCAGACTGAAGTAGACCCACAAATGCCCTAATTACACATTATTATTGTAGCGCTCCTTCTCTCTGGGTGGTGGGGGACGACCCCCCCGGGATGGTGTGGCAAGCTGGCAATGAATTTTTATTAGGTTGGGATCCTTGGCTTATTGAGGGGTAGAAAGAAATTTGAGTACTGACTGAATGCATTTGCTTATCTTCTTCTAGCAGCTACTGTATTGGTATCATTGACGGCCCTTTAAGAGCAGCCAAGCTGATTTCAGTAGATCTTTGAGAGCAATCGCCGTCTTCTTTTATAAAATTTCAATATTGATAATAAATTCTGCCAATTTTCAGGGCTAATAGATAAGGTATTGCTAAAAAGGGCATGGAGAGCTCAAAGTGTCATAGGGGATATATAACAAAGGAAATATATATATATATATATCATAGAGAGGGGATAAGTAATTTTATGTTCTGTTTGCACACAGCAGAAGTCAGGCATGTCTGCAATTCCACTTTGCCAGCATAATCTTTCTCCTCTCCAAGGCACTTATCTGCCAGTTGTAATTTATTTTAAATGCATGATAATATTATAGGCAAGGCATGCAACTCATTTTTTAAAAACAAATCTTGATTCTGATATCCATCAATCCATCTTTAAGATATACCAGACACTTCCAGCCTCAGATCCACAATACCCATTAATAAAGAATATAGAGAAAGTGTAACAATCCAAACATGATGTATATCACAAATATAGTGGGGTTGAAAGGCTGTAAGCAGTGCCCCCCCCCCAAAAAAAATGGGTCTCGTATTGCTAATTGAGAATTATTAGCCCTGAGTCCCAAGACCTGGGGTTGGCCAGGGCGGCCAGACTGGCCTACCAGGATATCAGGAGATTTCCCGGTAGGCCGCCTGCCCTGGGTCCGCTTTGTAGGGCCGATCCTGGGTGGGTGCACGGGCTGCCTCTGAGGGGATGGGGCGCCACCGGACTACAGAGAGCGGGGATTTCCTGCTCCCGCCTCCTGGACTGGCTCCTATGATAGACAGCACATTGGTCCAAAGCCGGGACGTGTGAAGTCCATCATAGGAGCTGGTCCAGGAGGCAGGACTTAGTGTGACAGCAGCTGCGCTGGGTAAGCATGAGATACCCGCTTTCTGTAATCCGGCGGCTTTCCTCTCCCTATGCCCTGGCAAGGCTGCGCTGATAGGCACTGGCAAGGCTTAGGTAATGAGCACTGGTCAGGCTGCATCAATGGACACTGGTGAGGTTGCATTGATGGGCACTTATTGGCTGCACTAATGAGCACTGATCAGGCTGAATTAATGGACACTGGTGAGGCTGGATTGATGGGCACTGGTGAGGCTGCATTTAGGGGCACTGATTGACACTGATGAGGCTGCATTGATGGCTACTGGTGAGGCTGCATTGATGGGAACTGATAGGCTGCATTGATGGGCACTGATTGACACTGATGAGGCTGCATTGATGGACACTGGTGAGGCTGCATTGATGGGCACTAATAGGCTGCATTGATGGGCACTGATTGACACTGATGAGGCTGCATTGATGGGCACTGGTGAGGCTGCATTGATGGGCACTGATAGGCTGCATTAATGGGCACTGATTGACACTGATGAGGCTGCATTGATGGACACTGGTGAGGCTGAATTGATGGGCACTGGTGAGGGAGGCTGCATTGATGGGCACTGATCAGGCTGCATTGATGGACATTGGTGAGGCTGCATTAATGGGCACTGGTGAGGGAGGCTGCATTGATGGACACTGGTGAGGCTGCATTGATGGGCACTGGTGAGGCTGCATTGATGGGCACTGATAGGCTGCATTGATGGACACTGGTGAGGCTGCATTGATGGACACTGGTGAGGGAGGCTGCATTGATGGACACTGGTGAGGGAGGCTGCATTGATGGGCACTGGTGAGGGAGGTTGCATTGATGGACACTGGTGAGGCTGCACTGATGGGCACTGGTGAGGCTGCATTGATGGGCACTGGTGAGGCTGCATTGATGGGCACTGATCAGGCTACATTGATGGACACTGGTGAGGCTGCATTGATGGACACTGGTGAGGGAGGCTACATTGATGGGCACTGGTGAGGCTGCATTGATGGACACTGGTGAGGGAGGCTGAATTGATGGACATTGGTGAGGGAAGCTGCATTGATGGGCACTAGTGAGGGAGGCTGCATTGATGGGCCCTGGTGAGGCTGCATTGATGGGCACTGATAGGCTGCATTGATGGACACTGGTGAGGCTGCACTGATGGGCACTGGTGAGGGAGGCTGCATTGATGGACACTGGTGAGGCTGCATTGATAGGCACTGGTGAGGCTGCATTGAGGGGCACTGATAAGGCTACATTGATGGACACTGGTGAGGCTGCATTGGTGGGCACTGGTGAGGGAGGCTGCATTGATGGACACTGGTGAGGCTGCATTGATGGGCACTGGTGAGGCTGCATTGATGGGCACTGATAGGCTGCATTGATGGGCACTGGTGAGGGAGGCTGCATTGATGGGCACTGGTGAGGGAGGCTGCATTGATGGACACTGGTGAGGCTGCATTGATGGGCACTGATAGGCTGCATTGATGGGCACTGGTGAGGCTGCATTGATGGACATTGGTGAGGGGGATGGGGGGCAAAGATTTGTGCTGGGAGAGGGGATTTCAGCAAGAGGGTGGATTTGTACCGGGAGGAGGGGGGATTTATGCTTAGGGGTAAGCATGCAGATTAGAGCTCAATTTTGTTTTTTGTTTTTTTTTGGGGAGGGGGGGGGGGATTTTACTGACACATAATCCTCATACATCCGCAGTTTACAATCACTTTACCACAGCAATGATGGGGCACTATTCCTCCCACTGACACTAGGGATGGGCTGAACACCCCCGGTTCGGTTCGCATCCAGAACACGTGAACGGACCGAAAGTTCGCGCAAGCATTTCGAACACCATTAAAGTCTATGGGACTCGAACGTGAGAAATCAAAAGCGCGAATTTTAAAGGCTAATATGTAAGTTATTGTCCTAAAAAGGGTTTGGGGACCCGGATCCTGCCCCAGGGGACATGGATCAATGGAAAAGAAAGTTTTCAAAACGGATGTTTTTTCGGGAGCAGTGATTTTAATCATGCTTAAAGTGAAAAAATAACAGTGAAATATTCCTTTAAATATCGTACCTGGGGGGTGTCTATAGTATGCCTGTAAAGTGGCGCAAGTTTCCCGTGTTTAGAACAGTCCCTGCACAAAATGACATTTCTAAAGGAATAAAAGTCATTTAAAACTGCTTGCGGCTTTAATGTAATGTCTGGTCCCGGCAATATGGATGAAAATCAGTGAGACAAACGGCATGGGTACCCCCCAGTCCATTACCAGGCCCCTTGGGTCTTGTATGGATATTAAGGGGAACCCCGGACCCAAATTAAAAAAAGGAAAGGTGTGGGGCTCCCAGGCCCTATATACCCTGAACAGCAGTATACAGGAGGTGCAAACAAGACAGGGACTTAGGTTTGTTCTTATGTAGAATCTGTTTGTAATTTGGAACAGGTACATTTTGTAAGTGTAGCTCCATCCAAAAAATCTATGTGAAAGCTTTTTGGAAAACGTAGGGAAGGGTTATCACCCCTGTAACATTTGTTTTGCTGTCTGTGCACCTCTTCAGAAGATTTCACCTCACTTTTTGTCCCAATGACAATTGGATTTTGAAAATTTGGGGTTTTTAAGGGAAACAAGTATTGGTGATAAATCAGTGGAGGAGACACCTTTTTCCCATATTAACTCTTACGGGAGAGAATTTCCCTTCCTAGGGGTAGATTTCCTCACACTTCCTGTTGTCTCCATTTGTAATTAGGAGTCGTTTGTAAGTCGGATTTTTAAAAATAGGGGACTGCCTGTATATACTATACGGCCTGCCCTATACACTCTGCGGAAAATTGGGCCTTAGGTGTTGGTGGTACCAGAACACTGTAAGCCCTCACAGTTACTCTTGGTGGGCACAGGAACGGGCCCTGCTGTGAAATATTATATCAAAAATTGTAATTACATGCCCTTGTTAAACAGGGGCAGAAAAATTGGGCCTTAGGCAGTGGTGCTGGTGCCACAACACTGCAACCCCTCACAGATACTCTTGTTGAGCGCAGGAACAAGCCCTGCTGTTAAATATTTGATAAAAAATTGTAATTACACGCCCCTGTTGAACAGGGGCAGAAAAATTGGGCCTTAGGCAGTGGTGGTGGTGCCACAACACTGCAACCCCTCACAGATACTCTTGTTGAGCGCAGGAACGAGCCCTGCTGCAAAATAGTACAGCAAAAATTGTAATTACACGTCCCTGTTAAACAGGGGCAGAAAAATTGGGCCTTATGCCCTGTACACACGACCGGACTTTCTGGCAGACTAGGTCTGGCGGGCTTCCCGACGGACTGCCGGCGGACTTCCGACAGACTTTCCGGACGAATGGACTTGCCTACACAGACCGGACTTTCCGGCAGACTAGGTTGGGTCTTCCCAATGGACTTTTGACGGAGTTACGGGGGTCTCCTGAATGAACGGACTTGCCCACACACGGACTGATGAGGTACGAAGGGACTAGAAAAGGAAGTCAATCTCGCTTTTATTGGCGAGATTGACAACTTGCGAGCCCCGTCGCAGAGCCCTTAGATCTGGTATGGATTTTAAGGGGAACCCCTACGCTGAAAAAAGGGTGTGGGGGTCCCCCCATCCATACCAGACCCTTATCCGAGCACGCAGCCCAGCCAGTCAGGAAAGGGGGTGGGGACAAGCGAGCGCCCCCCTCCTGAACCATACAAGGCCGCATGCCCTCAACATGGGCAGGGTGGGTGCTTTGGGGGAGGCCCTGCGCCCCCCCAAAGCACCTTGTCCCCATGTTGTTTAAGACAAGGACCTCTTCCCTTCAACCCTGGCCGTTGGTTGTCCGGGTCTGTGGACAGGGGGCTTATCGGAATCCGGGAGCCCCCTTTAATAAGGGGGCCCCCAGATCCCGGCCCACCCTATGTGAATGAGTATGGGGTACATCGTACCCCTACCCATTCACCTGGGGGAAAAGGTGTCAATAAAAAAACACACTACACAGGTTTTTAAAGTAATTTATTAGACAGCTCCGGGGGTCTTCTTCCGACTTCGCCGCTCTCTCCAGCCTCTTCTCCCGGTGTCCAGTTCTTCTCCCGCTCTTTGGCCTCTTCTCCCGGTGTTCGACCTCTTTTGTCCGGTTCTTCTGCCGGCTCCTCCGCTATCTTCTGCCGCTATTTTGCTAGCGGTGGCCCGGACTTCTGCGTCGTCTTCTTCCCTCTTCTCTTCTTTCGATGTTGACACGACGCTCTCTCCCGCTGTAATGCTGTGGGAGCGCTCCGCATTGACTTATATAGACGGTGACCCCGCCCCCTTATGACGTCACAGTCCCGGGGCATGTTGGGACTGTGACATCATAAGGGGGCGTGGTCAACATCACCCAATCCCAAATCACCTTGTCCCCATGTTGCTGAGGACAAGGGCCTCTTCCCGACAACCCTGGCCGTTGGTTGTCTGGGTCTGCGGACGGGGGGCTTATCGGGGGCCCCCCACATCATACCCCTACCCATTTACCTAGGGGTAACAAATGTCCACAAAAAAACACACTAGACAGGTATTTAAAGTAAATTATTAGGCAGCTCCGGGGGGCCTTCTGATTTCGGGGGTCTCTTCCGACTTCTCCGCTCTCTCCGGCCTCTTCTCCCGGTGTCCCATTCTTCTGCCGGCTCCTCCGCTATCTTCTGCTCTTTTGCCGCTCTTTTGCTTGCGGTGGTCCGGTCTTCTCCGTCATCTTGTTCCCTTTTCTCTTCTTCCGATGTTGATACAATGCTCTCTCCCGCTGTAATGCCGTGTGAGCGTTGTGCAACGACTTATATATGCATTACGTAACGGGTGACCCCGCCCCCTCTGACGTCACGGGGAATGTCACAGGGTAGTCCCCGTCAAGTCCCCGCGCGTCAGAGGGGGGCAGGGTCACCGGGTGGCCCCGTCCTCCATAATTTAAGAACCGTCAGAAGACGGGAAGCGCCACACAGCGGCAGCCTCCCATCATGGATGCGGAGCGGCCCAAGAAGAAGAAGGGAAGAAGACGCCGCGGAGGAAGATGCCGGATGAGAACACCGGAGGAAGAACCAGAAGAACCAGAAGAAGAAGAAGATGGAGGAAGAAACCGAAGGAAGTTAGAAGAAAGAAGATGGAAAAAAGAAGACTTTAAATAAAGGAAATGTCAAAAACTGTCTCTTGTCATTTTTAACATTTTTGACAGTTTTCTTGTGAAATGGTAGGGGTATTATTGTACCCCCTTACCATTTCACACAGGGGGGGCCGGGATCTGGGGGTCCCCTTGTTAAAGTAGACCCCCGTAGACCCCCACACCTACCGGACAAGGGTTGTGGGGATGAGGCCCTTGTCCCCATCAACATGGGGACAAGGTGCTTTGGGGGGCTACCCCAAAGCACCCTCCCAATGTTGAGGGCATGTGGCCTGGTACAGTTCAGGAGGGGGGCGCTCTCTCGCCCCCCCTCTTTTTCTGCGGCTTGCCAGGTTGCGTGCTCGGATAAGGGTCTGGTATGGATTTTTGGGGGGACCCCACGCCAAAAAAAATAAAAATAAAAATTTGGCGGGGTTCCCCTTAAAATCCATACCAGACCTGATGGGTCTGGTATAGATTTTGAGGGGGACCCCCACGTCATTTTTAAAAAAAATTTTGTCTGGGGTTCCCCTTAATATCCATACCAGATCTAAAGGGCCTGGTATGGAATTTAGAGGGACCCCCACGCCATTTTTTTTTAAATTTTGGTTCGGGGTTCCCCTGTAGGGAAATCCCATGGCGTTTTTATCAATGAACTTTTATGTGTATTGTCGGACCGACAATTCATTAATAGCCGCGAGTAGTTTTAAATTACTTTTTTTCCTTTGAAATGTCATTTTGCTGTCTAAACACGGGAAACATGCGCCCCTTTACAGGCATACTATAGACACCCCCCAGGTACGAAATTTAGGAATATTACACTTTTATTGTTTCACTTTAAGCATTATTAAAATCACTGCTCCCCTTTTTAAAACTTTTTTTTGAATTAATCCATGTCCCCTGGGGCAAACACTTTTTATGACAATAACTTGCATATAAGCCTTTAAAATTAGCACTTTTTATTTCTCCCATAGACTTTTAAAGGGTGTTCCGCGGCTTTCGAATTTGCCGCAAACACCCCAAATTGTTCGCTGTTCGGCGAACTGGCGAACAGCCGATGTTCGAGTCGAACACGAGTTTGACTCGAACTCGAAGTTCATCCCTACTGGCCAGTGATCCATCCTCAAGACCCAGTAACCCAGTGGATTTTCGGTTGGAAAGGTCTCCAAGTCTGATCTTGCCCCTAGGTATTCCTGCACCATGTACAACAGACGCTAGCGATGGTTGTTGGAACCGATCACATCTTGGGGCTGCGGACTAAAAAATTGTCTGAACGCATCAGTCAGATGACCACCTTCTCCACCGCTCTTTCTGTGACTGACTGAAGCCTCAGCAACACGTTGTCCAGGAGGACCAGGAAATTGTAACCTCCCAGGCTCTGGAAATGCATTGCACAAACCTTTCTGCAAGGCCTCCCGAAGATGTTTCATCCTCTGCTCCCTCTGCGACGGCTGGATAAGTTTCTGCCACCTTACCCTTGTAACGTGGATCAAGAAGGGTTGCCAGCCAGTACTGATCCCACTCCTTGATACCACAAATACGAGGGTCCTTTCGCAGGCTTTGCAGGATCAGGGAGGCCATGCAGCATAGGTTTGCTGAAGCATTTGGTCCGGAGACCTCTGGGTCACTAAGGATGACCTGATCCGCAGCCACCTCCTGCCGGCCACGTACAAGTCTATGGGTTTCTGGGGCCTGAAAACGATCCCTTGAAGACTGCTGCTGATGCTGAGTGCCAGGCTCCACCTCCATGATGACACAATCCTCCTCCTCCTCCTCTTCCTGTGTGATAGGCGGCCCTGCAGGAATACTGTCTGGATAAAGGGGGCCTTGAGACGTAAGGAAGTCCTCCTCTTCCTCCCTCTGTTCTGCCTCAGATGCCCTGTCCATTATTCCACGCAGCGTGTGCTCCAACAGGTAGACAAGAGGGACAGTATCACTGATGCATGCACTGTCACTGCTCACCATCCTTGTGGCCTCCTCAAATGGTGACAGGACAGTGCATGCATCCTTGATCATGAGCCACTGGCGTGGCGAAAAAAAAAAGCCAAGCTCCCCTGACCCTGTCCTGGTGCCCTACTCACACAGGTACTCATTGATGGCCCTCTGCTGCGTGTGCAGCCGCTGCAGCATTGCCAACGTTGAGTTCCACCTGGTGGGCATGTCACAGATGAGGCGGTTCTTGGGCAGGATACTTTCATTTTGGAGGTCAGCAAGCCGAGTACTGGTATTATATGACCGGCGGAAATGCCCACAGACTTTCCTGGCCTGCCTCACTACATCCTGTAAGCCCGGGTACCTGCACAAGAACCACTGCACCACCAAATTAAGGACATGAGCCAAACAGGGTACATGGGTCAAGTGTCCCTGTTGGAGGGCGGAGAGGAGGTTGGTGCCATTGTCACAAACCACCATTCCTGGCTGAAGCTGGCGTGGTGTCAACCACCTCTGAGCCTACCCCCGCAGAGCTGCCAGAATCTCTGCCCCAGTGTGGCTCCTGTCCCCTAAGCAGACCAACTCATGCTTACGTAGTCCCTACAACGCCTACGGAACACCGCTGGTTCCAAGGACAAATCTGCACAGGAAGAGGCCATAGAGGAAGAAGAAGAGGGGGGTGGAGGAGAGAGCTGTGGCAGAATCACTACTACCAGCATTTTGGAGGCATGGTGGCGGAACAAGCTCCAACAATTCTGCAATACTACATACTATAGACACCCCCCAGCGACGAAATTTAAAGGAATATTACACTTTTATTGTTTCACTTTAAGCATTATTAAAATCACTGCTCCCGAAAAAACGACCGTTTTTAAAACTTTTTTTGCATTGATCCATGTCCCCTGGGGCAGGACCCAGGTCCCCAAACACTTTTTATGACAATAACTTGCATATAAGTTGGTTGGTTGCTTGAACCGATCAGACCTTGGGACTGCAGACTAAAAAATTGTCTGAACGCACCTTCTCCACCGCTCCTTCTGTGACTGACTGAAGCCTCAGCAACACGTTGTCCAGGAGGACCAGAAAATTGTAACCTCCCAGGCTCTGGAAACGCATTGCAGAAACCTTTCTGCAAGGCCTCCCGAAGATGTTTCATCCTCTGCTCCCTCTGCGACGGCTGGATACGTTTCTGCCACCTTACCCTTGTAACGTGGATCAAGAAGGGTTGCTAGTCGGTACTGATCCCACTACTTGATACCACAAATACGAGGGTCCTTTCGCAGGCTTTGCAGGATCAGGGAGGCCATGCAGCGTAGGTTTGCTGAGGCATTTGGTCCGGAGTCCTCTGGGTCACTAATGACGACCTGATCCGCAGCCACCTCCTGCCGGCCACGTACAAGTCCATGGGTTTCTGGGGCCTGAAAATGATCCCTTGAAGACTGCTGCTGATGCTGAGTGCCAGGCTCCACCTCCATGATGACACAATCCTCCTCCTCTTCCTGTGTGATAGGCGTCCCTGCAGGAATACTGTCTGGATAAAAGGGGCCTTGAGACGTAAGGAAGTCCTCCTCTTCCTCCCTCTGTTCTGCCTCAAGTGCCCTGTCCATTATTCCATGCAGCGTGTGCTCCAACAGGTAGACAAGAGGGACAGTATCCCTGATGCATTCACTGTCACTGCTCATCATCCTTGTGGCCTTCTCAAATGGTGACAGGACAGTACATGCATCCTTGATCATGAGCCACTGGCGTGGCGAAAAAAAGCCAAGCTCCCCTGACCCTGTCCTGGTGCCCTACTCGCACAGGTACTCATTGATGGCCCTCTGCTGCGCGTGCAGCCGCTGCAGCATTGCCAACATTGAGTTCCACCTGGTGGGCATGTCACAGATGAGGCGGTTCCTGGGCAGGTTACTTTAATTTTGGAGGTCAGCAAGCCGAGTACTGGCATTATATGACCGGCGGAAATGCCCACAGACTTTCCTGGCCTGCCTCAGGAGATCCTGTAAGCCCGGGTACCTGCACAAGAACCGCTGCACCACCAAATTAAGGACATGAGCCAAACAGGGAACATGGGTCAAGTGTCCCTGTTGGAGGGCGGAGAGGAGGTTGGTGCCATTGTTGCAAACCACCATTCCTGGCTGAAGCTGGCGTGGTGTCAACCACCTCTGAGCCTACCCCCGCAGAGCTGCCAGAATCTCTGCTCCATGCTCCAGTGGGGCTCCTGTCCCCTAAGCAGACCAACTCATGCTTGCGTAGTCCCTAGAACGCCTACGGAACACCGCTGGTTCCAAGGACAAATCTGCACAGGAAGAGGCCATAGAGGAAGAAGAAGGGGGGTGGAGGAGAGAGCTGTGGCAGAATAACCACTACCAGCATTTTGGAGGCGTGGTGGCGGAACAAGCTCCAACAATGGCTTTTGCCAATGGACTGCATGGGAGCTCGACATATGTCTGGTCAAGCATGTGGTGCCCAAGCGACATATGTTGCAAATAGCATCGGTGAGATCTGCTGCAGACGTCTCAAAAAAGGCCCACACTAAAGAACTTTTGGAAAAACGTGCAGAGTCAGCAGCGCCCTGCACATGCAGAGCTCTGCGGTGTGATGCAGTCGGTTGCCTGCCCTTAAGCTGGCCCTTGGAGGGCATCCTGCCTCGTTGGTGATGTGCCTCCTTCTCCTCTTCCTCTCTCCTATCTGGCACCCATGTAGAGTCAGTGACCTCATCATCCCCTCCCTCCTCGCCACTGGAGCAAACCTGGCAGTATGCTGCAGCTGGGAGAACATGACTGCCAGTTTCTTGTCCTTCTTGGGCACACCCTCTCTCTGGGCTCATGTTACTGCCTTCATCCTCAACCTGGATACCATCATCGGAGCCTTCAAAACGCTGCGCATCCTCCTGCAGCATGTACCCTACACTGTGGTCGAACAGTTCGGGGGACCCCTAAGGGCATGATGATGGGGCTAGGGAAGGAGTGACTGATGACATTGAGCTGATGGAAGAGGCCACTTTGGCAGCTGCATTGGCAGGCAAACTACTCTGAGCCTGGGTGACAGAGGATGAAGAGGATGAGGACGGCTTGGTCATCCACTTTATAAATTCCTGCATGTTGTGGCTCAACAGGGCCAGCTGCCGAAAAAAAGGACAAGCGTGCCCCACGGCCACATGGTGAGGATGCACCGTGTCCAGGACCAGCACTGTTGGCTGTAGACACAGAGTCTGCTTGCCCTCTTTTAGTTGGCTGGGAGCGTCTGCCTCTCCTTGGTGGCCTTCCAGACATACTGTACAATTAGATTAGCAAAACAACACCTGAAGTTTATTAAAAACAGTACACCAGGAATGGCCTACAGTCAGGTATAGGCTTGGCTAGACTATATATATATATATATATATATATATATATATATATATATATACAAGCCTGTATATATATATTTTAAATGAACTGCAGCTCACCGAGTCACTACTGTCAGGTATAGGCTTGGCTAGACTATATATATATATATATATATATATATATATATATATATATATAAAATGAACTGCAGCTCACTGAGTCACCTGCCTGAAAGTGTCTTTGAACACGTACTCCAGGAATGGCCTGCAGGCAGGTATAGGCTTGGCTGGACTACAATGCAGTGGATATATATTAAATGAACTGCAGCTCACTGAGTCACCTGCCTAAAAGTGTCTTTGAACACGTACTCCAGGAATGGCCTATAGTTAGGTATAGGCTTGGCTAGACTATATATATGTATACAGTGGGGATAGAAAGTATTCAGAGCCCCTTAAATTTTTCACTCTTTGTTATATTGCCTTTGCTAAAATCATTTAAGTTCATTTTTTGTCCTCATTAATGTACACACAGCACCCCATATTGACAGAAAAACACAGAATTGTTGACATTTTTGCATATTTATTAAAAAAGAAAAACTGAAATATCACATGGTCCTAAGTATTCAGACCCTTTGTTCAGTATTTAGTAGAAGCCCCTTTTGATGAGTCTTTTTGAGAAAGATGCAACAAGTTTTTCACACCTGGATTTGGGGATCCTCTGCCATTCCTCCTTGCAGGTCCTCTCCAGTTCTGTCAGGTTGGATGGTAAACGTTGGTGGACGGCTATTTTTAGGTCTCTCCAGAGATGCTCAATTGGGTTTAAGTCAGGGCTCTGGCTGGGCCATTCAAGAACAGTCACGGAGTTGTTGTGAAGCCATTCCTTCGCAGGGGCGGACTGACCATTGAGCCACTCGGGCACTGCCCGAGGGCCCTGGGCCACTAGGGGGCCCCATCAGGGTTGCCAGCCTCAGTAAAACATACATCTGTATACATCTGTGTGTATACTGTGTGTACATGTATGTGTATACTGTGTGATTGTATACTGTGTGTGTGTATATTGTGTGGCCCCATAATCTCTAATTGCCTGGGGGCCCCATAATCTACTATTGCCCGGGGGCCCCATGAGTTATCAGTCTGCCCCTGCTCCTTCGTTATTTTAGCTGTGTGCTTAGGGTCATTGTCTTGTTGGAAGGTAAACCTTCGGCCCAGTCTGAGGTCCTGAGCACTCTGGAGATGGTTTTCCTCCAGGATATCCCTGTACTTGGCCGCATTCATCTTTCCCTCGATTGCAACCAGTCGTCCTGTCCCTGCAGCTGAAAAACACCCCCACGGCATGATGCTGCCACCACCATGCTTCACTGTTGGGACTGTATTGGACAGGTGATGAGCAGTGCCTGGTTTTCTCCACACATACCGCTTAGAATTAAGGCCAAAAAGTTCTATCTTGGTCTCATCAGTCCAGAGAATCTTATTTCTCACCATCTTGGAGTCCTTCAGGTTTTTTTTAGTAAACTTCATGCGGCTTTCATGTGTCTTGCACTGAGGAGAGGCTTCCGTTGGGCCACTCTGCCATAAGGCCCCGACTGGTGGAGGGCTGCAGTGACGGTTGACTTTCTGCAACTTTCTCCCATCTCCCGACTGCATCTCTGGAGCTCAGCCACAGTGATCTTTGGGTTCTTCTTTACCTCTCTCACCAAGGCTCTTCTCCCCCGATAGCTCAGTTTGGCCGGACGGCCAGCTCTAGGAAGGGTTCTGGTCATCCCAAACGTCTTCCATTTAAGGATTATGGAGGCAACTGTGCTCTTAGGAACCTTAAGTGTAGCAGAAATTTTTTTGTAACCTTGGCCAGATCTGTGCCTTGCCACAATTCTGTCTCTGAGCTCTTCAGGCAGTTCCTTTGACCTCATGATTCTCATTTGCTCTGACATGCACTGTGAGCTGTAAGGTCTTATATAGACAGGTGTGTGACTTTCCTAAACAAGTCAAATCAGTATAATCAAACACAGCTGGACTCAAATGAAGGTGTAGAACCATCTCAAGGATGATCAGAAGAAATGGACAGCAGCTGAGTTATATATATGAGTGTCACAGCGAAGGGTCTGAATACTTAGGACCATGTGATATTTTAATTTTTCTTTTTTAATAAATCTGAAAAAATGTCAACAATTCTGTTTTTCTGTCAATATGGGGTGCTGTGTATACATTAATGAGGAAAAAAATGAACTTAAATGATTTTAGCAAATCAAATGGCTGCAATATAACAAAGAGTGAAAAATTTAAGGGGGTCTGAATACTTTCCGTCCCCACTGTGTGTATATATATATATATATATATATATATATATATATATGTAGCAAACCAATTATGTGTATAAGAATTCTGCAATGTTAACTTTGAATTTGGCAGATCAAATACAGTGCCTTGAAAAAGTATTCACACCCCTTAAAATTTTCCACATTTTGTCATGTTACAACCAAAAAAACGTAAATGTATTTTATTGGGATTTTATGTGATGGACCAACAAAAAGTGGCTCATAATTGTGAAGTGGTAAATGATAAATGGTTCAACATTTTTTACAAATAAATATCTGAAAAGTGTGTGTGTGTGTGTGGGGGGGGGGGCATTTGTATTCAACCCCCTTTACTCTGATACCCCTAACTAAAATCTATCGGGACCAATTGCCTTCAGAAATCACCTAAATAGTAAATAGAGTCCACCTGTGTGTAATTTAATCTCAGTATAAATACAGCTGTTCTGTGAAGCCCTCAGAGGTTTGTTAGAGAACCTTAGTGAACAAACAGCATCATGAAGGCCAAGGAACACACCAGACAGGTCAGGGATAAAGTTGTGGAGAAGTATAAAGCAGGGTTAGGTTATAAAAAAAATCTCTCAAGCTTTGAACATCTCAGGGAGCTCTGTTCAATCCATCATCGGAAAATGGAAAGAGTATGGCACAACTGCAAACCTACCAAGACATGGCCGTCCACCTAAACAGTCCAACCACACATGGACCCACTGGAGTTAGCTTCTAAATCCTTTTAAAAAAGCACAAGCCTTTTACAGAGCCTTGATTAAAACCTGTGCTTAAAGCTCTCATGTTCCAATCCTGCTCAAAACCACATTTACAAGCCAGGGCTTTAGAGTTATGCCCCGTACACACGATTGGACTTTCCGACAACAAAACCGTGGATTTTTGTTCGAGGGATGTTGGCTCCAACTTGTCTTGCATACGCACGGTCACACAAACGTTGGCCAACAATTACGAACATGAGAACGCGGCGACGTACAAGGCGTACGACGAGCCGAGAAAAAGGAAGTTCTATAGCCAGTGCGGCTCCTTCTGCTTGATTCCGAGCATGCGTGGAACTTTTGTGCGTCGGACTTGTGTACACGCGATCGGAAATTCCGACAACAAAGTTTTGTTGGCGGAAAAGTCGAGAACCTGCTAGCCAACATTTGTTGGCGGAAAGTCCGACAGCAAAAGTTCGATGGAGCGTACACACAGTCGGACTTTGTTGTCGGAAAATCTGATCGTGTGTACGGGGGCATTAGAGTTTTAGGGATTAGAATTTTAGAATTCATGCAAGGTGGCTTTTATTTTTTTGGTTGGACTTGACAGCCAAAGACCAAATGTTTCTAATGTGCTGAGACTCTATGCATGATCAAGAACTCAACCCCTGCTGATTGGCTGCTGCAGTAGGTGAGTAAACTGTGTGTAGCAATAACTCTCGGTGGAGCTGCTGGTTTAATGCGGGCTGTTACCTTCACTCTCGCCACCTCTATTTCACCGACACCGGGTCTAGGGTCCTGTTGAGTTTACCTCCAGACAATGTAGGCACCAGACACTTGAGTATCTTTTCCAATGCTTTAATGAACAGGTAATAAAGGAAGTAGCAGGAAAGAGGCAGAAGGAAAATTGCAGGGAAGCTCAAATACCTTTTCTTAGAATTCTTTAGTACATCATTAGGAATTAAACACTTGTAGCTGAATGTATTCCCCTTGTGGGATTCAATCATTGCCCGCTTGGATAGGTTTCTCTCACTCACCTAGCAGCCAGTACGCAGCACGAACAAAAGTCTCTGCCACAGACTTGTTTGGAGCAAAACCCGTACGATCCTCTGCCACAGGATGTAATGGTTTACGGTGAATATCAGGCACAGCACTTGAACCTTTAAGCCAACCCGGCAGTACTATGCAGTAAGATTACTTCAGGATACGTCCTCCAACCGAGTCACCAGGCCCCTCTCCAGACCAGCACTCTGCATGATCCTTCCATGACGGGCCCTCCCCTGGGATCTCCTCAGTTGTCCAGCTTCTTCACACAGGAAAGACACCCTGTGGTAGGCCCCAGACAGGCTTCTAGGCCCACCCACATGCTGCCGCAATGTGGGCCTCAAATCCGGAGGACCACGAGGTGATACTCCTAACGCATACCTGTCGGCCAGGAGGGCCAGCAGGTGGCTGAAAACGAACCCTAAAACATGGCGTCTGTCCCATAAATACCCTCTCCCAGAATGCAACTCGGAGGACCACCTCCACAGAGGAGCACTCATACGCTTCAACACGTTGCCTTTCCAACACTGGCCCATGGTGACAAAGACACCCACCGGCACAGTGTGAAACTCCACGTAACTCAGCCAAGCTGGAACAGAGGCAAATCTAACTTCACCTAACAAGTAACCCACTAGATTTACCTATCAGCAGTAGATTAGAAATCTACCAGCGCTACATGTGTCTTGAGGCAGAGAGGGTGTAGGGATTATAGGAAGGTCCACCAATTGGACAACAAAAAAATAATGGCACCACACCATGGAACACTTATCATCCATGAACACTGGTGGTAAGAGAATTGGCTGGATTGACTACATATCTGACTCAAACCAAGTTACGCCTGCGTGTATATTCATTTATTACTATACTTGTTCAGTATGTTTTCTTCCTAGGAAAACATATTTTGCAATTACTTTTTATTATCAGCTAATTAAATCGGAGTTGGGTGGCTCCAGTATTGTTCAGTTCGTCTGCTTGCCTGAAGGGTTGACCTCATGCCTCACTATAACATTTTATTTCCAGTTGCCGCCTTCTATAGGAATCTTCAAGATCGCAGAATACAATTTGTCATCTGTCATCAGGATCGATCGATTACATGAGTGATAGGCCAAGAGAATTGGCCATGCGCATCTTCCTTGTTTGTTCCACAAGACTATCGATTCCTGCTCTTTTCGATCTTTTGTATTCAGTTAGATTTGGGGCTTATTTACCAAAGAAGAAAGGATGAAGATGTCTCTCTTAGTCTATGAGGGTTGATTTACTAAAGGCAAATAGACTGCGCACTTTGCAAAGTGCAGTTGCACCAGTGCTTAGTAAATGAGCAGAAGCTCTGCTGACTTCCATCATCTAACCATGTGCAAGCAAAAAATTTGTGTTGGCAGAGAGGTTTTCAGCAGGCGGACAGATTTGTTCCCTAATAGTCCGAAGTAGTCCGAATCCAGGGCACAGTTTCTCCTCAGCCGGATAAACTGTCCTTTAGGGACATTATACAGTCAGGAGTGATGATGGCAGCTATCTAACGGTATGAATCCGTTCCTATCTGTGGGCTTAAAGTAATTTTTAGTCAAAAATGTATCACCTTGTTTAAATATCTCCAAATCCAGGAAAGCAACACGTGTAGTGTCTGCGTTCCAAGATAAGTGGATCCTTTTACTGTTGCCATTAAGTTTAGACATAAAAAGCTGGAGGCTAATCAGATCACCCTCCCAGATCATGAAAAGATCATCTATATATCTTTGGTAGCAGACCAACTGAGTCGGTCTACTACCAAAGACAAATTCCTCTTCCCATAATGCCATGAAAATGTTGGCTACACTAGGTGCAAAACGAGCGCCCATGGCAACTCCAAGTGTTTGAAGAAAAAATTTCCCGCCATACCAGAAATAATTTCTGGATAGGCAAAAGTCCAGAGCTCTCAGAATAAAGTCCTTTAGGAGAGGAGGGAGAGAGGATCCATTAAGGGCCCACTGCACAGAAGTAAGAGGTATCATATCGAAATCCCAGCGCATGCAGGAGACCGATAATATATTTTTTGCCCAAAATACATAAGGACGCTAGTTCCCCTCCAGGTCGTCCTATAGTCAATGGCATCGACTCTGTCACAGCCCGCTTAGGTCAATATATAGATTACTTTTTGAAACCACTGTTGTCTACCACCAAGGCATATCTTAAAGACACTAAACATATCATTGAAATTTTGGAACATATAACAGTTAAAGAAAACAGCTTTTTAGTCACTGCCGACGTGAGTTCCCTATACACTATCATAGGCCATAATGATGCCCTTACTTCTGTGCAGTGGGCCCTTAATGGATCCTCTCTCCCTCCTCTCCTAAAGGACTTTATTCTGAGAGCTCTGGACTTTTGCCTATCCAGAAATTATTTCTGGTATGGCGGGAAATTTTTTCTTTAAACACTTGGAGTTGCCATGGGCGCTCGTTTTGCGCCTAGTGTAGCCAACATTTTCATGGCATTATGGGAAGAGGAATTTGTCTTTGGTAGTAGACCGACTCAGTTGGTCTGCTACCAAAGATATATAGATGATCTTTTCATGATCTGGGAGGGTGATCTGATTAGCCTCCAGCTTTTTATGTCTAAACTTTATGGCAACAGTAAAAGGATCCACTTATCTTGGAACGCAGACACTACACATGTTGCTTTCCTGGATTTGGAGATATTTAAACAAGGTGATACATTTTTGACTAAAAATTACTTTAAGCCCACAGATAGGAACGGATTCATACCGTTAGATAGCTGCCATCATCACTCCTGGCTGTATAATGTCCCTAAAAGACAGTTTATCCGGCTGAGGAGAAACCGTGCCCTGGATTCGGACTACTTCTCCCAAGCTAAAATTTTGGCCACCCGCTTTTTAGAAAAAGGGTATGAGGAGGAGCCTGTAATGAGTAATATAACCTCTGTTGGTAGCCTTGAGCGTTCCTCTCTAGTTGCTAATTCAGATAGTAATAAGAAGCCCAAGGGTAACTTTGAATACAAGATCATCCTTGATTATAACATCCAACATAAAAAATTTGAGAGGATCATTTTGAAACATTGGAACATTCTCAAAAGAGATAGTGTTTTAGGCACAGTATTGCCTCCCCGTCCGAAATTTGTAGATCGAAAACCTCCCACGTTAAGAGATATTCTAGCTCCTAGTGTTGTAGATCCCCCTATGACCAAAAAAGAAAATCGGATTTTTAATTTCTTGACAGGCTTTTACGCCTGTGGGAGATGTCCTGCTTGCAAGTCATGCAGACGGAATCTCAAGAGAAGGAAGGAGTTCACAGCAGCAGCTACTAATAAAAACTACCAAATTAAACATTTTATAACGTGCAATATAGTTGGAGCTGTTTACATGTTGGAATGCGACTGCGGACTCCAATACATAGGTAGGACCTCCAGACCTATGGGAGTCCGCATAGCTGAACATGTGAACAACATTCAGAGAGGTCTTATCACACACAATGTTTCAAAGCATTTCAGGATCTGTCATGATCGAAATCCGAGATGCTTGAAATTTTGGGGCATAGAAAAAGTGAATCCACATTGAAGGGGAGGTAATTTTATCAGGCAACTGAGCCAGCGTGAATCCATGTGGATTCATGAGACTCAGGTGATGGTTCCTAAGGGGTTAAATGTGGAATTTGACCTGAACTGTTTTATATCTAACAAATAGCTGTATAAAGGTCGGATTCCCAGTTGTACATCTGAATATTTTTAGTGGTTATATGTTTTCACACAGATATGGCAGCGGGAGATTACTTCCGTAACATTTTAAATATGAGTTTTAATACAATTTTAATTTTGTAATCACATTTACCCTAATGGGGATATGTGTTATATTCTATATTTTAGATTCAATATTATTTGTAATGGAATGGCCGAATAGTATTTCTGCATAATAGTGTCCCCGTGTAATTCTAATGGATGCCCGCATTGATTTCCGCTTCCGCCATTCACCATTTATATAAGGCCAGTTCCTTCTAAGTATAGGACAGGTTGTCGGCAGGATGCAGTTGCTAGGGAAGCTTTTTGACTTCCGCCTGCGCCGTAGCCCATTCGGACACCGTCCGTGTACCATAAATGCCGCTGGGTGACTGTCAGGCTCCACCCCTCGCTGACGAAGTCCAATAGGACGTAAAGCTGCTTACGAGGGGGAGGAGCTTTGTCACAGACGTCACCGGCCCCACAGACTGTGTGCATCGGTACTGCACTGTGTTGCAGTCTGACCTGTTTTATCTTTCTGCGCTTGAGAGCGCTTGTTTTTACAGTGATATTTTACAGTGCAATATTGGACTTTACAATAAAAGATGGATTACTCTTAGATGGTATCCTTTATTATTTCTTATATTTCGTGGAGCGGCTTTTCTTACATCTCCTATCTGGCGGTCTACATCCTGGGTATTTCCCTGTTGGAAGGTGCCTCATCCCTCTGGATTTCTGGGTTTCCATACCACAGTGATTTCCTTCAGCGACACCATCAGGAATACCTTCATCCCTGTGGGGACACATGTGAGTTTGACCCCTGCTGTGCAGAGGTCCATCATCTCTGGTAAGCGCAATAGAAGATTGTATGCATGACCGATTCCTGTCGTTTGAAATTCACATGGATCTTTTTTGAAAGACTTTTGGGGAACATACTTAATACTCCTTTTGAATAATATTCTGATATATTTTTGCGCTGCACTTATCTTGTTATATTTTGGTTACTTTTCAGGCATACAGTATGTGATTACCTGTAGTGTTCAGCTTGCAATTTCTGATTCTTTTCTTTTTTTTTATTTGATTGCGCTGATTGCTACCCTTTACTTAGGGCAACATATCTCATTAGTAATGGTCCAGAGAGAAAATCCCCCCCCCCCCCCAACTCAGTCCTTCCTTGTCATTGACTATATAAGGACACTACATTTTTCTCAACTGTTCTCATACATCTCACTCCTTGTGCAATGTTCTACTCCACTTCTTTTAAGGACTTCATAGCTTGACCTTGGCCTGTTTTGTCTATCTATGAGACCTCATTCTTGTAATTCCAACATGGCCAAGAAAGCATGTAGCCCTAGATGGGAGTGTGCATGGTAGGATGTAGGGATGAGTTCAAGCATGTTCGGATGCTAGTGCAAACCCACCTGAGTGAGCCCACCAAGAAGCTGTCACTGTACTGGGCCAATCCTAAGTGGCCAAGGAATGCTACTGCAGATGATTGGCCCGGTATAATGATAGCTTACTGCTGGGCTCACTCAGGTGGGTTTAGTAGGGTGATAACATTTGGCCTACAGGGAGACCGTTCATTCTACCATGTTCATTTTTTGGTTAAAAGTGGTTTTATGATCACAAAAGAAAAGAAGGGTTCAGATACAATTCACACATGAAACGGAAAACATCAAATGGATACCATAGCATCACTTTTTATTGTTTGATGCACTTTACACAAACTGTTAGAAAAGGAGCCCAAAATGAAAGTGTATCTAAACCCAAAAAAACAAAATGTCATATATTGCAAGCTTAGCAGTTGCTAGATGTGGTGGCTGCATTCGTTTTCTTTTTCAGCTTTTCTTTTTTTTTTCCCCCATTTATTTTTTCCTGGTGATCCAGTTATGCCCTTCCTGTCCAAGGGTGACAACGCCCTTTGTCACCCTAGAACGGGAAGGTGTTTTATGGCTAGAGAAGAGGTTCCCCTCTCCATATCTTCAGAACATGGAGGGGGGCCTTCTTCAGCTCACAGAAGATAAATGGGAAAGCTGATAGCATTGTTTGAGATATCAGCACAGCAAGTAACAAGGACACTGGATTTCTGGCGGGATCAAGGGGTATTGCTCTGTACTTGCAGAAAATGAAATGAGTCCACATTTCACATGCTTTGTGCTTCTCTGCCCATCTTCTAATGATGACTTCATGGCTTGACCTTGGCCTTTTCTTGGCTTTATATGTGAGATCTTATTGGGAATCGTACTCTATACATTGGTATCCTCTAGCTATGTGATAGAATGCCAGTATATCACCCAGAACTTCGTCATATTGTATTCAAAGGAATGTGATTCTTATTTCCACTGAAATCCTGAGTCAGCCCGGCCCGTGTGTCACGTCACTCCACCCCATGCAGATATATATTTAAGTCCTGTATTCCATCTCATTGCCAGAAACAAAGCATTGTATGCCTGAGAGCGACAGGATGAACTGATATAGATCATTACCTGGAGTCAACGAGCAACCCTTTACAGGTGAGATCCACTATCTTATTTAATTTTTATGAATTTACAAAATACAAAGTTACTTAGTAGGTAAGGCTGAAAAAAGACAATAGTCCATCCAGCCTGTGCAGGTTTATGTGTGTCAGTGTCTATAATAATTTCCCTTATCCCTGTATGTTGTGTTTTTTTTAAATATACATCCAGGAGTCTTTTAAAAATATCCATACTTCCCGCAGGCACCACCAATTGTGGGAGAGAGTTCCACATCCTTATTGCCCTGACAGTAAAGAACCCCCTGTGCAGTTTAAGGTTAAACCGCTTCTCCTCCAGTCTCAAGGTGTGGCCCCGTGTCCTCATACACTCCCTGGGACAAAATAGTTTTTTTTCCTATGCTGGGATCCCCATTCAGTTATTTGTAGATTGCTATCATGTCCCCCCCTCAAGCGTCGCATCTCCAGAGAGAATAAATGTAATGTTTGCAGCCGGACCTCATAATTGAGGTCTTCCAGTCCTCAGTGGGTGACAAACCCCAGGGCCTTGGGAGTCATCGGATACATGTCCATAACAAAATACATCAACGCGGAGGATCCAATAGGTCTACCCAACAACCAACTTGCTGGCTTCTGGTATACCGTTACGGTAAGGCTCAACCTCTGAGTTGAAGTGGAGTGGGTAGATATCATTTAGGGGAATGGATGAGGACTAAGTGACTTACACCAATGGCTACCAGGGTGGCCAGAGGTATGAAAGGGCACTCCCTCACATATAGTGTATTTGCAGATGAAAAAGAAATGGAAAATGATATTAGAAGGCACATGCGAGTGCCCGGGACTCATCCGTCAATGAAAATAATCCAATGGGTCCATTTGTTTTTGAAGGAGTCATGTGCATCATGTTCACAAGCTCTCATTTCTTCACTCTCATTATCTGGCAGACTTCGACAATTCACTCTAGGATGGTCAGGGTTGTGGTGGACTTCCAGCGCTTGGAGATAAGGGCTCTGGCTGGAGATGAAAAATGTGGGTTAGCCACTGAGATAGAGCATGGAAATACAGAGAAGATGACAAGTCGTGGAGTGTGGAGGAGGTGACTCAACTATGGATCTGAGCAATTTGTCACAGAAAGGTTTACGTGTACCAGCCGGTCAGAAATGTAAAGTTCCTCTTCTGGACCAAGATGGCCATACATTGTTTATGGGTATAGACAGAAGCACATCACCCTCTCCTCTTCTGAGATCATGATATTCAGTTATTTTTCTTATTCTTTGAGGAAGTATAAGTTATCTGAGTGAGAATATGAGAATAGCACACCATAAAGGAAGGGTTTCTCCTCTGCCCTTAAAAGTATCCAGATCACCAAGATCTGTGTTTTTGAATGTTTTAAATTTTTTTAAAATGGTGCCGTTAACATCCAGATAAACCAGAAGTGATGACCGGTCATCGCCTCTGGGTTACTATAGCGGAGAGCCGATCAATGCCGACCTTGGCTTTGTTAAGCTTCCCGACCAGCCGGTTAACGTGCCCGCCGGTCGCTCAGGTCTCTCGGTGGGACAGGAGAGCCCGAGCAAACCACGGAAGGCGGCGGAATATAACCAACAAAAGTCCAGCGACGTACCATTACAGTGCACCCGTAAAGTATCCACAGTGCTTTACTTTTTCCACATTTTGTTATGCTACAGCCTTATTCCAAAATGGATTAAATTCATTATTTTTCTCAAAATTGTACAAACAATCCCCCATAATGACAACGTGAAAGAACTTTGTTTGATCCCATGTACATAAGTATCCCAGCCTTTGCTCAATACTTTGGTGAAGCTCCTTTGGCACCAATTACAGCCTCAAGTCTTTTTGAGTATGATGCTACAAGCTTGACACACTTATTTTTGGGCAGTTTCTCGCATTCCTATTTGCAGGACCTCTCAAGCTCCATCAGGTTGGATGGGGAGTGTCGGTGCACAGCCATTCTCCGATCTCTCCAATGATGTTTAATCGGGTTCAAGTCTGGGCTATGGCTGGGCCACTCAAGGACATTCACAGAGTTGTCCCGTAGCCACTCCTTTGTTATCTTGGCTGTGTGCTTAGGGTCGTTGCCCCATTGGAAGATGAACCTTCACCCCAGTCTGAAGTTCAGAGCTCTCTGGAGAAGGTTTTCATCAAGAATGTCCCTGTACATTGCTGAATTGATCTTTCCCTTAATTCTGACTAGTCTCCCAGTTCCTGCCACTGAAAAACATGCCCACAGCAGGATGCTGCCACCACCATGCTTCCCTGTAGGGATGGTATTGGCCAGGTGATGAGCGGTGCCTGGTTTCCCCCAGACATGACGCTTGCTATTCAGGCCAAGGAGTTCAATCTTTGTTTCATCAGACCATTTGTTTGTCATGGTCTGAGAGTCCTTCAGGAGGCTTTTGGCAAACTCCAGGTGGGCTGTCATGTGCCTTTTACTGTGGCGTGGCTTCCGTCTGGCCACTCTATCATACAGGCCTGATTAGTGGAGTGCTTCAGAGATGGTTATTCTTCTGGAAGATTCTCCTCGCTCTACAGGGAAAAACGCTGGAGCTTTATCAGAGTGATCATTGGGTTCTTGGTCACCTCCCTGTCTAAGGCCCTACACACCCCATCGCTCAGTTTAGCCGGGCGCCTGCTCTAGGAAGAGTCCTGGTGGTTCCAAACTTCTTCTATTTACAGATGATGGAGGCCAGTGTGGTCATTGGGACCTTCAATGCTGCAGAAATGTTTCTGTACCCTTCCCCAGATCTGTGCCTTGATACAATCTTTGGACTTCATGGGCCCAAAAAAAGATGGCCCTGACTATGGTACCCCCAAGAGGTGGTTCCTTCTCTCTTCATGTGTGCCCCAGTAGAGCGCGGTGCTTCCCCGAAAAGCCTGGGAAAACCTGACCAGCAGAGTTAAAGTGTTATTAAAGCCTTGGTTATTTTTAACTTAAAAAAACAAACATGTCTATTCTTACTCACTCTGTGTAATGGTTTTGCACAGAGCAGCCCGGGTCCTCTTCTTCTGGGGTCCCCCTCTGATGCTCCAGGCCCCTCATTGGGTGCCCCTACGGAAAGCCACTTGGAACTCTCCCATGGACGCCATTTATGCCCAGTCTCTTTCTTATTGTTGAATGATGAACGCTGACCTTACCTGAGGCAAGTGAGGCCTGCAGTTCTTTAGATGTTGTTCTGGGTTCTTTTATGACCTCCTGGATGAGTCGCCGTTGTGCACACAGAGTAATTTTGGTAGGCCGGTCACTCCTGGGAAGGTTCACTGCTGTTCCAAGTTTTCTCCATTTGCGGATAATGGCTCTCACTGTGGTTCTCTGGAGTCCCAAAGCCTTAGAAACGACTTTGTAACCCTTTCCTGACTGATAATTGTCAATGACGTTGTTTCTCATCTGTTCTTGAATGTCTTTAGATCGCAGCACGATGTGTTGCTTTTTGAGATGTTTTAGCGTGCTTCACTTTGTCACACAACTTCTTTTTAAGTGATTTCTTGATTCAACAGGTTTGGCAGTAATCAGGCCTGGGTGTGGCAAGTGAAAGTCAACTCAGCTTTCCAAAGAATTTAGTTCATCACAGTTCATTCATGATTTAGCAATTACTTTTTCACATAGGGCCAGGCAGGTTTGGACAGCTTTGTTCCCTTTAATAAATTAAAACCTTCATTTAAAAACTGCATTTTTTATTTACTCGGGTTATCTTTGCTTAATACTAAAATTTGTTAGATGATTTGAATTATTTAAGTGTGAAAAATATGCAAAAGAAATTTAGAAAATTAGGAAAAAATCAGGGGGGAAATACTTTTTTCACAGCACTGTACATTTTAAGCCTTATATACATTGTGACAAATCTAAAAAAGAAACTAAAGTAACTTTTTAGCTTATATATAGATGTATTGTTAATGAAAGGAAGTAATTCTGCTTCATTGATAGCTATGTCATATGTTTTATACAGGTGGAAGAAGAAGATACTCTCCACTAAAAAAGGACAACATGAATTTCACCAGTGGAAATAACACAGACAAAAAGGACCGCTGGACTTGCGTAGGTGTTCCTGAGCTCTTGCTCCCTGTCATCGATGGCGTTTTCATCGGGATTTGTGTCTTAGGCTTGGTGGGAAACATTATCGTGTTTTGGAACCTTTGCTTCAGGATCCGGAGGAACAAATATACAGTTTACATCGCCAACCTGTGTGTGGCTGACACCCTCTTGCTAACAGTGGTGATGTTGACGTTGATGGTCCAGATCAGCAATTTCTTTGGTTTACGTCCTGGATCTAAAGTGACGTGTCCCTTCTATGTATTTGTGGATACATTATATTACCCCCTGGTCTATTCTGGGAAAAACATCCTGACAGCCATCAGCGTGGAGAGGTGTATCTCCATCCTGTTCCCCATTTGGTATCGCACTTGTCGCCCCAAGAAGTTCTCCACTATGGCGTGTGCAGTTCTCTGGCTGCTTGGCATCTTGGAGGGCCTCCTTGACGTCTTTGTGTGTGATCCAGAAGCTTACATCAAACATCATCCTCAATGTGCAGCGGTGGAAGTGATGATTTTTGTGTCCGCGATCGGGATATGTCTACCGCTCATGGTTATTTCCAGCGCCGCCTTGCTCTACAAAATAAGGAGGACCGTCGGTCAGGAGTACTCTCCTAAGCTGTATATCATTATCATCGTAGCAGTCATTGTCTTTATCTTATCGGTCTTGCCGTTAAATATTTTTCGTTTTTTAGTTTTCTGTAATGTGCTGAAAACAGTCAAGCTGGTTTTTATTAGTCAGTATTGGCTGGTCACTAATTGCGTCATCAACCCTTATATCTACTTCCTTGTTGGGAAAATATGTAATCAGACCACATGTTGTTCCATCAAGGATTCCCTTCAACGAGCCTTCGTGGTGGAAACAGACACGAGTCCTTTTTCTTCAGAAGGACAACAAGCCCAATAACACATGAAGATAAACCAATCTTGCCAATGCCTTCTGGATCACATTATGAAAGGAAAAGCCACCAGTTTTCCAGCTGCATTCGAAATATGAATTTAAAGCCATGAACTGATTTTGGCTAATGCAAGACAAGCCAACAGGAAATGGCAAAGAAAAGATCCCGAACAATAATTTTATGGAGGACAATGACTAAAGAGGGACTTACGGTGTTCAAAAAGATAGATTTCTTGTACTTCCTTGGTTTTTGTTAGCTTTAACTCTGACAGTTATGTTGGCTTTTCAACGCTTCTAAACGGGCTTGACATGAAATAGTATCTCATTAAGTGAGCCTGAACTTCAGCCTATGGTCAAGAGAATTGCCAAGCTTCTTTGGAATACCGCAATGCAATGCGCTGACCAATATTCAACTGTGCTAAGTAGTCAAAAGCAGACACTAAGAGGGCCTCCTGAGGCTCCCCCCAAGAGCCCTTGAACTCAAGGTGTTCCAACAGGAATTGGCAGCTTCCACCTCCAAAGTATAATGCACAGCCCAGCACCCTAGTTCGGAAATGATAGATGGCGGGTGTTTCTTCTGCCTATAGCAGCTGCATTTAATGAAAACAAGGCTACTTGTACTTGGTTGCTCTCAGGTCCCAAAACACAATGCTATAGTTCCTGGCCACATGGCACTGGGACTGAGTGGCTGAAACAAGGAAGGGGACCTGTAGTCCCGAGCCTGGTTAAGCAGTAGACAACATCTGGTAGTGGAATCCTTGGAAAGTCCAAGGTCAGGGCAGGGAACAAGCAAACAAGTCTGAAAACAGTTCCGAGGTCTGAGCTGGTAGTACGCAAGAGTAGTCCACTTAACAATCCGAGATCTATATCAGGTGACAATCAAAAGAGTAAAAGAGGAACAAGGGCAAAGGTCTACAACAAGGGAATCCAAGATAACAGCAGTGGTCAGTCAGGTACAGTAAATAAACAGGGAGCCAGAAAGCTAATGCTATCACAAACACAGAGGCTGATGAAGTTTAAAAGAGAAATATGGGGTTAACAAAAAACAAAACAGAGGTCACAATTGCGACCTGGCTCCATGCTCTAGGGGGCCCGTGTGGCCCCCTGTGCACCTGGATAGGAAGGATGGTGGCATGTGGAGGAACCGATCTCTCCATGCAGCCACTGAATGCTTCTCATCCTCTCCCTTTGCAGACATTCAGCTGCGGCAGGTGATAAATGAATGAATCGGTTCCTCTATATGCCACCCCTTTCCTCTCTCCTGGTCTGTTTCGGGGCCCTTGTGTGCTCTCTTCAAACCTCCCCTCTGCATCGCTGCCAGGTTCCCCCCTCTCACGGTGGCTGCTGAGGGGATCTTTTAGGCGGAAGAGAGGTGAAGGAGCCAGTAAATGTATAATTTACGGGCACCTTCCTTGTCTTAATGAATAAAGCCAGTGATCAGTTTTTTTTTTTTTTAAACTAGCTGAGCTAAACTGTGTTTCTGGTCTGTTTAGACCCCTGATATTCCGGAGGTCCTAATATTGTTTTTTTTTAAATTTAATAATAAATAATAAAATGCTTAAAAATAAATAGGTAAATAAATAAAATAAAATTGTAAAATAAAGAAATCAAATAACAAATATACAAAACTACTGACACCAGTGGCGGAACTACCAGGGTCGCAAAGGTAGCACTTACGATCGGGCCCTGGGGTTCCACCACTGTGGAGGGAACCTCAAAATGGTAGGAAGAGGGCTGTAATAAAGGGTCCCACAATGGGAGTAAAGGACCCTGGGATCAGTGGGAAGGGCCCTGGCCGGGGGGGCCCTATATGGTTTCCTACTCTCGGGCCCCGAATGTTCTAGCTACGTCTCTGCAGGGAGTTATCCATAGACAGAAGGACACTGGGACGGGCAGCCTCTTGATTATCCCAACACAACTGAAACAGGACAGGAGCAGGAAGGGAAGAGTTGAATGGATAGATTTAGAAATATATTTAACTGTCCTGGAGATATATTTTAAAGTGCTCATATCCTTTAGATTTGGAAAACTTGGCTGCCGTGATTATTAGGTTGGTTCTAAATAACTTGTCTAAACAAAACTACCCAGTATCATTGGAAATAAATATTGATACTATGTATCTGTAGTGTAAATTATATCATAATAATGTTCTATATTTTTTATATAATGATATATTTTTAGTAAAAACTTTTTTATATACAATTGATTATGTTTCATGTCTGATCTGTTTTTTCTTCTTCTTCAATCACTCGCTAACGTCTTATGTCTCTTTGGGGTTTCCATCAACAAAATCTTCACATCAGTGTTTCTACACAGCTTTAGGCCTGGGAAATCTTCCTACCTAGTCCCAGCTCGTTTTCACAAAGCTGACATGTTGCTGACACAGAGGAGCACAGTACAGGCAGTTCACACGAGGGGGTGCACATGCACATAGTAGCCAGAGGTGGCAGTAAAGAGCTTGATGTCTGAGCTCAATGACACAGAGAGCAACAGAAGCTGCGAGATCATATCTATAGTGCACAACATGGCTCCCCTTCACCCGTCCTGCCTTCTTCTGGCCCAGGCAAGCCCCTCGGGTCCTGGGCCCCCTTACAGTCATATCGGCTCCCCCCCCCGATAGCGGTTCTGGGTGTCAGTAGGGCAGAGGACTGTGTCAGTACATTATACACTATCCCCTGCTCTACTGTACTGACACCATCCACTGTCCTACTGACACCATCCACTGCTCTACTGACACCGTCCACTGCCCTACTGACACCGTCCACTGCTCTACTGACACCATCCACTGTCCTACTGACAGCATTATCTACTGCTCTACTGTACCAACACCATTCACTGCTCTACTGACACCGTCCACTGCTCTACTGACACCGTCCACTGCTCTACTGACACGTCCACTGCCCTACAGACACCGTCCACTGCTCTACTGACACCGTCCTCTGCTCTACTGACACCGTCCTCTGCTCTACTGACACCGTCCTCTGCTCTACTGACACCATTCACTGCCCTACTGACACTATCCACTGCTCTACTGACACCATTCACTGCCCTACTGACACCATCCACTGCTCTACTGACACCATCAACTGCTCTACTGACGCCGTCCACTTCCCTACTGACACCGTCCACTTCCCTACTGACACCGTCCTCTGCTCTACTGAGACCGTCCACTGCTGTCCTGACACCGTCCACTTCCCTACTGACACCGTCCACTTCCCTACTGACACCGTCCACTGCTCTACTGACACCATCCACAGTCCTACTGACACCATCCACTGCTCTACTGACACCATCCACAGTCCTACTGACACCGTCCACAGTCCTACTGACACCGTCCATTGCTCTACTGACACCGTCCACTGCTCTACTGACACCGTCCTCTGCTCTGACACCGTCCACAGTCCTACTGACACTGTCCTCTGCTCTACTGACACCATCAGCTGCTCTACTGACACCGTCCACTGCTCTACTGACATCATCCACTGCTCTACTGACACCGCCCACTGCCCTACTGACACCGCCCATTGCCCTACTGACACCGCCCACTGCCCTACTGACACCATCCACTGCCCTACTGACACCATCCACTTCCCTACTGACACCGTCCTCTGCTCTACTGACACCGTCCACTGCTCTACTGACACCGTCCTCTGCTCTACTGACACTGTCCACTGCCCTACTGACACCATCCACTGCCCTACTGACACCATCCACTTCCCTACTGACACCATCCACTGCTCTACTGACACCGTCCTCTGCTCTACTGACACCGTCCACTGCTCTACTGACACTGTCCACTTCCCTACTGACACCGTCCTCTGCTCTACTGACACTGTCCACTGCCCTACTGACACCGTCCTCTGCTCTACTGACACCGTCCACTGCTCTACTGACACCGTCCACTGCCCTACTGACACCATCCACTGCTCTACTGACACCATCCTTTGCTTTACTAACACCATCCACAGTCCTACTGACACCATCCTTTGCTCTACTGACATCATCCACTGCTCTACTGACACCATCCACAGTCCTACTGACGCCATCCACTGCTCTACTGACATCGTCCTCTGCCCTACTAACACCGTCCTTCGCTCTACTGACACCGTCCTCTGCTCTGACACCGTCCACAGTCCTACCGACACCGTCCTCTGCTCTTCTGACACCATCCATTGCTCTACTGTACGGACACCATCCACTGCTCTACTGACACCGTCCTCTGCTCTACTGACACTGTCCACTTCCCTACTGACACCATCCACTGCTCTACTGACACCATCCACTGCTCTACTGACACTGTCCACTGCTCTACTGACACCGTCCACTGCCCTACTGACACTGTCCACTTCCCTACTGACACCGTCCACTGCCCTACTGACACTGTCCACTTTCCTACTGACACTGTCCACTTCCCTACTGACACCGTCCACTGCTCTACTGACACCGTCCACTGCCCTACTGACACTGTCCACTTTCCTACTGACACCATCCACTTCCCTACTGACACCGTCCACTTTCCTACTGACACCGTCCACTTTCCTACTGACACTGTCCACTTTCCTACTGACACTGTCCACTTCCCTACTGACACTGTCCACTTCCCTACTGACACCGTCCACTGCTCTACTGACACCGTCCACTGCCCTACTGACACTGTCCACTTTCCTACTGACACCGTCCACTTCCCTACTGACACTGTCCACTTTCCTACTGACACCGTCCACTTTCCTACTGACACCGTCCACTGTTCTACTGACACCATCCACTGCTCTACTGGCACCATCCACTACTCCACGCTGTTTTTTTCTGACTTTTCTATTGCCAGCATTCTTTTGTTTACATTTAAGCTCTCAGCGGGAAAGCCCGCTGACAGCTGAGGAGTCCTCGGTTGCTAAGGACGCGGCGGCCGAAACGAATTGCACTTTTCTAGGGTCTAGCAATGTGTTAAACAGCCCCTGTCAGTTGTGGATGGGGTGTGTATCTGCCACACAGGATTTTGTGGTTCGCGAGGTAAATGGATGGCAGTAGCAGGATGCAGGGGGTCAACCATTGACCACACCTTTTTCCCCACCTGGGGTATAATTTGTCTTTCCCTGTGTTAATAGGTGAGGGTGGGAAAGGATACAAGCAGGCTGTGAGGTAACATGCCTGCAGGTCTAAAGCAGACCCAGCATTTTGGACTGTAAAGCTTACCCCTGCGGGGGGGGGGGGGGGGGGGTGGGATTTTCTCATTTGCTGTAAATGATGACCAATAAACACAGGCGGGAAGCCCTTAGACCTATTTGGTGCATGGAATACCTCTCTGTGAGCTCTCCTCTTGAAGCTGAACCCTACACTAGGAATGAGCTCACTAGTGTTCATAGGTGTGCCCACAGGGTGTGCCAGGTGTGCCCAGGCACACCCTAATCACCTTGTGCAGCATAGATTCCCCCTACTGCCCTAGCTCCCCCCCTTCCCCGCTGCTGGCTTTCCTCCTCTTCTCTCCTGGCAGCTGTTGCTGCGGTGATGTTTTTAGGATGAACGGGGGAAGGGGCCTGGTAAATATGTAATTTACTGACCCCTTCCCTCTCTAAATGAGTAATCAGTAGTGTGTGTTTGAGCTTTGGGGTGCACACCCTAATGCAATAGGCTGTGCACACCTATACTAGTGTTAAACGGGAGGGAGGGACAAAGGGAAAAAAACAAAATCACATAGTAAACATGAAAGTGGGACAGAAACTAAATCAAAAGAGACAAAAATGTATTTTCAGCTTATAACTGTACTATTAATAAGAAAAAGTAATTCTGCTTTATTGATTGCTATGTCATATATTTTCATACAGGTGGTAGAAGAAGAAAACATTGCAATATATCAAAGAGCTCACCATCGAAGAAAGACAACATGAATATTACCAGAGGAAACGAGACGGACATAAACGACACGATACTGCAGGACCCCAGGGTGTGCACAGAGGGTCCCGAGCTGCGGCTCCCTGCTGTAGACGCAGTTTTCCTCGGGATTTGTGTCTTTGGCTTGGTGGGAAACATTACCGTGTTTTGGAACCTTTGCTTCAGGATCCGGAGGAACAAATATACAGTTTACATCGCCAACCTGTCTGTGGCTGACGCCCTCTTGCTAGCAGTGGTGATGTCGACGTTGGTGGTCCAGATCAGCAATTTCTTTGGCTCACATCCTGGATTTATAGTGACGTGTTCTTTCTACAAATTTGTGGATGTATTTTATTACTCCCTGACCTATTCCGGGAAAAACATCCTGACAGCCATCAGCGTGGAGAGGTGCATCTCCGTCTTGTCCCCCATTTGGCATCGCACTCGTCGCCCCAAGAAGTTCTCCACTATGACATGTGCAGTTCTCTGGCTGCTTGGCATCTTGGAGGGCCTCCTTGACGTCTTTGTGTGTGCTCCAGAAGCTTACATCAAACATCATCCGCAATGTGCAGCGGTTGAAGTGATGATTTTCGTGTCTGCGGTCGGGATCTGTCTACCGCTCATGGTTATTTCCAGCGTCATCTTACTCTACAAATTAAGGAGGAGGACGGTCAGTCAGGATTACCCTTCTAGATTGTACATCATTATCATCATATCAGTCATTCTCTTTATCCTTTCAGTGTTGCCATTAAATATTTTTCGTTTTCTAATGTTCTATAGGGAGATGAAAACAATACCACCCATCAAACTGGTTTTTATTAGTCAATATTGGCTGGTATTTAACAGCACCATCAACCCTTATATATACTTCCTTGTTGGGAGAAAATGGAACCAGAACATATGTTGTTCCATCAAGGATTCCCTTCAACGAGCCTTCATGGTGGACACAGACAGGATACATGTTCCATCGGAAAGACAAGTCCAATAACACATCAAAACAATCCGACCTTACCAATGTCTTTTGGATAGCATTGTAAAAAAAAAAAAGCCACCAGTTTTCCAGCTGCATTCGAAATATGAATTTCAAGCCATGAACTGATTTTGGCTATGGCAAGACAAGGCAACAGGAAATGGCAAGGCCACATCAAGACAATCCAACCTTGCCAAAACCACCACATTTCCAGCAGCACCTGGTAACTTGATTTACCAAGTACAGAAATATTAAATGAAGGAATTTCAAAATTTGAATTTCAAGGCAAGTCAACAAGAATTGACAAAGAAAAAGTCCGGACCAACAGTTTTAGAGAAGAAACTTTTTTCTGAAGAAACGAATGGTGTTCAAAAGACAGACTGACCAATTTTGTACTTTCTTGGTATTTGATTTTAATGCCTTTTACAGCAAAAGTTGTGTTGCCATGTAACATTTCTAAATGGGCTATAATATTGTCTATTAAAGTGAGCTTAAATGGCAGCCTGCAGCTCCAAGGTGAAAGACTGGCCAAGCCTCCCTGGCATCCTACAATGTGCTGACCAATGCTCAGCTGAGCTAAGCAGTCAAATACAGAAACAGTCAGGGGCTTCGTAAGATTCCAGGGCCCCCTAAACTCAAGGTGCTCCAATGGGAAATAGCTCTTTAGGGTTGGGGATTTTGCTGGATTGACTCAATCAAGGGTAGGTCAATGGGTAGATGATGGCGGGGGCAGGTTGAAAAAGTTCCCTTCCAATGATTTTCTGCCCAATTTCACAGGAAAGTGGCGGTGAGCTCTTTTCTTGGGGTCTTGGGCTGCTACCTCTGGGTATGGCCTCAAGGTCAGTTCTGTATATACTAGTAAAGGTAGGTAAAAAGGAGCACCTGATATCCAATGAAATGCAAGTTGAAAGGTAATGTTGTAGTCGTTTATTGGAAGAAGCAACAAGTTATCAAGGCTTGATAAACGTGTTGCTTCTTCCGATAAATTACTACAAATTTACCTTCCAACTTGCATTTCATTGGATATTGTGCGCTCCTTACTACCTACATTTACTGCAACAGGAAATGGTAGCCTCCAGCCCTGAAGTCATTTGCCATGCTTCCAGACATCCCTCAGTGCAATGTGTTGAACACATATGGGTAGAGTCTGGTTGCCGAAAAACCCAGAACTTGTATGGCAGAGAATGTGTCAACTACAAACGACCCCAGGAGGAGAACGCCGTTAGGGTAACACTCACAGTTCAGTAAAAGGCAGTGGGTAAAGATGCATCAAGAGTGTCTGTCTTCAGAAGGTGGAATGCATCCTGGCCAGTCCAGTCCAAAAGGGGAGGCTACAGTACAGTATTGCGAGTCCCTAGACTGTCCCTACTCACCTGGAACATTTCACTGCCTCTATCACTTTCCCTGACAGGCAGGGTGCCCTTTCCCTACTCTAGCCACTTTGCAAAAATGCTTGCCAAACCCAGGGGCCAGGGTCCTAAATAGTCTTTCCCCCACCCAAGATGGTCTCAAGAGTAACAAGGACAGCCAGCATCCAATCGGATTGCTGCCCCAGTAACTCTGGGAAGCATAGAGGAACCAGGCTCCTCATGACTTCCTCTCCCTCTGCATTGCCACTGCGGTTGGGTGCCACCTGCAGTGGGGACAGCAGACTGCACCTGTCTACAAACCGAGAAGATCACACTTGAATTTGCATTCCAGAGCAACAGTCTGAGCTGGAAGTTGGCCTTATATATATTGTATGCCCCAGATTCAAGGTCTGATGGGGTGCTAAGGAAGACTACTAGGGGAAAGCATATTCATTATTTTGTGTTCGTTTTGAACAGGTTAGCTCAGCTTGATATCTTGGGTCTTCTCTTAGGTCAGGCTTACTTGAAGAGGCACCTGTAGATCTAGATGTGCTGAGCTCAAAGTTGGCCCTTATACTGTATATATTGTATGTTCCAAATTCAAGGGCTCTTGGGGTGCTAGGAAAGACAGCTAAAGATAAGCATAGGTGCTATTTTGTGTTTGCTTTGGGCAGGTTAGCCAAGCTTGACATCTTGGGTCTTAGGACTTCAAGAGTCACCTGTAGACCTGGAGCAAACAGTTTTCTGAGCTAAAACGTTGACCCTTATATATTGTATGCTCCAAATTCAGGGGTTGTTAGGGTGCTAAGGAAGACAAATAAAGATAAGCATGGGCTTTTTTGTGTTTGCTATAAACGGGTTAGCCCAACTTGATAGCTTGGGTCTTAGGTCAGGTTTGGTTGAAGGGCCACCTGTAGAGCGGGAGCAAACAATCTGCTGAGCTAAAACGTTAAAAGTTATATATTGTATTCTCCAATTTCAGGGGTTCTTGGGGTGCTAGGGAAGACAGCTAAAGATAAGTATAGGTACTGCTTTGTGTTCAATTTGGACAGATTAGCCCAGCTTGATGTCTTGAGTCAGGTTTGCTTGGCGTGGCTGCTGTACAGCTGGAGCAAACAATGTGCTGAGCTCAAAGTTGGCCCTTATATACTGTATATTGTTTGTTTCCAAATTCAATGTCTCTTGGGGTGCTAGGAATGACAGCAAAAGATAAGCATAGACACTATTTAGTGTTTGCTTTGGACAGGTTAGCCAAGCTTGACACCTTGGGTCTTAGGACTTGAAGGGGCACCTGTAGAGCTAGAGCAAACAATATGCTGAGCTAAAAGTTGGCCCATAAATACTCCAACTTCAGAGGTTCTTGGGGTACTAAGAAAAGACAACTAAAAGATAAGTATGGGCTTTTTTTGTTTTTGCTTTGGACAGGTTAGTCCAGCTTGATATCTTGGGTCTTAGCTCAGATTTACTTGAATGGCCTCCTCTAGAGCTGGATCAAACAATATGTTCCAAGGGAGATGGGTGGGAAAGGTGGACATTGTCCCTGTTTCTTTCCTAATATTATTTTTGGGTAATCTAGGAGGATCCTTTTAAGTCCCACCTCCTGTAGAAAGGAAGCCACTTCTATTCATTCTATCCAAGCCCTTCCCCTTTTGTATATGGCCGTTTTGATGAGGTTATGGAAGAGTTTGGTTTTCAGCCTAGCCTGGTTGGCCTGCCAATGGAACATGTCAACAACTCGATGATAAATTATAATAGCACTGAACATATTCATTCCAAGCCATCTGCCATTTTCACTGTACGGCATTGTACTGGAATCCTTTGATAATGACAAGTAAGGCTTGTTGGATATTATGATCAACTCACACTGACTGCATTATGTTTTAGGAAAGAACTCGAAAAAAGTTGGAACTCTCTATAGGAAACTCAGGGAGGATAGAAATAAACAATAAATTGTTGATCGCTACCTCGTTCAATGGCAGGGGCAAACAAAATTTTTGTGTTTTTCTATACCCCATGTGCTGTTCTCCCCTTTACATACCACATTATGCATTGAAATACCTCCTTAGACCCAGTCTGTCTGGACAAAGTATGGTCACCCGCTGACTTGGCACCATCCACAGGCCGTTTAACACTTCAATAAGGCATAAAAGTTAAATAAAACACAAAATTTATGTCAAATAAGTGTAGCAAAAAGGATATTTTTTTTTTCTAGTCTTTTGAAGTGTAAAAAGACAATGACTTTCCTAAACCCTTTCACTGCAAGGTCTGACGCTGATTGAGGTTACTCAGAATAAACATGGGCTGTCTATCTAGGACTGAACAAACTAGCTCAGGAGAGAAGGATAAAGGGAGATACCAAATCACATCAATAAACAAGTTGCCATGTGTTGCACCTCATCATTATCCTCCTCAAACTGATTTTTTTTTTGCCCTGGTTTTAGTCATTTGCAGATAACAAGCAAAACATTTTGTGTAATTTCCAAAAAAAACTTATCCAAGCAGAACTGAAGAGTATTATTGATGGTTTACGTCTAGTCTGTTTTTTGTTTTGTTTTTTTTTCTTTCATCGCTCATTAGTCTCTTTGGGGGTTTCCAGCAATAACCTTTTTGCATCAGTGTTGCCAGTTTTACCACCAGCCATATTATGAGGCACATGTAGTGCACTGCATGTAACGCAGCATAAGGAGGGAGACGACTTACAACAGATGGAGGAAAGAGCCAATTACAATATTGAGACATAATGCTTTTGTAGGTACCATGAAATATAAAAAGCTACAGTAGTAATTCTACCCACCAACTCCCACAGTGGTAAAGTTTGACATAGTACTTTGTATCTCTGCCCCTCCCACAATGGTGAGATTTCCTGCAGTAGTTTGTGTCTCTGCCCCTCCCACAATGGGGAGATTTCCTGCAGTAGTTTGTGTCTCTGCCCCTCCCACAATGGTGAGATTTCCGCAAGTAGTTTGTGTCCCTGCCCCTCCCACAATGGGGAGATTTCCTGCAGTAGTTTGTGTCTCTGCCCCTCCCACAATGGTGAGATTTCCTGCAGTAGTTTGTGTCTCTGCCCCTCCCACAATGAGATTTCCTGCAGTAGTTTGTGTCTCTGCCCCTCCCACAATGGTGAGATTTCCTGCTGTAGTGTGTGTCTCTTCCCCTCCCACAACGATGAGATTTCCTGCAGTTGTTTGTGTCTCTGCCCCTCTCACAGTGAGGAGATTTCCCTGCAGTAGTTTGTGTCTCTGCCCCTTCCACAATGGTGAGATTTACTGCTGTAGTTTGTGTCTCTGCCCCTCCCACAATGGTGAGATTTTGTGCTGTAGTTTGTGTCTCTGACCCTCCCACAATGGTGAGATCTCCTGCCGTAGTTTGTGTCTCTGCCCCTCCCACAATGGTGAGATTTTCTGCTGTAGTTTGTGTCTCTGACCCTCCCACAATGGTGAGATCTCCTGCCGTAGTTTGTGTCTCTGCCCCTCCCACAATGGTGAGATTTTCTGCTGTAGTTTGTGACTCTGCCCCTCCCACAATGGTGAGATCTCCTGCTGTAGTTTGTGTCCCTGCCCCTCCCACAATGGTGAGATTATCTGAAATAGTTTGTCATTGCCCCTCCCACAAGGGTGAGATTTCCTGCAGTAGTTTGTGTCTCTGCTCCTCCCACAATGAGATTTCCTGCAGTAGTTTGTGTCCCTGCCCCTCCCACAATGGTGAGATTTCCTGCAGTAGTTTGTGTCTCTGCTCCTCCCACAATGAGATTTCCTGCAGTAATTTGTGTCTCTGCCCCTCCCACAATGGTGAGATTTCCTGCAGTAGTTTGTGTCTCTGCCCCTCCCTCAATGGTGAGATTTCCTGAAGAAGTTTTTGTCTATGCTCCTCCCACAATGAACATTCACTGTATGAGCTCAGCAATGTTCTCCTATCTGTATCTCTTGGTTGGTGTGTATCGGATGTACTGGATGTACATTTTTCCTTCCTAGAAAAGAATGTTGGCATCCATATTAATTAAATTCAGATTAGATGTTGGTTGCTGATTTTCTAGTAATTCTGCTTCTTGGAAGGGTTGGCCTTTTATTTCATGTTATTACTGGCTCTGCCTTTCCTCCGGCGTCTTCCTAGTTTGCATTTCTTAGATCTAAATGCCAATTACCGAACCTAATCCTAATTACAGCCGGCACTGCGTGTGTGGTGTGATTGTGAAATTTACACGAAATTCCCTTCTCGCGGATTGTCGGGGGTCGTCTACTCTCTTCATTGATCCATCACATCGCCCACCCATCCTTCACATCGCCCACCCATCCTTCACATCGCCCATCCATCCTTCACATCGCCCACCCATCCTTCACATCGCCCATCCATCCATCACATCGCCCATCCATCCATCACATCGCCCACCCATCCATCACATCGCCGATCCATCACATCGCCCATCCATCCTTCACATCCCCATCCTTCACATCGCCCACCCATCCTTCACATCGCCCATCCATCCATCACATCGCCCACCCATCCATCACATCGCCCACCCATCCATCACATCGCCCACCCATCCTTCACAACGCCCACCCATCCATCACATCGCCGATCCATCACATCGCTCATCCATCCTTCACATCCCCATCCTTCACATCGCCCACCCATCCTTCACATCGCCCATCCATCCATCACATCGCCCACCCATCCATCTCATCGCCCACCCATCCATCACATCGCCCACCCATCCATCACATTGCCGATCCATCACATCGCCCATCCATCCTTCACATCCCCATCCTTCACATCGCCCATCCATCCATCACATTGCCCATCCATCACATCGCCCACCCATCCTTCACATCGCCCATCCATCACATCGCCCATCCATCACATCGCCCACCCATCCTTCACATCGCCCATCCATCACATCGCTCACCCATCCTTCACATCGCCCACCCATCCTTCACAACGCCCACCCATCCTTCACAACGCCCACCCATCCTTCACATCGCCCACCCATCCTTCACATCGCCCACCCATCCATCACATCGCCCACCCATCCATCACATCGCCCATCCTTCACATCGCCCACCCATCCTTCACATTGCCCATCCATCACATCGCCCATCCATCCTTCACATCGCCCACCCATCCATCACATCGCCCATCCATCCTTCACATCGCCCACCCATCCATCACATCGCCCACCCATCCATCACATCGCCCACCCATCCATCACATCGCCCATCCTTCACATCGCCCACCCATCCTTCACATCGCCCACCCATCCATCACATCGCCCACCCATCCATCACATCGCCCATCCTTCACATCGCCCACCCATCCTTCACATTGCCCATCCATCACATCGCCCATCCATCCTTCACATCGCCCACCCATCCTTCACATCGCCCACCCTTCACATCGCCCACCCATCCTTCACATTGCCCATCCATCACATCGCCCATCCATCCTTCACAACGCCCATCCATCCTTCACAACGCCCACCCATCCTTCACATCGCCCATCCATCCCATCGCCCATCCATCCATCACATCGCCCACCCATCCATCACATCGCCCACCCATCCATCACATACCAAAAGGAACACGTCCGCCTCTTACTATGATACTTTTACCCCTTCAATACCGGGCACTATCACCCCCTTCCTGCCCCAGACAATTTTCACATTTCAGCGCCGTCACACTTTGAATGACATTTGTGCGGTCGTGTAACACTTTTTTTCACATAAATATACATTTCTTCTGGTGGTATTTAATCACCACTGGGGTTTTATTTTTTTTGATAAACTAAAAAAGGCAGAAAATTATGAAGAAAAAAAAAAAAAAATTTATATATATATATATATATATTTATTTTTTTTTATAGTTGGTTATAAAATTTTGCAAGCAGGTAATTTTTCTCCTTCACTGATGTGCACTGATGAGGCAGCACTCATGGGTACTGATAGATGGCACTAATAGGCAGGATTGATGGGCACACAAATAGAGCTTTCTTTTGTTGGCATTTAATCACCACTGGGGTTTTTTTTTTTCTAAATAAATGAAAAAAAACAAAACGAAAATTGTAAAAAAAAAAAAAAATTGAAAAAAACTTTTCATAATTTGATGTAAAATTGTGCAAACAGGTAATTTTTCACTTTCACTGATGAGGCAGCACTTGTGGGCACTGATAGATGGCATTAATAAGCGGGATTGATGGGCACTTATAGGCACACAAATAGAGCTTTCTTTTGTTGGTATTTAATCACCACTGGGGTCTTTTTTCTAAACAAATGAAAAAAAAAAAAAAAAGAAAAGTGTGAAAAAAAAATAAAAAATTCATAGTTTGTTGTAAAATTTTGCAAACAGGTAATTTTTGCTTATAAGCTTCACTGAAGATGTGGCTCTGATTGGCAGGACTGATCAGTGCCTCCTCCTCAGTGTCACCCATTGGCAGCACTGGTGGGCCCTGTTGGGGCTGCACTAATAATCAGTGCCCCGATTATCAGTGTAGTTGCCCCTTTAGCAGAAGCCGGTTATCGGCTCTCTTCTTCTCTCCTCAGGCTGACAGCGTGAGGAAAGGAATGCCGATAACCGCCTTCTGTTCACATCGTGATCAGCTGTCATTGGACGCAGCTGATCATGTGGAGAAGCGCTCTGATTGTCCGTTTCTCCCGATCTGTGATCAGTTGATGTCTGAAGAACTCACAGAGCAAGCCGTTCGCTGCCCGCAAGTGGCGCGTGGGCAGTGTGCGATCACAGGAGGACGTCACATGACGGCCTCCCTGTAAAAGTAAACCCGCGCCGTAGCCATCTTTCGGCTATAACGCGGGCAGGAAGTGGTTATAATGTATTACTGACCACATCATGATATATAGTTGGCCACGTGTCACGTAGGGTTGCCACCTTTCCGGGATTCACCCAGACAGTCCGGGTTTTGAATAAAGGTGGACTGAAACCAGGCTGTGGCTCCCCAAGTAACCACAATAGTCATACACAAATCTGTTGCCATCCGGGAGCTACGGGCGGCCATCTGGGGGCAGGTTCGGCATCACTGGGGAGGGGAGGGGGCAGGGTGATGATGTCAGCAAGAGCAATTTGGCCACACCCACTGTTCGCTGTGGCACGCTATGCACACAGCATTACTCCTCTCCCTGGGGCACCCAAAGGTGTCCCAGGCCGCTACAGGGTTCAGGTTTGGCTTAAAGAAAGGATGGAAACCCTAATGTCACCCCCTAGGCCAAGCACCTCCCTTCTATGTCCCAGCCTATGTTGTCTATGCCGATGCTGCCTGCTCTGGATACCCAGGTTGGTTTTCTCAGCTTGGTTTGTGCTGCCAGTCCTGACCTCAGAATCTTGTGGTTTTCTCTAGGAGATACCTTTGCTGCAGTTCCTATAAGCACAGCCGGTTCTTGTCTATATCAGTGTTTCTCAACTCCAGTCCTCAAGGCGCACCAACAGGTCATGTTTTCAGGATTTCCACTATTTTGCACAGGTGATTTGATCAGTTTCATTGCCTTAGTAATTACCACAGCTGTTTCATCTGAGGGAAATCCTGAAAACATGACCTGTTGGTGCGCCTTGAGGACTGGAGTTGAGAAACACTGGTCTATATATAAAAAAAGTCACAACAGGCTATAGCAACTTTACAGGAACACATTGATAGGCTAAAGGGATGGACTACTACATGGCAAATGAGGTTTAATATTTAAAAAAAATGTAAAGTAATGCAGTTGGGTGCTAAAAAATATGAATGCTCGTTATTCACTAGGGGGAGAACCTTTCGGGGGGGGGGAGAAATCGAGGATGGAAAAAGATCTGGGGGTCCAAGTAGAGGACAGGCTCAGCAATAGCATGCAAGCCAAATATTAGCATGCATAAAAATGGGATTTACTGCAAAGATAAAATGATAATTCTGCTGCTTTACAAGACTTTGGTCCGGCCACATCTCGTGTATGCCATCTAGTTCTGGTCACCAGTCCTCAGGAAGGATGAGCTGGAACGGAACAGAGTTCAGAGAAGGGCAACAAAGCTAATAAGGAGGAGCCTAGTTATGGAAGATCTCAGTTATGGGGGGGGGGGGATGGAAGACTTCAGTTATGGTGGGAAGGAAGACCTCGGTTATGGGGGGGATGGAAGACCTCGGTTATGGGGGGGATGGAAGACCTTGGTTATGGGGGGGGGGGGGGATGGAAGACCTCGGTTATGGGGGGGGGATGGAAGACCTCGGTTATGGGGGGGGTGGAAGACTTCAGTTATGGTGGGAAGGAGGGCTCAATTATGAGGGATGGAGGCAGGGCCGGTGCCATCACTAGGCGGCCGCCTAGAGCGCCCGACCGCTGGTTTCCCTACTCTCCGCGCTATGTAAGTTTTCGGTGCTCTATCATAAATACTTCTGTAATAAAATGTTATAACCTGTAGTGGGCGCTGCCGGTATAAAACGTGCACATCTAGGGGGATGCCTCTGCTGCATGTTACTCAGGCAGCCACTCTGTAGTGTCATTATAGAGGCGCAGCACTGGAGGACGTGTCCTGATGGAACGGAAGCAAACATCCCTTGCCCACCTCTATGATCAGTGCTTTCTACTGCAGCCGCATGCTTCCTCTAGCGCTGGCTTTTGAACACTGATGGTCGGGTAAAGGGGGTGGATTCAGGGGGGGCAGCAAAATGAGATTTCGTCTGGGGTGTCAAAAATCCTTCCACCAGCCCTGGATGGAGGACCTCAGTTATGAGGGATGAGAGCAGCTCAGTTATGGGAGATGGGAGGAGCTCAGTTATGGGGGGGGTGGAATGGGAGGAGCTCGGTTATAGGGGGGATGGGAGGAGCTCAGTTATGGGGGAAGTTCAATTATGGGAGATGGGAGGAGCTCAGTTATGAGGGATGGGAGGCGCTCAGTTATGGGGGAAGCTCAATTATGGGAGGGGCTTAGTTATGGGAGAAGCTCAATTATGGGAGGAGATAGGAGGAGCTCAGTTATGAGGGATGGGAGGAGCTCAGTTATGGGAGATGGGAGGAGCTCAGTTATGAGGGATGGGAGGAGCTCAGTTATGAGGGATGGGAGGAGCTCAGTTATGAGGGATGGGTGGAGCTCAGTTATGGGAAGCTCAATTATGGGAGATGCAGGAGCTCAGTTATGAGGGATGGGAGGAGCTCCGTTATGGGGGAATGGGAGGAGCTCAGTTATGGGAGGAGCTCAGTTATGGGGGATGGGAGGAGCTCAGTTATGAGGGATGGGAGGAGCCCAGTTATGGGGGGGGTGGGAGGAGCTCAGTTATGGGGGGGATGGGAGGAGCTCAGTTATGGGGGAAGCTCAATTATGGGAGGAGATGGGAGGAGCTTAGTTATGAGGGATGGGAGGAGCTCAGTTATGGGAGATGCAGGAGCTCAGTTATGGGGGATGGGAGGTGCTTAGTTATGGGAGGGATGGGAGGAGCTCGGTTATGGGAGATGCAGGAGCTCAGTTATGGGGGATGGGAGGCGCTTAGTTATGGGAGGGATGGGAGGAGCTCGGTTATGGGGAGGATGGGAGGAGCTCGGTTATGGGGGGGATGGGAGGAGCTCAGTTATGGGGGAAGCTCAATTATGGGAGATGGGAGCAGCTCAGTTATGAGGGATGGGAGGCGCTCAGTTATGGGGAAGCTCAATTATGGGAGGAGATGGGAGGAGCTCAGTTATGAGTGATGGGAGGAGCTCAGTTATGGGAGATGCAGGAGCTCAGTTATGAGGGATGGGAGAAGCTCAGTTATGGGAGATGTGTTCGGAAAGCTATGTACAGCCCCCTCCCAGCCCCTCCCTCCATGATCTGCCTGCATTGCACAGAAAAGTACAGAGACCCAGTGATGACATCGCCAGGTCTATAATAAGATATTATGAAAAGGAAGGAGGTTTAATTAAAAATAATTATAACAAAATTTTTAATAAATTAAAATTTAAGCTATAGTTCCAGATGAAAATGTTAATGGTAGTTTTGAATGAAGTGGGGGGAGGGTTAGCACCTCTGTCAAGTTTTTATTGCTTCCTGTGTCCCCAACGGGGAGATTTATCCTCTATTTGTGTCCTGGCAACTATTGGGTGACGGGGGGTCAACATTTTAAAACTGTCATTTTAACAAGCATGGGGGGGGTGTTCCTTAATTTTGGGGAGATTTCCACTTATTTCCTGTTGTGTCTCTGGCAACAGAAAGCATGATAACTCCCTAATGGGAACACCGACAGAAATAGAACCACAGTGGAGGTTCTAACCCTTACCCGCTCCATTCAAAAGGTGTTTTGCCTTCCCGTCCACCACCCATTATGCAGCTTTTGTCTTCTTTCTGGGAAGCCAATCCAGAACCCCAGCGCTGCAAGACTTGTACTAACATTGTCAGAATCACACAAATCATTTTTAAGACTTCTAGTTCTTAATTGTCATTGAACGTTTACATTCTAATCCATGAATCTCATTATTCATCTTTTACATGAACCCAATTATATTTTTATTTTGGATGGTCCTTCGAGGCTAAGCGGACACGCGGGAGTGAGGACATCAAGAGAACGAAGGATAAAGCATCTAGGAGGTATTTTATTGCCTGAGTTCAGATTTGGTTTGCGCTAAAAATAGTCACCACCTTTGTCCTTGGGATTTGGTGCCGAGTCCCTGAGTGTGGCCATTTTGTCAAAAACATCGTCCCTAGTCACTGCATAATCATAGTTGATTCTTTGGCCTCTAGTGCTAGTGTTCTCCATCCAGTGCGGGCACGCTGGCCAGAGATGGGATGATGCATTTATAAATCTCGATCCCGCGCAGGAAGACGCCCTCGTTCAAGTATTCGTTGTGATCGTGCAGCAAGATGGGGGTGTTATTCATTGGGGAGAAGCCGAGGGCATCGTAACCGGCCTGGGGAGAGCAAAGAGGGCAGGTTAAAAGTTTTACTGTTACCTACATTGTAGAGGAGGTCATCTTACAGAAGATAAAAAAGAAAATAGATAAAAAGATAAGAAACAAAACAAAAAAAAAAAAAAGTTCTAATATATAAAATACATTTTTGGACAGCTAGAATTCCCCTTGGAGGTGTACATAAAGCTGAATAGTCTTCAATGGCATTAATAGGTGACTGGCATCCCCATGACATCCCCCCCCCCCCCCGAAAAAGGAGTTGGGGGGGGGGGGGGGGGGGGGGGGAAGAGAGACAAGAGGGTCAACTGATTTAGCAGCCAAACCACAGCCTTTCCTGAATTATCAAATTTCATCATGCTGAGACAAATTTTGTTAAAAAAAAAAAAAAGTTGCATAGCTCAGATGACAATGGTCCTGGACTTTCTGGAACAGTCTCGCATCTTGGCCCTCTGACGTTGTGTTCTGGGCCATGTCCTGGGATCACAGCATCAACCTTTTGAGTTCTTGCATGTAAGGGGATTGGGGCCACCAGTGGGCAGTCCTCACATATTTAGAGGTGAGGTCTGGGCAGGAACAATCCATAAAGTTGGGTGGGTGAGACCACCTAGAAAGTGGATGGGCAAAATGCAGACTGTAGGCAGAGTTAACAGTGTCACTTACAAAAAATTATGATCCTGGAGCCTATATCATGGCTTTGTTATAAGGCTAGCTTAGGGATCCTCTGTTCCTTAGTGTTGATTGTCATGTTTCCAGCCAATGATGAGATGTTTTTGGACACCAGAACAGGTATAGGATGGGTGAAATGAGGTTTACTGATCATAAATGTAAAGTTCTGATCTTGGCAGTGAAAACACACATGCATCATTCCTTTTTCCCGGAAGTAAAACTGGGGGGAAAATCTATGGTGGAGAAGGATCTGGCTGTTCTGGTAGATCGTGGACTTATTAATCATACATTTTCGGAGAACAGCTCGAGGAGTCAATGGTGGATTAGGATCGGGTTGTTCTGGTAGATCAAAGACTTATCAATCATACATTCTAGAAGGAGAACAGCTGGGGAAGGACCTGACTGTTCTGGTAGATCAGGGTTATGCAATTACCTCCAGCTGTTACAGAACTACAAGTCCCATGAGTCATAGCAAGACTCTGACAGCCACAAGCATCACACCCAGAGGCATGATGGGACTTGTAGTTTTGCAACAGCTGGAAGGCCGCTAATTGCATATCCCTGTGGTAGATCATAAACTTCTTAATGATGCATTCAAGGGGTAGAACAGCTGGGAAAGTCAATGGTGGAGAAGGACCTGGGCGTTCTGGTAAATCAGAGACTTAATCAAACATTCTAGGAGGGGAACAGCTGGGGAAGTCAATGGTGGAGAAGGACCTGGGTCTTCTGGTAAATCAGAGACTTATTAATCAGACATTCTAGGAGGAGAACAGCTGGGGAAGGACCTGGGTGTTCTGATAGATCATAAACTTCTTAATGATACATTCTAGGGGTAGAACAGCTGTCGGAGTCAATGGTGGAGAAGGACCTGGGTGTTCTGGTAGATCAGAGACTTATTATACATACTAGGAGGGGGAACAGCTGTGGGAGTCAATGGTGGAGAAGGACCTGGGTGTTCTGGTAGATCATAGACTTATTAATCATACATACTAGGAGGGGAACAGCTGGGGGAGTCAATGGTGGAGAAGGACCTGGGTGTTCTGGTAGATCATAAGCTTAATAATAGCTTGCAATGCCAAGCTGCAGTTTCTAAAGACAGCAAAATACTTTCTTGTATTAAAAAGAGGAAATATTGAACTCATACCGCATGGAGGTTTTTTTGATACATGAAAACAAAATACAAAAGACTGAGCAAGTCATTGCTGTACCAGTCCTTGTGTAAGGCAGCTTTACAATACACCAGTGATGAGACAGACAAAGTGTACGACGGCATTCAAGAAGGAGAAAAAGTTCATCTGTACTCACCGTCCGGACGTAGCGACTGTCTGTGGCAGCAGGAAAAATCTCCGGCTTCAGCTTCAAACCCCTGAAATCAAAGCATTGTTAAACAAACTTGTGGATCTTCTTCCTATATCTATAATCATCAAACATCACATATTGTCTGAATGCAGAGTTGCTATTTTTTGTCACGTGACCCTAGAGCAACGGTTTGCCAAATCCATCATTTCAGTCATTTTAGCGCACATAAAACACAATATACTACTCCATTGTCTCCTGATCTCTCACCCTGGCATGCATGGCAATACTTAGGGGCTGATAGTATAGTAGACATGACAGGTCCTCTTTGACTGCTTCAATATCGGGCACTTTCACCCCCTTCCTGCCCAGGCCCATTTTCATCTTTCAGCGCTGTTGCACTTTGAATGACAATTGCGTGGTCATAGAACACTGTACCCAAATGGGCACTAATAGGCGGCATAGATGGTGGCATTAATGTGCACTGATAGGCAGCACTGATGGGCACTGTTGGGGCTGCACTAATTATTAGTGCAAATCTCCCCCGTAAGGAAATGCCACTGATCGGCTCTCCTCTCCTCACATGTGATCAGTTGTGATTGGACACAGCTGATCACACATACAAAAAGCCTCGTCATCGGCTCTTTACCGAGATTGGTGATGCATCATGTCCCAGGGACACAATGCAACACCAATCGATGTGTGCCCCCCCCGCAGACGGCCAAGCATGGCAAGAGTGGGACGATGTCATCCCAGAACGAGAGAGCCAGCTTGCGCCCGTCAATTGTCAATACGCCGAGCAGGAGGTGGTTAATAGGTGGTCCATTAGAACACTTATGTCACCTTTGTACCTCAGTGAAGCTGGTCAAGCACAGACTGCACATGATCGACTTGTTATCCAGTCAGCTAAAGAATGACAGCCTGATGATCCTGGAAGCAGCAAAAATGCTCATCACTTCCAGGTTCATCCACCAGAGGAGAGATCAGTAAAGGACCTTCGCTGGTCTCCCCCCTGCTCTACCCGTCATCCTGGGCCGGTAGACAAGGGGTTAAAATAGACATCTCACTGAATAAAATGTAGTTCGTAAAGCAAAGATGATCTCTCGTCTACTCACAGCTCCTTGCAGGGGTCACTGAACGCTTTCCACCAAGGGTTTGTGTCATTCGGGGTGGTGATCCTCTCATTCATACATTTCTGGGGGCAATACAAACATTTATTCACATCACTCCATTAAATATTAAAATGTTTCAAGTGCATTTATAGTCAAAATATAAAATCATATTTATTAGACATGTGCAATTCGACAAAATTCGTTAAATGGGTTTTCATTCGAATATTTCCGAATTAACTAATTTTTACGAAAATAAAAAGTCGGAATTAAAAAAAAAAAAAAAAAAAAAAAAAAAAAGAAGAAGAAGGATGAAGAGAATGAAAAACCAAAATAACTAACAAATAATACTAACTTTTACTAACTATTAAAATTATAGGCATTGGAATGTCCTTTCAAATTTGGCTGTTGGTGAACGTAACGAATACAAATTTATCTGGTTACAAATTATACAAAAAAAAACAAAAAAAACCGAATGCCGCATCTAAAAACGAATGGATCGTAACAAATTAATAATAATAAATAATAATAGTAAAAACGTATTATGAATTTGTTACATTCCATTCGTTTAAATGCGGCATTCGTTATTTCCGATAATCCGTAACTTCAGATAAATTCGGATTTGTTACGCTCACCAACAGCCAAATTTGAAAGGAAATTCCAATACCTATAATTTAATAGTTAATTCTTAGTTATTATTTCTGATTTTCAAAATTTCGTTCTTATTTTCGAATTTCCGAATACAGCATCTAAACAAATGGAACATAATTAAATTTAAAAAAATTCCGAATTTACTCGAAATAACGAATTTCGATCATAATGAATGACCCGAAAAGAAAAAGAAAAAAAAAAAAAAAGAAAAAACTAAAAAACTAACAAATTTTTTGGCAGTGCATATGTCTAATATTTCCACATTGTATTTCAATTATTTAGCTTAACTTATTTAGTTATTTATTTAATTTATACAAATGTATTAACTTTTTAATAAATGAATCAATATATTTAAGTAATCTATTTTCTTAGATTTTTATTATTCAATAATTAAAGTGCATCTTTGGTCAAAATGTAAAATCCTATCTTCATATCATTTCCACATTGTATTCCAATTATTTCCAGCCTATTCCTCTTAATCTGATCCATCTTCAGGTCTGTGAAGATCCCCACACATTGACTTTCTGGAATCCTGTGACACAAAAAGTCCCCAAGCCCTGTGAGTAGGCACTGTTGTGTCACACATTTCACAGAGCCCGCCCTCTGGGAGGAGGAGCTTCAGGAGGCAGAGTCGGGACAGGAATCACTGCTTGCAGGCAGCAAGGAACCATGGGATATGTAGTCCTTAGACATGCAGAAGCTGCAAAGCATGCAGGGAATCCAGGAAGTTGTGGAAAGAGACGGTGTGTAGACAGGCAGCATGTACAACATAAAAGCAGATTTTTCAAGTAAGCTTATATTGGATTCTCAGTAATAACTGTTTGTATTGTTATTACAGTGATGATGTTATAAGATGAAAGTGTATGCTGTGACCAGAGAACTGCTTTAATATTACAATGTATCAAAATGAGAATTAGCAACAAAGTATCTAGAAGACAGGAGAGACATCAGTTAATGGACAACATTTGGTATCATCCTTTAAATGTTCCTCCCACTCCATGAGTGACTCCATGAGTAGGATTCCTCTTTTCTGCCTGCCAGCTGGTAACCCCCCCCCCCCCCCACATCCCTTTACTGCTATCAGCAGGCTCCGACAGCCCCAGGGTTGTGTATGGGAGATGCTTGGTCTGCCACCATCTGATCAACACACTAGATGGCCACACTCACCTGGTGGTACTCCCAGGGTACCCAATTGCCCTGCTAGAGAGCCGCACCCACCTGGTGGTATTCCCAGGTCACCTAATCACCCCACTAGAGGGTCCCATTCACCTGGTGGTACTCCCAGCCCACCTGGTCACTGTGCTAGAGAGCCGCACCCACCTGGTGTTACTCCCAGGTCACCCCACTAGAGGGTCCCATTCACCTGGTGGTACTCCCAGGTTACCTGATCATTCTGCTAAAGGGCCACACTCACCTTGTGGTACTCTCAGGTCACCTGATCACCACACTAGAGGGCCGCACTCACCTGGTTGTACTCCCAGGTCACCCTGCTAGAGGATCCCACTCACCTGGTGGTACTCCCAGGACACCTAAGGGCTGCACTCACCTGGTGGTACTCCCAGGACACCTAAGGGCTGCACTCACCTGGTGGTACTCCCAGGTCACCTGATCACCAGCCGCACGGCACCACCCCTCGATCATTGACTCAAACTCCTGCAGGGAGAAAAGTCACATTCAGGGGGAAATGTCGAAATCATTTCATTGGGAGCTTTCATAAGATTTACCAAAAGAAAATGAGGTGTTGGATCCAAACTGCACAGCTAGAATGTGTCTGGTCATTGGGTGAAACACAGATAGTTTAAAGCTGAACTTCAGGCAAACCTAATATTGCCTAATACATAAATGATAAAATAGATAAAAAAAACTGAAAAACAAGGTAGCAGCATATGTTGTGTGCAGGCCCAGAAAAAAAAAAAAAAATGAAATGACCATGTGATCAGATTGAAATGTGGGCACTATGGCTACAGGAACACACACAGTCCTTCCCCAAATCCATTGGCCATATATTTGAATGCTGATATAAAAAAGGAAAAACAATCTTTGGAGGGTCGCCACCGTACCTGTAAGTTCACAGTAGGAGGGATTCGAAGGTCAAAGGTCACCGACATTTCGGAGGGAATCACGTTGCAGGAGACCCCTCCGTTCACTTTGGTCATGTTGACTGTGGTGACGTCTCCGAGAGAGAGTTGGGGATTAGACTGCAACCTGAAAAATAAAAACGGGATTCATGTGTGGGGAACATATACCGACAACGAGCGATCCCCATCATCAGGGTGAGGTACGTGTGCGACAACCCAGATCAACGCCCACATTAAATGGGCACTTCACCCAGGTCTGGAAATAATACATGACAGTGGTGACTTGATTTGGGTTTTCCAGGAATGTCACCATCTAATTGTACAATAAATAAAAAAAAAAAAAACACACACACACACACACACACACACACACACCTCATGCTATGGGGTCCTTGCACAAGGCGCTGATATTCGAAAACTGAAAATTTCTGGCAGAAACTTCATGTCCAAAAAAACTCTGTTTCTAGTTCCTCAGATATTTAAACAGAATCAGGATCCCCAGAGTGCTCCCTTACATCAACGTCTCCATTTGTGTCCCACCTTATATCAGAATCCCCATCAGAGTGCTCCCTTTACACCAGGGTCCCCCCTTACATCAGGCGCCTTGCCAGAGTTACCCCTTCTATTAGGTGTACCCCTTTACATCAGGGTCCTTGTCAGAGTGCCCTCTACCTTAAGATGTCCCCATCAGAGCACCCCCTTACATCAAGGGTCCCCCATCAGACTGCCCCCTTACATCAGGTATTCTCATCACAGAACCCCCTTATACAGATTGTCCCAGTCAGAGTGCCTCCTTACATCAGGTATCCCCATCTCATCACTGTGTCCCCTTAAATGGATTGTCCCAGAGTGCCTCCTTACATCATCAACTGTCTGCATCACATCAGAGTGCCTCCTTACATCATCAACTGTCTGCATCACATCAGAGTGCCTCCTTACATCAATTGCCCCCAATCAGACTGACTCATGGATCAGTGGATGCACCCTCAGAAACCACGGGGGGGGGGGGGGGTTCTGAGGGTGCATCCACTGATCCATGAGTCAGTCTGATTGGGGGCAATTGATGTAAGGAGGCACTCTGATGTGATGCAGACAGTTGATGATTATGTTTTATAAACATAAAATGTAGCGCTCGCATTCATAACATTAGATTCTCTAAGCGGCTCAAAACATAATCCACAAAAAGGGGTCCATTTTTTTTTTTTTTTTTTTTTTAAATAAAAGGGATTGTATAGCCATTCGTCCAGAGAGCCCCTGCATGTACCATAGTTCTGTCTGAATTGGGCAAAAAGTTAATTGAGTCCACAGCCCCCCGGAAGGAAGAGGGGCGAACATGGATGCGGGTAGCAGCGGGGGACAGCGCAGGCTTCGTTTTCAGGCAAGTGTCACATAATTTGCTAGTATGCGATGCATACTAGCACATTATGCTTTTACTTTTCAGGGGCAAAAAGGAAGGAAGTAAAACCCATCAGGGTTTACTTCTTCTTTAACATGGGCAGTATTACAGCATTATGGCCACTAGATGGAGCTGAGCAGCATAGAAAATACATACGACTTTGTAGCAAGAGATACCATGTATCAAAAGAATGCTGGAACAAACTAGCAAACACACACACACACTGATACACAGTGTTAATTTCATCTGCAAATATTTTCGCTGACTAAATTAATACTATTTTAGTTGCTTAAAATATATGACTAAAACAAATAGGATTACTAAAATAGGATAAAACTAAAATTACATTTTAGTCAAAAGACTAAAACTAATATTAAATTGGATGTCAAAATTAAAACACTGCACTACCACATAATAATATGTAGGGGGCGTCCATTAAGCTTCTAAATAAAAAAAAAAATATTTTTAACATTTAATGTTGGCAATATATTCAGGTAATATGTGCAATGGCATTACAGCCATTTCATTTTTTTTTTTATATTTTCAAGTTGTACTTCTGCTTGTCAGAAGTTAATAATGTTTGGCAATTCTAAAGAAATGCTTAGATAATACATAAAAATATAACTAAACCCATTTGATTTTAAACGACTAAGATGTACTGGAGATTTTAGTCGACTAAAATACAACTAAAACTGCCTTTTAGTCAAAAGACTATAAAACTAAAACTAAATTGAACTTTGACGTCAAAATTAAACACTGCATTATACAGAGGATCCAATTGGCTCATCCAAGTCATGCAGAGGGCTGACAATAAAAAAAACAAAAAAAACAAAACTAAAACAAACTCATTGGCTCAGCAGACTCCGCACAGCTCCGATGACGAGGACTTACCTTTTCTTTTCCTTCTCTCGGAGTCCCAGAAAACTATTGATGACAGAATGCTGAAAAACAGAGATACATAATTGGTGAAATGAAAAGTATCCGATTGGTTGGCGGATTACATGTTATAAGACTCATCCTGTATCGGTACATGGAGAAGTGTATAAAATGCAGTCACCTTTATCAACCAATCCTCTTTAAGTTTACTGTAATCATATCAATGAGAGCCGGCTTCTCATTGGCTACTAGGAGTGACTGCACTTTGAATCTTGCTCTCCACCTTAATAAAAGTGCATGTCAGGGCAAAACAAAGGGACCACATCCTCCTTATGTTATGGAGATGGGAGGGGGAGGTGCTCTGTAGTCAGTGGGGGGAGGGGGGGCTATGCAACGCTGACAACACCGCTTGGGATTTTAGAACAAATGTAGTGTTGTTGGCTCACTGCAGGAAGTTAGGAGCTTATTATATTTCTGGCAAGTCAATAAGGTATTTTTATGGGCTTGCAGTGATTTTAAAGTGGTAGTAAACACCGCTTGGACACTTGTACCTACCTTATGATAAAGCTCACCTGTAGGTACAAGGAATATCTCCTACAAGGTTTAGGGGATATTAAATGTTTCTGCAGACTGCGCATGCACGCTTAAGGGACATCATACCCATGTCGTTCCTTCAGAGTTTTATGCCACAGCCACGGTGACTCCCACGCACAAGAGTGACGTCATCGCGCCTCGGCCATTCAAATGGCTGGAGCTGGTGAACTCGGAAGGAAGACCGGGTGAGGATGATGGAAGCCCAGCCAGCATGCCTGTATTGCAGAGTACTGAATGTGGACTCTTATTTTGTTGTGCCCAGACATGTTCTTTCTAATGAAGAGTGAAGGGAACTCACAAGTTTAGAGGCGGCCGTGTTCTCTATGAAGCGAGAGCCGTGTCCGGGGTCTCCTCTGCAATGAACAGTTATCCCTGCAGAACCAGAAAGCAATAAGTCAGAGCAATCTCATTTATGAATGATGAGCAGACGTACTCTGCCGTATAAGAGGCACATCCCATCACATGACCTGCCATAGTACCTCCCTCATTATTTATTATCCTATCACATGACCCGTCATAGGAGCTCCCTCCATATTTATTATCCCATCACATGACCCGTCATAGGAGCTCTCTCCATATTTATTATCCCATCACATGACCCGTCATAGGAGCTCCCTCCATATTTATTATCCCATCACATGACCCGTCATAGGAGCTTCCTCCATATTTATTATCCCATCACATGACCCGTCATAGGAGCTCCCTCCATATTTATTATCCCATCACATGACCCGTCATAGGAGCTCTCTCCATATTTATTATCCCATCACATGACCTGAAATAGATTTTATGGATTACTAATGAAAGACAAAACGACTTACACCATACACACTTCTCTCCATAAAATACACTGAATTCCTCTGAGGGGTTCGCAAGACCTAAAAAGAGAGGCAAAGGAGTGAGCAGGAGAAAAAGAAAAAGAAAAAGAAAAAAGAAAAAGAAAAAGAAAAAGAAAAAGAAAAAGAAAAAGAAAAAGAAAAAGAAAAAGAAAAAAGAAAAAAGAAAAAAGAAAAAGAAAAAGAAAAAGAAAAAGAAAAAAAGAAAAAAGAAAAAGAAAAAAGAAAGGGAATGAGAAAAAGACAGACAGAGAGAAAAGAAAGAAAATCAGGAATGATTGGGGAAGAGATAAAAAGGAAAGGAAATAACACCAGTGTACTGGAGGAAGGGTCTTGTACCTTCATCGAGGGTAATTCCGGGGTTCAGTGCTTGGAATTCAGGGTGCTCTGCAAAGATCTCCATCCCGGTGTGACCCCCAATTTCTTCATCTGTCATAGAGATACAGGTAAGTATATTCTGTCATTCACTGATGCGGTTCAGTAGCAGTGGTTATAGACATGTGCGGAATACTTTTCCGATCTTCAAAAGAGAACAACATAGAATAGAAAAAAAAAAAAAACCCCAATGTACATCACCTGGGACCATCGTCAGGTGAATGGTACGTGGGAATTGAACTCCCTCAGCCTTCAGCTGGCGGATGGCTTCCAGATACCTACAGAATAAAAAGTGAAGGTATGAGAGAGGAGAGAAGAGAGATTAAATTCCACACTCTCCACCTGTAACAAACCCCACCCTCTCCACCTCTTCAACCTGAACCAAACCCCACCCTCTCCACCTGTACCAAACTCCACCTCTTCTACTTGAACCAAACCACACCCTCTCAACATGAATAAAACCCTGTCTCTTCTACCTGCACCATACCCTTCCTGCTCCAAATTCCACCTGCACTAGAGCCTGCCCTCTCCACCTGTACCCAACCCCACCCTCTCCACCTGTACCCAACCCCACCCTCTCCACCTGTACCCAACCCCACCCTCTCCATCTGCTTTAAACTCCACCTCTTCCACCTTTAAAGAAAAAAAAAAAAAAAAAAAGCCCTCTCCACCTGTACCTAACTCTGCCCTCTCCACCCAAGCCCACCCTCTCCTTCAAACTCCACCTCTTCCACCAAAAAAAAAAAAAAAAAAAAAAAAAAAAAAAAAAAAAGCCCCCTCCACCTGTACCCAAATCTGCCCCCTCCACCTGTACCCAACCCCGCCCCCTCCACCTGTACCCAACCCCGCCCTTTCCATCTGCTTCAAACTCCACCTAAAAAACAACAAAAAAAAAAACTACCCTCTCCACCTAACTCCGCCCTCTCCACCTGTACCTAACTCCACCTCTTCCACTGCACCAAACCTCACCCCCTCCTTCCTCACCAAACCTCACACCTGTCATTGCCTCCACCCCTCTACTGACTTACTGGATAGTGACGGATTTCATGTCCTGTGTCCCTCTTGCATAGATATTTCCATCTTTATCTTTGTGGGCAGAGAATGGGGGATGGGTCCAGAACTCCTGAAACATGATACAGTTATGTTTTATTTATTTATCTTACAGCCACAGGCCGGCTAGTTCCTCCCTCCTAGGTAGAATGCTGGAATCCCAACCGTGGCCATTCTAGGAAGGTTTCCCAGCTAGAATTCTCATTAATGTAACATTATGAGAATTGCAGCAGGGGGACGGAGACTCCACTTCTGCAACAAGGGAAAGGAGAGGAGAAAAGGACATCTGAGAACTCCATGGGACAGACTCACCAATAAAGTCCCTGATATGCTGCAGAAGGAAGTGACTTGAGCCGCCTTCATCTATCCATAATTATCAGTAGAGTGATCATTAACAACGCCCTAATCTCAGTGTCTCCCCAACTGCCAGCGTCCCCCCCCCCCCCCCCAGTGTCCCCCCGTCCTCCTCACCTCAAACACAGGGACCACGTCTGTGTGAGAATTCAGGATGACCGACTTGAGATGAGGCTGCGTCCCCGTCCAGGTGAGGATGATGATGGGCTTCCCAGGAACAAACTATAAGAGACGACCACATATCAGACAAAAAACCATTATGTGGTCATCCTTCTTGTAAAGTGGACCTGTCAGTAAGAGGTCTCCATGAATAAATTCCTGACACATTACAATATACAGCAACAGAATCGACTCAGAAAAGCTCCACCTTTTATCATTAAAAATACGTTGCCTAGGCTGAGATGGGGGTCATCAGTCAGTGACATTGCCTAGGCGAGATCACCAGTCATTGGCGTTTCTAGGCTGAGGTGAGGTCACCAGTCATTGGCATTGCCTAGGCTGAGATGAGGTCACCAGTCATTGGCATTGCCTAGGCTGAGATGAGGTCACCAGTCATTGGCATTGCCTAGGCTGAGATGAGGTCACCAGTCAGTGGCATTGCCTAGGCTGAGGTGAGGTCACCAGTCAGTGGCATTGCCTAGGCTGAGGTGAGGTCACCAGTCAGTGGCATTGCCTAGGCTGAGGTGAGGTCACCAGTCATTGGCATTGCCTAGGCTGAGATGAGGTCACCAGTCATTGGGGTTTCCTAGGCTGAGGTGAGGTCACCAGTCAGTGGCATTGCCTAGGCTGAGATGGAGGTCACCAGTCAGTGGCATTGCCTAGGCTGAGGTGAGGTCACCTGCACGTAAGATGAAGAATTTCCTCAGTCTCCCCTCCTCCAAGGATCAGAATGCAACAATGAAGCTTTTGCCAATGTGGACATCTGAACACAGCCCAGAACTGCACAGACACCAGGATTTACATGACTGTGTAACTTCTGAGCCAACATCTCAGTCCAGGAAGTGGATGGTGACCCTGGATGATGCCTGAAGAAATAGGGTGTCATCCTTTAAAAACAGATGATGGCATTGTCAGGAGTAGTACTGCAACCTCTGTGAGGTAATAACTGGAAATGTTACACTGACATATTACTGAGCTTAAAGCTGAACATCAGGAGGAGTAAATATCTAAATCCATTCATCGTGCGTCTTCTGGCATCTCGGTGATATTTGTGTATTTCTTCCAGATCTGTGCAGTAATCCAGCGTGAGACTTCCTGTAATAAAGACCGCCCTCTGCTGTTCTGTCTTTCTGCATGTAGACTGGTCTGGTCTCCGCCCCCCTCCTGTGGTTTTCTGCAGTGGGTGAAGCCTGCTGGGCTCCTCCCACAGCTCTGCACAGTGATGATGTCACTGCTACTTTTAAAAAAAAGGGGCAATACCTGGGTTGGCAAAGACGTTTGGTGCGGACAAAAAAAAAAAAAAAGATTTATAACCTTTGTGGCTATTGCGGAATATATTTCAGTAGAACTTTCAGCTTTAAGTTGTAGAAAATTAAAGTGAGCGTGGAGCGCACCACACAACTGCCGTCCCGTTCAGACATTTTTAATAACTAAACATATTGCTCTTTTTTTCCTTGCTCAGTGTACAGACCTCCAGTATTCTACTCTCCAGCCCAATCTCTTCCGCCATCTTGAACAGAAAGCATTTGATTCCATCTGTAACACAAGAAGAAAAAAAGACCTTTAAGTGCCCCCCGCTGAAAATACTATATACATAGATTTCTCTGCAAGGTTCTGTATGGAGGATTTACATTTCCCCTTTATTCAGCTTCTCCAAGCCTGAAACTTCAGCTTGGAGTCAAAGGATAGAGAAAAATAAAGAGGCGAGTGAGAGCAGGAAAGTGAGAAGGAGAGCACAGCACAAGAAGGATAGAGCAGAAGAGCAGGAGAAAGAGCGGGCATAAGCGCGAGAAAGAGCGAGCGTGTGAAGAAAGGAGAGCAGGAGAGAGAGCGAGCACGAGAAGGAGCAAGAGAGCAAGAAAGGGAGAGAGAGAGCAGGAGAACATGAGGGCAAACAGGAGAGCATGAGCATGAGAAGGAGAGAGCAGGAAAGCATGGGCATGAGAGTGAGCAGGAGAAGGAGAGAGCCAAGTAAAGAAAGAAAAGAAAGGAAGAGAAAAGAAAAGAAAAGAAAAATAAGCCTTCAAAGAGCCTCCACTGAAAAGAGAGAATTAGAGAGTAAAAAGCAGAGAAAAAAAAAAAAAAGAGAGAAAAAAAAAAAAAAAAAAAGAAGAAGAAGGATAATATAAAAAAAAAAAAAAAAAAAAGAAAAAAGAAAAAGTGAATATGAGAGAAAAGAGAAAAAAGAAGGTGAAGTAGAAAGGAGAGATAAAAAGAAATAAAAAAGGAGTGACAGTTAAGAATGAAAAAGAAAAGACCAGAGAAAAGGAAAGACAAAAAAAAAGAGAAAAAAAAAAAAAAGAGAAAAAAAAAAAATAAAAAAAAAAAGAGAAGGGAAGAGAAAAGAAAGAGGCCTTTAAAGAGCCTTCATTAAAAATCCTATCTCTATTGTATTTATTTGCAGGATTGTGTATGAAGGATTAACATCCCACCATACTGAGCTTCTTTAAGCTCCATCCTCAGCTTAGGGTCAGAGGTTGAAGGTCGGTGGATGTTTACCAGTCTGTTGCCCAACTTCATACTATGAGGGTTGATTTACTTAAGCAATAGTGGCTTTGGGGGGGGGGGGGGGAATCCATGTTAGTAAATAAGGGGGGGGGGGGGGGAATCTCTGCTCACTTCAAAACCCAATCATTGGGAAGGTCTCTATGGCAAGGGATTATATTACAGTGTCCTGGAGTTGGGGGTTTTGGCTGAGCTTCGATCTTCGCATTGTACAGAGTTCAATATCCAGCGGTGGAACGGTGGTGGGGGGGGGGGGGTGTTGGAGAGCTGCATTGTCATTAATCCATTTCTTACCGTAGTCGGGCTCTGGCTGGATACTGCGGATCCTCAGATATTCCTGGAAGCGGGCGGTGGATGGGTTCTCCGGGGGGGTCATCATCTGCGGAGAACAAGACTCTCAGTATAGAAATGTCACTGTTCCAGCTGTGCTCAGAAATCCAATATTCTCCGTATACGCCACGCCAACCATTGCCAAGGGACCGTTGGATTTACAGACACCCTTTGCCAACGTCTGCTAGACACACCCTGCTTAACCCTGGCAGTGCCAGTTCTTGTATTAAGGAAGGATAACCAGTCTTACCTATAGAGGAACTACAAGCATGTGATGCTAAATTATATTCTTATCCTCTAAAAATAATCCATTACACATCCACTACTTAAAGTGTCACTAAACCCACATCATAAAAAACGATCAATAAATGGTGTATTCCATGCTGTTCATACTCAGTGACTATGAGATTCGTTTTCTGTATTCTGCAAAAAACCTGGTTGATCCTGCTGCTCTCTATCTCCCCCTTCTGTCCATGTCCCCAGTTCAGCTAGGGATTTCGCAGAGCAGGGACCCCCTGAAAAAGAAATCCCCCTAGTGTTCACCTCTACCCTGCCAGTGATATTTATACAGTAACCCTTGGCTATTTTTAGCACGAATCGCTGTATAAAATGTCAGTGGTCCCAAAAAGGTCAAAAGTGTCCGATCCGTCGGCCGCAATCCCGCTAAAAATCGCTGTTCACCACCATTACAAGGTAAAATAAAGAAAATAAAAATGCCATAAATCTATTCTCCATTTTATAGATGCTAAAACGTTTGGTTTGCGCAATCAATATACGCTTACTGAGATTTTTTTAACCAAATATATGTAGAAGAATACATTTTGGCCTAAACTGATGAAGAAAGCTTTTTTTGGATATATATTATAGGAACAAAAAAAAAAAAAAAAAAAAAGTAAAAAATGGATTATTTTTTTCAAAATTCTCAGTTTTGTTTATAGCGCTAAAAATATAACCGCAGAGGTGATCAAATACCACCAAAAGAAAGCTCTATTTGTGGGAGAAAAAATTTTTTATTTGGGTACAACGTCGCACGACCGCCACAATTGGCAGTTAAAGTGACGCAGTATCGTACTGCAAAAAAAAAAAAAAAAAGGCCTGACCAGGAAGGGGGCAAATCCTTAAATAGTTAAAGTGTATTTTTTTTTTTCCAAAACTGCTGTGCAAATACTGCGTGGCATTAAAAAAAAAAAATTGCAACGATCGCCATTTTATGCTCTACTAAAAAAAAAAAAATATATATATATATATATATATATATATATATATATATATATATATATATATATATATATATATATATATATATATATATATATATATATATATATATATATATATATATATATATATATATATATTTTATATTTTATTTTTTTTTAGTAGAGAATAAAATGGTGATCGTTGCAATTTTTTTTTTTTTATGTCACGCGGTATTTGCATATTTGCACGGTTTAAAAAAAAAAAATAAAAAAAAAAAAAAAATATATAATATATATTTTACACACACAATTTAAACTTATAAACAAAGAGTGCCAGAAAAAAGCCTGTTTATTATCACTTTAATGGTCCTGTCATCTATTTTTCATGAAATGATCACCATCTCTTTATATACACTCCCTGCTGGTGTGGCGGCTCTCATTGCTGCATTCTCTCATAGAGGACTATGCACTTTAAATTTACTGCTTATCGGATTGGAATGTTAATAAAAATCGCGGCGTGGACAAAGTATGGTGACTTCTAATCCTCTCTGGGGAGGACTTTTGGTCCACTTCATATTCTGGATGAGCCCGGCGATTGAAGAATTCTGCACCTGTACAGTTTCCTGCAACAATCTGCGACAGACACCCACCCGGCTCAGTTCACACTCGTGCCTCTTCGTTTTCATGCGCTTTTTTTTTTTTTTTCGTAAGGGCTCATTCACACGGGCGTATGTGTATATCCTGCAGGGAATGCAAGTTCTTGCCGACAGAGCTAGCGGAAGAATCCTACGCAAGATATGCGCCTAAAGTACTCACATTGAGGCCGGACTCAGGCTGGATTCACACCTATGGCAGTTTTATTGCTTTTTGCATTTTGCAGATTTGCACTACAGTCCATTTAACATGGTTTCCTATGGAACACGTTCTGCAGTGCAAATCTGCAAAATGCGAAAAGCACTAAAAATGCCATAGGTGTGAATCCAGCCTCACACCTATGCAGGTTGCAGTTTGCATATTGCAGGTGCATTTTGCGTTTTTCAATATACATTGTTTTTGGTCCATTGAAGTCTATGGAACTAAGAAAAAAGTCCCTGTTCCCTTCCATTAAATGCACAGATGTGAACTACATCCATAGGAAACCATATTAAAAATGGACTGTAGTGGGTTTCTGCAAAACTGAAAATGCACAAATAAAAAAATAACAATAAAAAAAATGCATAGGTGTGAACCAGGCCTTTGGCATGTTTAGATGCGTTTATATGTGTACAGCCTTTACAATTCACACAAGTGTGCGTTTATGGACACCCTGCAGGTAAACACAGCCGTGTGTATGGGCCCCATTGATGCTGCATTTAAATGCGCACAAAACTAAACGCAGCATCTAAAGGAGCCCTTTCTGTGGTCTTCATGCGCTCCCATTAAAGTCCATAGGGCCAAAAAATGCACATTGTTGCACCAAAGCATAAATAAAATAAAAACACCCGTACTTTTAGTCCAAGACGCATTGAAAAGAGAAACACACAGCTGTGAATGAGTCCCAAAGAAAAAAATTGTAATCCTCTTGCATCAGCCAATGAGTACAAAATCTCACAAGTGTGTGTGTGTGTGGGGGGGGGGGGAACCTAAAGAATTCCCCAGATTTATCCGACTAACAACTCTATGGAAGGCAGCAGAAAAAATATCACCTGTTGATACTCCGCATCCTATATGCCCCTCCCCCACTGTCCTCGCTGCCATTGTTTTTGGTCTTGCTGTGTCATGATCATTTCCCCCCCCCCTAGCTGTGCCTCTGGTAGATGCCCGGACTACAGATCCCCCCCCCCCATAGCTCTGAGTCCTACAATGAGTCACTACAAGTTCCAGCATGCCCTCATTAATACTTCCTTAACCATTGCAGATCCATTGAGCTGTATCACCTCCCCCCGCTGTAGAAAAAAAACGTGCAGTTTCAGTAATAATTTAACCCTATAATGAGAGTCCCTAGTGTGGAAGTTCCAGCATGCCCTATCTCAATAATACTTTATTAACCGTTGCAGAGCCATTGAGCTACATCACCCCCCCCCCCCCCTTGTAGAAAACAATGCAGCTTACAACATACAACTCTCAGCATGGCCTTACGTTTTTAACCCTATAATCCCTGGTATGGAACTACAAGTCTCAGCATGGCCTTCAACTACAGGCTGGGGCATGGCCCTCTCAGTAATAGGTGTTTAACCCTATAATGAGTCCCTGGTGTGGAACTACAAGTCTCAGCATGGCCTCAGTACTACTTTTTTAACCCTATAATGCATCCCTGGTGTGGAACTACAAGTCTCAGCATGGTCCTCAACTACAACTACAAGCTGGGGCATGGTCCTCTCAGTAATATGTTTTTAACCCTATAATGAGTCCCTGGTGTGGAACTACAAGCTCCAGCATGCCCCATTTCATTAATACTTTGTTAACCATTACAGAGTCATTGAGCTATATAAACACCCCCTCCCCAAACGCATGCAGTTTCAGGGTTGATTATGAACTACAGGTCCCAGCATTCTCCTCTCAATGTAACCCTTACAGAGCATTAACGGTCTCCTACAATGAGAGTCCCCAGTGTGGAGCTACAAGTTCCAGCATGCCAAATTATATTAATACTTCCCTAACTGTTGCAGAACCTGAATCAGCTCCAAGCATGGCCCCTCTCAATAATACCTTTTAAAACCCTATAATGAGTCCCTGGTGTGGAACTACAAGTCCCAGCATGCTTCATCTCATGGCAGAGAGTCTTTGGGCTGTATAGGCGACCCACCCACAACACATGCAGCTTCAGGGCTGACAATGAACTACAGGTCTCAGCATGCGCTTCTCGATAATACCTTTTTTAACCCTCGCAGAGCATTAACTGTCTCCAATAGCGAGGAGTTGAGAGTCCCTAGTGCGGAAGTTCCAGCATGTCCCATCTCACACAAAAAAACAACAACATAGGCTCTCAGGGCTGACAATGAACTACAGGTCCCAGCATGATAGAGCCATGAAGCTCCATCACAACCTTGTTGCAGATCAACACAACATGACAATGAACTACAAGTCCCAGCATGCCTTCCCCTATAGGGGTTTCCTCACTCCTCCAGTCCCCTACACTAGATGCTGACCCCCCAACTCTTCAACAGACAGATGATCACAGACCACTAAAACTGCCAGCAGTCCTGGGGGGGGGGGGGGTAGTTCTCAGCCCTTCCCCCAGCTGTCCCCTCTGTCACTGCTAACAGCTCAGACTAGCAACTGCTACAATGTCCCCCCCAAGTCTGCAGACCCCACCACACATTGTAATGCCCCCCCTTGGCTGGGATGCTGCCAGCCACACACAGTGCCACCCCTCCTGTCCCCCTGTGTCCCCTTACTCACTGCACCAGCCTTCTGTGATCATTGCTCCACCCAGTGCAGAGCCCTATATACCAGAGCCAGGCAGGCATCACCAATCCATCCCTGACATCATCCATCTGCAGACACAAAACTGTTACAATGTAACTCTTCACAATCATAACTATAAACAGAGAGAGAGAGAATCCCAAACAAAGGAGATGTGTTTATAAACACAGAATCATTTATTCATTCATGTGATAATATTATGTTTAGGTTACAGTGACACTATGTCCAGGATCAGAGATGACATGTATGATCAGGGCAGCCATCAGAAATTGTGGGGCCCCTTACACAGCTTAGGCCTGCCCCGCCCCCACCCCAGGCCTGACCACCAACATTCCCCAGAGCCCGCCCACTGGACGTCCTGCAGGAATCCGCCCACTAGCCATCCCACGAAGTGCTTCAGTGCCCCAGCCTCCCCAACAGCTATATGGTCTCAGCCCCCCTCACACCTGTATGGTCTCAGCCCCCCTCACACCTGTATGGTCTCAGCCCCCCTCACACCTGTATGGTCTCAGCCCCCCCTCACACTTGTATGGTCTCAGCCCCCCTCACACCTGTATGGTCTCAGCCCCCCCTCACACTTGTATGGTCTCAGCCCCCCTCACACCTGTATGGTCTCAGCCCCCCCTCACACTTGTATGGTCTCAGCCCCTCTCACACCTGTATGGTCTCAGCCCCCTCACACCTGTATGGTCTCAGCCCCTCCTCACACCTGTATGCTCTCAGCCCCCTTCACACCTGTATGCTCTCAGCCCCCCTTACACCTGTATGTTCTTAGCCCCCTCACACCTGTATGTTCTCACCCCCCCCCCAGCCTGACCACCAACATTCCCCAGGGCCCGCCCACTGGCCGTCCTGCAGAAATCCGACCACTAGCCATCCCACCAAGTGCTTCAGTGCCCCAGCCTCCCCAACACCTGTATGGTCTCAGCCCCCCCCACACCTGTACACTCTCAGCACCCCCTCACACCTGTATGTTCTCAACCCCTCACACCTGTACGCTCTCAGCCCCCCTCACACCTGTACGCTCTCAGCCCCCCTCACACCTGTATGCTCTCAGCCCCCCTCACACCTGTATGCTCTCAGCCCCCCTCACACCTGTATACTCTCAGCTCCCCCTCACACCTGTACGCTCTCAACCCCCCTCCCACACACCTGTACGCTCTCAGCTCCTCTCACACCTGTACGCTCTCAGCCCCCCTCCCACACACCTGTACACTCTCAGCCCCCCTCACACCTGTACGCTTTCAGCCCCCCTCACACCTGTATGCTTTCAGCCCCCCCTCACACCTGTACACTTTCAGCTCCCCTCACACCTTTACGCTCTCAGCCCCCTCACACATGTACACTCTAAGCCCCCTCACACCCCCTCACACCTGTGTGCTCTCAGCCCCCTCACACCTGTATGCTCTCAGCCCCCCTGGGGGGGGTGCGTTGGGGGGTATTTGGGGAGAGAGAGGACATGGCAGAGGGCAGATGGATTTGTGCTAGGAGGGGACATTTTTTGTGGGGGGGACTTGTATTAATAGGGATGAATAGGGGATATTTGGGGGGGTTGTGCTAGGAGGGGGGATTTGTGCTGGGAGGTAGGATTTGGAGTGGTGGGGGGAGGGGATGTATACTCTGGGGAGAAATTTAAAGAGCAGAGGATTTGTGCTAGGAGGAGTGATTTAATTTTTGCGGGGGGGGGGGGGTGCATTGGGCGGCGAGATTTGGGGAGAAGGATGATACAGCAGAGAGGAGAGGGGATTTGTGCTGGGAGGGGACATTTTTTTGGGGGGGGGGATTTGAGCCAACAGGGATGAATGGGGGGGGAATTGGGAGGGGTATTTGTGCTGGGAGGAAGGAAGGTGTGTATTCTGGGAAGCAATTTGAGGAGAAGAGGATTTGTGACAGGAGGAGTTCTCTTTTTTTATGGTGGGGGGGGATGTGCGTTGGGGGATATTTGGGGAGAGAGAGGATATGGCAGAGGGGAGAGGGGATTTGTGCTCGCAGAGATAATTAGTGGGTATTTGGGGGGTGGGGGGATAGCATAAAGATTTTTTCTGGGAGGGGGGATTTAAGCAGAGAGATTTGTTCTGGGAGGAGGGGGAATTTATGCTTAGGGGGTAAGCATGCAGATTAGTACTCAATTTTTTTTTGGAGGAGGGGGGGGGATTTTTGCTAACACGTAATGCTCATACATCTGGGGGGGGGGGCTGCAGTTTGGCATGTTGGCCCTGGGCTCTAGAAGGCCTTGTCCCGGTACTTCTCTGGAGAAGAGAGGGGTGGTGGTCTGTAGTACTAACACACTCCCTGTCCTAGAATGATACCACGGCTCCTCCATAGATACAGTGCTGTCAGTGAGCGTTGTCACCCCAGGACAGGAAGTTTGGTATTGGCAGGATCATCAGGTAAAAGTATGGGGAGAAAAAAGAAAGAAGTGCAGCCATGACATCTAAGGACGGTTATGCGGCGACGTCATCCATTATTGTTCTCGGGTTTAGATACATTTTAAAGGGACATGATTACCATGCACAACATCCTTTATATTCACCCCAGCAGGGCCCCTTTAATGGCTTACTGGATCAGAAATCATTACAGAAATATGTAACATTTTACACTTTCTTTGTACAGAATCCATTCTTATTATTTGTGTTGGCAGACACACTCCATGCTGTCCTCTTCGGTACAGATTCGCACCCCATCCCCCCCCTCTGCACGGGCTGCGTGATTTCCACATCTCACCCCTCACATAGAAAGAAGTTCCTCTTTTCTGGGATCTTGGGACTCTGCGTTCTCTTACATTGCCATAAGTGTGTCTAAAGTTAAACCCTAAATAACAAAATATTTGCTGGGAGCACATGTGCAGTGTAGCAGAGCCTGAAGCTCTGCATTAGACATGTGCACTCCTGAAAAATGTGTTCATTTTCATTTAATTCTTTTTTTTGGGGGGGGGGGGGGTAATTCGTTATAATCAAAATTCTAAAATTCAGAAATCCGAAATTCTAAAATTCAGAAATTTGAAAATTCGACAATCCGAAAATGAGAACGAAAATCTGAAAATTTGAAAATCCCAAAAAATTCGAAAATAGGATTGAAATCCGAAAATTCAAAATAATAACTAACTATTAAATTATAGAGAGAAGGGGTTCCCCTATTGGTGGACTTTTTAGGCACGTGCCTAAAAAAGTCCACCAATAGGGGAACCCCTTCTCTCTGTATAGTTTTAAAATTTGGATGTGGCACAACTTCACAGTCGGCCGCCGATCTACATTATCTGTCAACTATTATATTATAGGTATTCAAATTTCCTTTCAAATTTGGCTGTTAGTGAACGTAAGGAATACGAATGTATGAATTATCCGAAATAACGAATGCCGCATCTAAATGGATGGAAGGTAACAAATTGAAAATAATCAATAATAATAATAAAAAGTTTTCATTAATATTATTATTTATTATTATTCATTCTTTACGTCCCATTCGTTTAGATGCAGCATTCATTATTTTGGATAATTCGTAACTTCGGGTAAATCCTATTCGTTACGTTTACTAACAGCCAAATTTGAAGGGAAGTTCCAATACCTCTAATTTATTAGTTAGTAATAGTTATTATTATTAGTTAGTTAATATTTTGGATTTTCGAATTTTCGAATTTTTGGGTGTTCGAATTTTCGTTCTTATTCTCGGATTATTGTTCTTTTGAATTTTTGGATTTTCATTCTTATTTTCCTGTTTGCAAATTTTTGGATCTTTGAATTTCGAATCTCCAAATTCGAATTTCTGATTTTTTGAATTTTCAAATTTGGAAAAATTCGTTAAACGAATTTGAAACAAGACGAATTGCACGTGTCTACTCTGCAAAGAAATCAGCATCCAGGTTTTACTGTCAAAGCCTAATTGAGATAGCTGAAGTCGGAAGCTGATTGGCTCCCATGCACAGCTGCACCAGGTTCTGAGTGCCCAGTTTTAGTAAATCCCCCCCCCCCCGCACCCCAGTGTTGCTTCTCCCTCTTCCAGTGTAAGTGCTGCCAAGCAGGGACCATATAAGGGCAAAGATGCCAAACTGCCCTCCCCCTAAATTAATGGTGTACAAGCTAAGGGGATCCTTCGCCCAGCAGTCCCTCACATGTCGGAATTACTGCTGCTGTCACTACTTTCTGTCAGCCTTGTAACAGAAGCAGGGTGCCCCCATCCCTACAGTAAACCGACAGCGGCGCCCAGGGCAGGTGCCCCTCTTGCCCACCCATTGTCCCGCCCCTGATTCCTAGACAATCAGGTATTTATATAAGCTCCATTTAGAGAATACATTGCTTAATGGATACATAGTTGTGTTCATTAGGGTGTTTTTTTTTTGTTTTTTTTTTAATTCTTTCTGTGTTTTTTAATGAATCTTCCCGGAGTCCAGCTTTATTAGATCTTCCTAGCTCCGCCATTACTAGTCATAGGTTTAGATTAGGATTGGAGCTCTTTAATAATTCCCTCGGCTGTGTCACTATCTGGCCTGGAAGAAGACGAATCAAAGTCCACAGAACATTCTGTACGGGTTCTGTTAATCGTTACATTGTTACTGTGCAGAAGAGACATTGTCCTCTGTCTAGTTACACTGTCACCACTTCACCTGAGATCCTCCTGAGAGTCAAGTCTATGATTTACTAACAATCCTGAGTGCTGGACTATGACTTACTTACCTGATCTACTCGGGTTCAATCCTCCAAAGCTTTCCTGTTTTAAATTCAACCAACCTGAACTTGGCATCAAATCTCACTGAACTCCATAGGGGGCCAATCATGTCTCCCTTCCTAACTCCATTGCAGCCATAGGTATGCACAGGGGGTGTGCCAGGTGTGCCTGGGCACACCCTAATTCCCCATATTGCTTGGGCTTCCTCCCCTTGTTGCCCCCCCCCCCCCCACAGGGCTGCTGGCTTCCCTCCTCTCCTCTCCCTGTGGCTGCTGCAGGGGATATTTCAGAATGGAGAGTGGGGGAAGGGGTTAGTAAATATGTCAGTTACCGGCCCCTTCATTTTCTAAATGAACACATACTGGATATTGTTATTCTTTTTCTTTTCTTCTTTTTTTTGTGTGTCATATGTACTGCGGTGGTGGGATGGTGGGGTTTGTTGAAGGGGGGTGGTCTGGGTTTTTTTGTTTGTTTTTTTTTTGGGGGGGGGGTTGGTTTGGTGTGATTTCTATTTTTATGGTTTTGTCTGTATTGTGCCAATGTTGTTTTCATATAAAATAATAAAAAGGATTTGATTAAAAAAAAAAATGAACACAGCAAACACACTCACTCACTGTGTTCATTCATAACTGAAGCATAGTAAACTATGCTTCAATTTGTGAATGAACAGGAAGCCGCTCAACACAGAACACCATCCCGTTCTATCACCGTCCAGTGCCGCTGAGGCTGCATAGAAAGGCGTGTGTGTTTGAGCTTTGGGGTGCACACCTACAGTATCTCACAAAAGTGAGTACACCCCTCACATATTTTGTAAATATTTTCTTCTATCTTTTCATGTGACAACACTGAAGAAATGACACTTTGCTACAATGTAAAGTAGTGAGTGTACAGCTTGTATAACAATGTAAATTTGCTGTCCCCTCAAAATAACTCAACACACAGCCATTAATGTCTAAACCGCTGGCAACAAAAGTGAGTACACCCTTAAGTGAAAATGTCCAAATTGGGGCCAATTAGCCATTTTCCCTCTCCGGTGTAATGTGACTTGTTAGGCCCCTTTCACGCTGGGACGGGAGCGGCATTTGCGGTAAAATGGCGCTATTTTTAGCGCCAATTTACCATCCTTTTAGCGGCGGTATTCAGCCGCTAGCGGTTTTACCCCCCTGCTAGTGGCCAAGAAAGGGTTAAAACCACCGCAAAGTGCTGATGCAGTATAGCGGTATAGCCGCGCTGCCCCATTCATTTCAATGGGCAGCGCGGTGAAGGAGCGGTATACACACCGCTCCAAAAATGCCTCTAGCAGGACTTTTTTTTTACTGTGCTGTCAGCGCTCCGCTCCAGTGTGAAAGACATCGGGGCCTTTACACTGGAGTGTAAGGAGCGGCTCTTTCAGGGCGCTTTGCAGGCACTATTTTTAGTGCTGTAGCACCTGCAAAGCGCCCCAGTGTTATCGCTCTCACTCTCTCATACTGGTCACTGAAAGTTCAGCATGGCACCTCATGGCAAAGAACTCTCTGAGGATCTGAAAAAAAGAATTATTGCTCTGCATAAAGATGGCCTAGGCCAGGCATGACCAAAGTCCGGCCCACGTTCCGGTTTCGAACGGCCCGCCTGGTAATTTGGACATATATATATCTTTTCTGGCCTCCAACGAATCTCCGGGTGTCGGGGCCACAAAAGATATATATGCTGGCTGCCTCGGAGTGGAGAAGGAGGGGACGGGACGAGTGCCGCACATACTGGAGAATTTCCTGTTTACTCGGCGGCCTCTGTAATAGGACGTCCCATCACCTGCGCTGCCATTGGATGACTGTTCTGTCCATCACAGGAGGAGGGACTTTGTATTAAAGAGGCCACCGAGAAAACAGATTCTCATGTATGTAATCTGTTGGTGCTCGTCCCGCCCCCCTCCCTGTCCCCTCCGAGGCTTCAGAAGGGCATGGATCAGGCTGCACTGATGGAAATGGTGAGTCTGCATTCATAGCAATGCGGGTGCTGCATTCATGGCAATGGGGGTGCTGCATTCATGGCAATGCGGGTGCTGCATTCATAGTAATGCGGGTGCTGCATTCATGGCAATGGGGGTGCTGTATTCATGGCAATGCGGGTGCTGCATTCATGGCAATTGGGGTGCTGCGTTCATGGCAATGCGGGTGCTGCATTCATGGCAATGGGGGTGCTGCATTCATGGTCATTGTGGGTGCTGCACTGATGGGCAGTGACCCTTATTTTGCTTAATACATAAAACAACGCAATTGCATAAAGGAAGACTCATACAGTACAGTCTTCTAAGGTACAGCATGATCGTGTTGTTCCCAACATGTTTTGCCCTATAATGGGGCTTCCTCAGGGGATGCTGTAAAGTAAATATCGGAGCCTTCCCAGAGTGTATTGCAATAGATAATGGTTTGGAGGTCTAGTAGACACCATGAGACAGGGCATCGGACTGCAGGCAATCATAGGAGGTATGAAAGGACCAAAGAGTCTAATTTGTAGAGAAGAGATATACAAGGGGGTGAAGAGCTTACGGCACTAGGAGACCCACAGAAATGCTGGCAATCCAGGATATATCATCAGAAAGAAAGGCAATGGCTCCCTCCTGCTACTAACCTGATAGAAATCACAACATAGAGGGATTAGACACGGACCTGACCCAGCAAAAAAAAAAAACAAATCCCTATCCAGCATGGAGAACTGTACAAAGGAGAACTCCATAATGTTAAGAAAAATGAATATACAATGTACAATTGCTACTTAAGCCAACTAGTAATTTAAAGATACTAAAAGTTACTGATCTACGTCAAACTGCAGCTCCTGAAGTTTAATAAAGCAGTCCAAAAATAATTCAATACAAAAGGATTTTAGCTTATTTTGTAAGATTCCTCTAAACAGTTAACTACTGCTAAAGGGTTGCTGACACTGCAGCTCCTCACACCAGAGCACTGAGACTTCACCAGGGACTAATGAGCCAGACCCCACCATACCCACTGCTGGGAAGGCCTTTTCCTGACACTTGTTGTGTACCCCCTCCCCCCCTGTTTTATGTAGAGAGAGCCAGAATGCCCAGGGGCTCTGTATATTAAGTCTTTTATCACAAAACGAAAAAAAAGTTTAAAAAAAAATAGTATTTTTTTGCTCGAAAATTTACTTAGAACCCCCAAACATTATACTTTTTTTTTTTTTAACAAAGACCCTAAAATCTCTCTTCTGGCCTCCAATGCAGCCCATCAGATACAGATTATACTCTATATATATATATATATATATATATATATATATATATATATATATATATATGCCAGGAATAGGATATACTTTCTTTATTTGTATGCAAGACTGACATCTTGTGGCTGTAAGCAGCTATTACAGAACACAGCAAATCTGTACTTTGCTCACGCAGGACAAATAAAATGGTTCAGTTCCAGCGGTGCCATGTGTACCTGTTATCAGGGCTGCTGTTAGAAATCATGGGGCCCCATACAGCTTACCTGACATAATCCCCTTCCCCCCTGTCCGAAGTGAGGACATAGATTTCTCAGTCCCTTTCTCTGTAGCCTCAGCTATACAGATGAATTAATATAGGAAGCGCTCTGAGGTATAGGGCCCGGGCCCCATCCGTTTCGAATGGGGGGCCCATGTAGTACCCGCTAAGGAGGAGGGCCAGCTGTACTGTCTTATTGCAGACACCGATCCTCTTCTGCCCAGCAGGGGGAGGCGGAAGAGGATCGGTGTCTGCAATAAGACAGTACAGCTGGCCCTCCTCCTTAGCGGGTACTACATGGGCCCCCCATTTGAAACGGATGGGGCCCGGGCCCTATACAGGGGGGCTAGCTGTGCTGCCTAATCAGCGGCCCTGTCTGTTATATGTGTGTCATTAGTAGTAATGATACATGTGTACTTATTATATGTGTGTCAGAAGAAATAATGATACATTGTAACCAATTTGTATTTATTAGATCACATTCTGGCATCACAAAATAAAAATATCACATTGCTTTGCTTGGATTGCACATGCTGTATGTCCCGATAAAGCTCATGTCCAGGCATTTTTTTTTTACTAGAAATGATACGTGGGGTTAAAATTTGCGGTTGAATTTCTTCCTGCTTATTTAGGGTTTTAGACATAATCACAAAGATATTTATTTTTAAAGCCTGGAATAATGTCAGCCTAACCTGACCACAGTGAGGGCAGCTGACTGAATCTGAACACTTCCTGTGGTCGGGCAATGCTGACATTTTTAAACCATATTTTAGCCTTAAAGCTGAAGTTTAGCTTAAAAAAAAATGCCTACAGCTATGGTCATATCACTTTCTGTAATGAAGTGTGTCTCTTATGTGTGTTGTGAAGGCAGCTGGATCCTGAAGAAATATCCTGTTCAGGGATGCCCGTCATCTTCCTCTTTCTAAACTTCTGGATCCTGAAGAAATATCCTGTTCAGGGATGCCCCGTCATCTTCCTCTTTCTAAACTTCTGGATCCTGGAGATATCTTCTGTTCAGGGATGCCCCGTCATCTTCCTCTTTCTAAACTTCTGGATCCTGGAGATATTTTCTGTTCCGGGATGCCCCGTCATCTCACTCTTTCTAAACTTCTGGATCCTGAAGAAATATCCTGTTCAGGGATGCCCCGTCATCTTCCTCTTTCTAAACTTCTGGATCCTGGAGATATCTTCTGTTCAGGGATGCCCCGTCATCTTCCTCTTTCTAAACTTCTGGATCCTGGAGATATCTTCTGTTCAGGGATGCCCCATCATCTTCCTCTTTCTAAACTTCTGGATCCTGGGGAAATCTTCTGTTCAGGGATGCCCCGTCCACTTCCTCTTTCTAAACTTCTGGATTCTGGGGAAATCTTCACTGCAGGGATGCCCCGTCCTCTTTCTGCCTTTGTACTTCTGGATCTGCAATGGTTACATTTTTTTTAGATCATCAGGCAAGAACAGCAGTACAGTACTTATGTCAGGGCTGACATGAGTAGTGATGCTGTTGTCACTACTCCTTTCAGCCTTGTAGCAGAAGGAAGGTACCCCCATCCCTACAGTAAACCATTGCGCCCAGAGCAGCCGTCCCTACTGCCCACCCCTTGTCCCAGCCCTGGCTGGAAGACCCAAAGCTGTTAACCATTGCAGCGCCAGAAGCTCAGAAGACAGGAAGATGACGGGGCATCGCTGCAGTGACAGTTACTCCAGGATCCAACTGCCTGCTCAGCATGCATAAAGAGACATACTACATGTCAGGTAAGTGATATAGCTGTAGGGATGTTTTTAAGTAAGGTTCAAATTAAATTTAGGCTTTTTAAACTGTGATCCTTCCACAAACCAATTTTAAGCCCCGAAGAATTGGGGCCTATTCCGCGAAACGCATTCTTGTGTAATAAATATCGCAAATGTTTTTCCAAGTGAGATGACCATTGTCACCAGACGCGCCTAACCACATATGCAAGATTTGGTAAGTCTTCTGATTCCTTCAATGTGATCCCAGAGGCTAGGACCAGAACCAGCTCCACCCACACCATACTTTCATCTCAGGCTTACCTCCTTCAAAAAGAACGCATTTCTTGGGATTCACACCAGAACCAGTCCTCATTCTCATTGGTCCAGAGCTACAGATATTACAATAGTGGTACTATAGAAGAAGCCATAAAAAAAGGGCAACGTTCTATGCTACATCCCAATTATTTCCAAAATCTTTTTACCTACATAATTACACAAAAAAAAAAAAAATCAGTGTCCATGGATTCCAGTGTTGGATTGTCTGGAGTTTGTATATTTGAACCCCCAGTAGATATTTCTCCTAATGTCTATGCAGATGTACATCAGCTGAAGTAAACCGTCTCCGTTAATTTAGGTCCATCAAAATCATTCCATGTGACGTCATCGCGTTACACGGAGAGATGATACTTCTCATCCGACTGTCAAATCTCACTAAGTCCATGTCAGATCCTATCAAGCACTTCTAACTATTGCAGCTTATACGTTCTTGACATGATATGGAAACAGATTGCCCGGCTTCTTCTGAGCTGGACATCAGTCTTGGGTCACCATAGGCAGAGGCTAGTTAGTCTTGCAAGACGTTTTTGGGTTGGGGGGAAAAACTAAACACCGAAGATTAATCATATAAACACAAAAAGAACAGTCCAAGCATAATAGCATCACCAAGGGGTAGTGAACCCCCGACCTCAGCGCTGTAAGGATAAAGTGCTCTCTGTTATCTGCTGTACTCTGCCAAGACTTACCGGAAATGTACAATGTTTTTATCATATTTACATCTGATAACAATGAAACATTTGCCTGCCACTCATATAGTAGAAGGGTCCCCATATATGTCAAATATAGTGTAGAGGTCTCCATACATCTCACATATAGAGAAGGGGTCCCCATGCATGTCAAATATAGTAGAGGGATCCCCAAATATGTTAAATATAGTGTAGAAGCCCCCATATATCTAACATATAGTGGATGGGCCTCCATACATCTCACATATAGTGGAGGGGTCCCCATGCATGTCAAAAATAGTAGAGGGACCCCCAAATATGTTAAATATAGTGTAAAACCCCCATATATCTAACATATAGTGGAGGGGTCTCCATACATCTCACATATAGTGGAGGGGTCCCAATACATGTCACATATAGTGGAGGGGTCCCAATACATCTCGCATATAGTGGAGGGGTCCCAATACATCTCACATACAGTGGAGGGGTCCCAATACATCCAACATATAGTGGAGGGGTCCCGATAAATCTCACATATAGTGGAGGGGTTCCCATATATGTCAAATATAGTGGAGAGGGTCCCATATATCTAAAATATAGTGGTAGGGTCCCCATACATCTCATATATAATGGTGGGATCCCCATGGATGTCAAATATAGTGTATGGGTCCCCATACATATCACACATAGTGGGGGGGTCCCCGTATATGTTGATTATAGTAGAAGGGTCTCCAAATGTTTCACATACAGTAGAGGGGTCCGCATGTATCTCACATATGAGAAACATTTGCCTGCCACCCATATAGTGGAGGGGTCCCCATATGTGTCAAATATAGTGTAGAGGTCTCCATACATCTCACATATATTGGAGGGTCCCCACGCAAGTCAACTATAATAGAGGGGTCTCCATATATGTCAAATATAGTTTATAACCCCCCCATATATCTATCATATAGTGTACAGGTCTCCATACATCCCACATATAGAGGAGGGGTCCCCATATAGGTCAAATATAGTGTAGAGGCCCCCATACATCTAAAATATAGTGGTAGGGTCTCTCTCTATACATCTCACATATAGCAGAAGGGCCCCCATGGATGTCAAATATTGTGTAGAGGTCTCCATACATCTAACATATAGCGGGGGGTCCCCAGGCATCATAACATATATGGGGACCCCTCTACTATATGTGAGATGCCTGGGGACCCCTCCACTATATGTGAGATATATTGAGACCCTTCTACTATAATCAACATATATGGGGACCCCTCCACTGTGTGTGAGATGTATGGGGACCCATGCACTAAATTTGACATCCATGGGAACCCCACCATTATATGTGAGATGTATGGGGACCTCTACACTTTATTTGACATATGGGGACCCATTCACTATACTTGACATCCATGGGGACCCCTCTGCTAAATGTGAGATGTATGGAGAGAGACCCTACCACTATGTTTTAGATGTATGGGGACCCCTCTACTATATTTGACATATATGGGAACCCCTCCAATATACGTGAGATGTATGGGGATCCCTTGACTATATGTGAGATGTATGGGCACCTCTACACTAAATTTAACTTATATAGGGACCCCTCTACTATAAGTTAAATATAGTGTAGAGGTCCCCATGCATTGAACATATAGTGAAGGGATCCCCATACATCTCACGTATATTGGAGGGGTTCCCATATATGTCAAATATAGTAGAGGGGTCCCCATATATGTCAAATATAGTGTAGAGGCCCCCATACATCTAAAATATAGTGGTAGGGTCTCTCTCCATACATCTCACATTTAGCAGAGGGGTCCCTATGGATGTCAAGTATAGTGAATGGGTCACCATATGTCAAATAAAGTGTAGAGGTCCCCATACATCTCACATATAATGGTGGGGTCCCCATGGATGTCAAATATAGTGGTAGGGTCCCCATACATTTCACACATAATGGAGGGGTCCCCATATAGGTTGATTATAGTAGAAGGGTCTCATATCTCACATATAGTGGAGGGGTCGCCATATGTCAGATATAGAGTACATAAAGTGGAGTGGTCCGCACGTATCTCACATATAGCCGAGGGGCCCCTGTATATGTCAAATATATTGGAGGGGTTTCTATGCATCTCACAGATAGTTGAGGGGTCCCCATGTATGTCAGATATAATGGGGGGTTCCTATACATTTCTCATATAGTTGGGCCTCCATGTAGCTAACATATAGTAGAGGGGTCCTCATATAAGTTAAATATAGTGTAGAAGTCCCCATACATCTCACATATAGTGGAGGGGTTCCGATATGTGTAAAAATATAGTAGAGGGGTCTCCTTATATCTCACATATAGTGGAGAGGTCCATATATATATATATATATATATATATATAGGTAGGGTGCCCGTGTATGTCAAGTATAGTGGAGGGGTCCCCATACATCTCAGGGGCCCCCACATTTCTCACTTATAATGAAGTGGCCCCCACAGATCTCACAGCTCCTAACAGTGTAAAACTAACGTGCCCAAGCATTGCCCGTCACCCTCCATACTTATGTGTCAGTCACCATTACTAGAAGAGAAGAAGAGAAGTACCATTACTAAAACTCAAAACCGTATTATTGCCAGGAGCAGTCCGGCTCATTATGTTGATGTGCCCATAAACACCGTGACCCCCCCTCTGTGTTTGGTTAATGGACAGTGGCCCAAAAACCACAATTTTGGGTTGGCGGCCCCCCGTCGGGGTCTCTCACACACGTGCAGCCTTGGCCGTCTTTCTCCATCGGAGGAGCCAATCAGCCCTTTCCTTATATCTAAAAGTAAGAAAATCACAATCATCTCCCCGCCACCGAACACCCAGTGCAGCAATTCTCCGCACTCCCTCCAGTCACAAGCGTTGTGCAGATCACACTCCTCCTGTCAGGGTGACGCCCCCCCCCCCTGCGGAGCGAGGTTAAAGTTTGCTGAGAAAAATTAGCAGGGAGGAGTGAAATTCTTCCGGTCTGTCCATGTAACAGGCATGCCCCGCCCCCTTCAGCGGGCTGAGGGTGTGGTTGGGTAGGTTCTGCAGGCTCTCCAGGGATTGGCTGCCCAGATTGGTGTCCAGCGTGCCATAGACGATGAGGGTGGGAACCTGCGTGAGATACAGAGGGAAATATTTAGTTATTGTTTATAATATATGTAACGTACGCTGTAAATAACAGGTGTATTCACTACTAAACAGAAGAACAATTGAACAAACCAGCTAATCAATGACAGAGCGACTAAAGGTTTGAACCAATGTAGCGCGCATTTGTGAAGGCTGAGCAAATATTTCCCATATAGTCTGTAATAAGTTAAAGCCTATGATCCTCAGCGCCATCTAGTGGCCAAAATGCAGTATAGTTTTCTGAAATACCTCAATGAGAAAATATACTGCATTTTGGCCACTAGATGGAGCTGATGATATAAGAATTAAATCTAGTGCAGAAAATTTGTGGAAAATTCCTCTCCACACCTGCTGTGCCCAATATAAGAGGTTCCCAACACTCCTGATAGGATAATTCTTAATTATTGCCGTGGCCCCGGTTTAAGCTGGAGTGTCCCTAGTCTAAATTTAGTATTTTCAGCTAAGCTGTAGCCAGCCTGAGCTTTCTTTATGTTATCTGGGATATGTTTGGATTCTCCTAAGCCCAATGATATTGATTGCTTTTGCCTGCTTCTAAAGATGACTGGCCACCCCCAAGATAAGCCCAAAAAAGGGGTGCCTCCCTCAGCAGAACCCAAGGTTCCAACTCTTCTATATAGACCAGTGGTCTCCAAACTGCAGCCCTTTGCTTCCTTTTATCCCACCCTTGGGGCATTATTCCCCCTGACAACTGAGCACTATTCTTTCTACTGACACCAATGATGGGGCTCTATTCCTCCCACTGACACCAATTATGGGGCACTCTTCCTCCCCCATCATTGGTGTCAGTGGGAGGAATAGTGTCCCATCATTGGTGTCAGTGGGAGGAATAGTGTCCCATCATTGGTGTCAGTGGGAGGAATAGTGTCCCATCATTAGTGTCAGTGGGAGGAATAGTGCCCCATCATTGGTGTCAGTGGGAGGAATAGTGCCCCATCATTGGTGTCAGTGGGAGGAATAGTGCCCCATCATTGGTGTCAGTGAGAGGAATAGTGTCCCATCATTGGTGTCAGTGGGAGGAATAGTGTCCCATCATTGGTGTCAGTGGGAGGAATAGTGTCCTATCATTGGTGTCAGTGGGAGGAATAGTGCCCCATCATTGGTGTCAGTGGGAGGAATAGTGTCCCATCATTGGTGTCAGTGGGAGGAATAGTGTCCCATCATTGGTGTCAGTGGGAGGAATAGTGTCCCCTCATTGGTGTCAGTGGGAGGAATAGTGCCCCCTCATTGGTGTCAGTGGGAGGAACTATGCCCCACTGCTGACAGTGTGGGGATTAATGCCCCAAGGGCCAGACAAAAGCAAGCAAAGGGTTACACCTGGCCCCTGGGCCGCAGTTTGGAGACCCCTGTTATAGACAATGTAACAGAAGGAATCAGAACTCTTATAATGATGGGAGTTTTGGGAATTATGATGGGGAGATCTTACTAATAAAGTACCCAAGAAGTTTCCCCAAGAACCTGGGGCTGACTCAGGCCCACCAGACTCCACCTATAATATCATTGATGGACTGACCCTTTAAATCTGCTTTATATCCGACCCCCAGACTTATAATCCATAGCTCAGGGCTGGGTCCACCCTCCGCCCCGCATGCACTTACCTGGATCTGTTGGTATTGCTGCGGCTTGAAACTTTTGGTCCCGGCGGGGGCGATGGGGACGAATCCTCGGAGGCGGTCCGGGTGCTGCAGGAGGAGGGGTAAGGAGAACAGACCACTCATGGAGGGACTGATGAGGACCGGCTGGCGGGCCCCCAGGGACTCAATGATGTGCAGCAGATAATCCGTGCGTCCTTTCTCCGATGACATGGGCTGAGCCTGCAGTGATTGGCCGTATCCTGGAATGAGACGCACACAGTGATCGTCAGATCTCAGACACTCTCCGGGGGAAAAGATTTCATAAATCATACAAAAAGCTGAATTCTGAGATTGTCTGCAAACCGGATTCCAAGAAAGTCTTCTGAGGTCCTTTTATATTAATCCATTGCGGTGTGTGATTATGTGTGACTGATGTGCATTACTAAGATAACATGTAAATAAACACGCTTGTATGACAGGCTGACAACGTTGCTGCTAATCGCAAGGTAGCGGCTTCGCTTCCTGTAAACAGGAAGTGCCATTACTGGCAGGATCTACAGGTAAGAACATTGCAACAGATTCACAAACAAAAAGAGATACAAAGTAACATTGTTTATAAACATTATTCATAGAGGAGATACAGAGTAACATTATAAACAATATTCAGACAGGAGAGAGAGAGTAACATTGTATCTCCTGTCTGAATATTGTTTAAAAAAACAATGTTACTCTGTATCTCCTCTCTGAATAATGTTTATAAACCATGTTACTTTGTTTATAAACAATATTCAGACAGGAGGTACAGAGTAACATGGTTTATAAACATTATTCAGATAGGAGATACAACGTAACATTGTACTGGGGAGAAAGAGGCATACAAACCAACATTGTTTATAAACATTATTCAGACAGGCGATAGAGTAACATTGTTTATAAACATTATTCAGACAGGAGATAGAGTAACATTGTTTATAAACATTGTTCAGATGCAGTGGCGCAGCATGGAAGGGGGGAGGGGGCATCCGGTGCGGTTGCCCTGGGCACAACATTTAGAGGGGTGCAGACAGGGCCAGCTGCACCAGCAGGTAAACTAAAACCTCCACGCTGTGCCAGGGGGGGAGGGTGCAGTGCAGGGGTTTTAGTTTACCTGCCGTTTAGCTGCGGTCACTGAGATATCAGGAAGAACGGATCCAAACATGCAGAGGAGGGCGGATCCTGATCCTGAGTGTGCAGGGAATGAGCGCCATGCTGTGCGGGGGGTCAGGTTGGGGGTGTCAGCGGCGGAGGGGGTCAGGGTGGAGGAGGCCCCCCCCGCTGGTTGCTGTAGCTGCCACCATCACCAGAAATCCTGCTGGAGATATTCTCCTGTCTGTGTGGGACAAAACTAACCCTCCTGTCCCTGGAGCTGCAGGACCGTGGGGGGATTATGTGTGATAGGAGAGGATGGGGGGGGGTAATCAGTGGAGGGATGGTGGGGGATCTGGGGGTTTGATCAGAGTGGGGGGATGGTGGGGGGGATCTGGGGGTTTGATCAGAGTGGGGGGATGGTGGGGGGGTGTGATCGGAGTGGGGGGATGGTGGGGGGGATCTGGGGGTTTGATCAGAGTGGGGGGATGGTGGGGGTGTGTGATCGGAGTGGGGGGATGGTGGGGGGAATCTGGGGGTGTGATCAGAGTGGGGGGATGGTGGGGGGGATCTGGGGGTTTGATCAGAATGGGGGGATGGTGGGGGGGTGTGATCAGAGTGGGGGGATGGTGGGGGGTGTGATCAGAGTGGAGGGATGGTGGGGAGGTGTGATCAGAGTGGGGGGATGGTGGGGGGGTCTGGGGGTGTGATCAGAGTGGGGGGATGGTGGGGGGGTGTGATCAGAGTGGAGGGATGGTGAGGGGGGTCTGGGGGTGTGATCAGAGTAGGGGGATGGTAGGGGGGATCTGGGGGTGTGATCAGAGTGGGGGGATGGTGGGGGGTGTGATCAGAGTGGGGGGATGGTGGGGGGATGGTGGGGGGTGTGATCAGAGTGGGGGGATGGTGGGGGGGATGTGGGGGGTGTGATCAGAGTGGGGGGATGGTGGGGGGGATCTGGGGGTTTGATCAGAGTGGAGGGATGGTGTGATCAGAGTGGGGGGATGGTGGGGGGGTGTGATCGGAGTGGGGGGATGGTGGGGAGTGTGATCAGAGTGGAGGGATGGTGGGGGGGTGTGATCAGAGTGGGGGGATGGTGGGGGGGTGTGATCAGAGTGGAGGGATGGTGGGGGGTGTGATCAGAGTGGAGGGATGGTGGGGGGGTGTGATCAGAGTGGGGGAGATGGTGGGGGGTGTAATCAGAGTGGGGGGATGGTGGGGGGGTGTGATCGGAGTGGGGGGATGGTGGGGGTGTGTGATCAGAGTGGGGGGGGTGTGATCAGAGTGGAGGGATGGTGGGGGGGGTCTGGGGGTGTGATCAGAGTAGGGGGATGGTGGGGGGGTGTGATCGGAGTGGGGGGATGGTGGGGGGATGGTGGGGGGTGTGATCAGAGTGGGGGGATGGTGGGGGGGTGTGATCGGAGTGGGGGGATGGTGGGGGGATGGTGGGGGGTGTGATCAGAGTGGGGGGATGGTGGGGGGGATCTGGGGGTTTGATCAGAGTGGAGGGATGGTGGGGGGGGTGTGATCAGAGTGGAGGGATGGTGGGGGGTGTGATCAGAGTGGAGGGATGGTGGGGGGGTGTGATCAGAGTGGGGGAGATGGTGGGGGGTGTGATCAGAGTGGGGGGATGGTGGGGGGGATCTGGGGGTTTGATCATAGTGGAGGGATGGTGGGGGGGTGTGATCAGAGTGGGGGGATGGTGGGGGGTGTGATCAGAGTGGGGGGATAGTGGGGGGTGTGATCAGAGTGGAGGGATGGTGGGGGGGTGTGATCAGAGTGGGGGGATGGTGGGGGGTGTGATCAGAGTGGGGGGATGGTGGGGGGGATCTGGGGGTGTGATCAGAGTGGGGGGATGGTGGGGGGGATCTGGGGGTTTGATCATAGTGGAGGGATGGTGGGGGGTGTGATCAGAGTGGAGGGATGGTGGGGGGTGTGATCAGAGTGGGGGGATGGTGGGGGGGATCTGGGGGTTTGATCATAGTGGAGGGATGGTGGGGGGGTGTGATCAGAGTGGAGGGATGGTGGGGGGGGGTGATCAGAGTGGGGGGATGGTGGGGGGGTGTGATCAGAGTGGGGGGATGGTGGGGGGTGTGATCAGAGTGGAGGGATGGTGGGGGGGTGTGATCAGAGTGGGGGGATGGTGGGGGGGGTGATCAGAGTGGGGGGATGGTGGGGGGGGTGTGATCAGAGTGGGGGGATGGTGGGGGGTGTGATCAGAGTGGAGGGATGGTGGGGGGGTGTGATCAGAGTGGAGGGATGGTGGGGGGTGTGATCAGAGTGGAGGGATGGTGGGGGGTGTGATCAGAGTGGGGGGATGGTGGGTGGTGTGATCAGAGTGGGGGGATGGTGGGGGGGTGTGATCAGAGTGGGGGGATGGTGGGGGGGATCTGGGGGTTTGATCAGAGTGGGGGGATGGTGGGGGGTGTGATCAGAGTGGAGGAGATGGTGGGGGGAGGGGGGTGTGATGAGAGTGGGGGGATGGTGGGGGGTGTGATCAGAGTGGGGGAGATGGTGGGGGGAGGGGGGTGTGATGAGAGTGGGGGGATGGTGGGGGGTGTGATCAGAGTGGAGGGATGGTGGGGGGAGGGGGGTGTGATGAGAGTGGGGGGATGGTGGGGGGTGTGATCAGAGTGGAGGGATGGTGGGGGGAGGGGGGTGTGATCAGAGTGGGGGAGATGGTGGGGGGGCAAGGGGGTGTGACCAGAGTGGGGGGATGGTGGGGGGGTGTGATCGGAGTGGGGGGATGGTGGGGGGATGGTGGGGGGGATCTGGGGGTGTGATCAGAGTGGGGGGATGGTGGGGGGTGTGATCAGAGTGGAGGGATGGTGGGGGGTGTGATCAGAGTGGGGGGATGGTGGGGGGTGTGATCAGAGTGGGGGGATGGTGGGGGGGTGTGATCAGAGTGGGAGGATGGTGGGGGGGATGGTGGGGGGGTGATCAGAGTGGGGGGATGGTGGGGGGTGTGATCAGAGTGGGGGGATGGTGGGGGGTGTGATCAGAGTGGGAGGATGGTGGGGGGATGGTGGGGGGTGATCAGAGTGGAGGGATGGTGGGGGGGTGTGATCAGAGTGGAGGGATGGTGGGGGGGATCTGGGGGTTTGATCAGAGTGGAGGGATGGTGGGGGGTGTGATCAGAGTGGAGGGATGGTGGGGTGTGTGATCAGAGTGGGGGGATGGTGGGGGGTGTGATCAGAGTGGGGGGATGGTGGGGGGATGGTGGGGGGGTGTGATCAGAGTGGGGGGGATCTGGGGGTTTGATCAGAGTGGAGGGATGGTGGGGGGTGTGATCAGAGTGGAGGGATGGTGGGGTGTGTGATCAGAGTGGGGGGATGGTGGGGGGTGTGATCAGAGTGGGGGGATGGTGGGGGGATGGTGGGGGGTGTGATCAGAGTGGGAGGATGGTGGGGGGGGTGTGATCAGAGTGGGGGGGATGGTGGGGGGGTGTGATCAGAGTGGGAGGATGGTGGGGGTGTGATCAGAGTGGGGGGATGGTGGAGGGTGTGATCAGAGTGGAGGGATGGTGGGGGGATGGTGGGGGGGGTGATCAGAGTGGGAGGATGGTGGGGGGGGTGTGATCAGAGTGGGGGGGATGGTGGGGGGGTGTGATCAGAGTGGGAGGATGGTGGGGGGGTGTGATCAGAGTGGGGGGATGGTGGAGGGTGTGATCAGAGTGGAGGGATGGTGGGGGGATGGTGGGGGGGGTGATCAGAGTGGGAGGATGGTGGGGGGGGGGTGATCAGAGTGGGGGGATGGTGGGGTGTGTGATCAGAGTGGGGGGATGGTGGGGGGATGGTGGGGGGGTGTGATCAGAGTGGGAGGATGGTGGGGGGGTGTGATCAGAGTGGAGGGATGGTGGGGGGATGGTGGGGTGTGTGATCAGAGTGGGGGGATGGTGGGGGGGATGGTGGGGGGGTGTGATCAGAGTGGGAGGATGGTGGGGGGTGTGATCAGAGTGGGAGGATGGTGGGGGGGTGTGATCAGAGTGGAGGGATGTGGGGGGTGTGATCAGAGTGGGGGGATGGTGGGGGGTGTGATCAGAGTGGGGGGATGGTGGGGGGTGTGATCAGAGTGGGGAGATGGTGGGGGGGTGGATCTGGGGGTTTGATCATAGTGGAGGGATGGTGGGGGGGGTGTGATCAGAGTGGGGGGATGGTGGGGGGGTGTGATCAGAGTGGGGGGATGGTGGGGGGGTGTGATCAGAGTGGGGGGATGGTGGGGGGTGTGATCAGAGTGGAGGGATGGTGGGGGGGTGTGATCAGAGTGGAGGGATGGTGGGGGGTGTGATCAGAGTGGGGGGATGGTGGGGGGGTGTGATCAGAGTGGGGGGATGGTGGGGGTGTGATCAGAGTGGGGGATGGTGGGGGGTTAGATCAGAGTGGGGGATGGTGGGGGGTGTGATCAGAGTGGGAGGATGGTGGGGGGATGTGATCAGAGTGGGGGGATGGTGGGGGGTGTGATCAGAGTGGGAGGATGGTGGGGGGTGTGATCAGAGTGGGAGGATGGTGGGGGATGTGATCAGAGTGGGAGGATGGTGGGGGGGTGTGATCAGAGTGGGGGGATGGTGGGGGGTGTGATCAGAGTGGGGGGATGGTGGGGGGGTGTGATCAGAGTGGAGGGATGGTGGGGGGATGGTAGGGGGTGTGATCAGAGTGGGAGGATGGTGGGGGGGTGTGATCAGAGTGGGGGGATGGTGGGGGGATGGTGGGGGGGTGTGATCAGAGTGGGAGGATGGTGGGGGGTGTGATCAGAGTGGGGGGATGGTGGGGGGATGGTGGGGGGTGTGATCAGAGTGGGGGATGGGGGGATGGTGGGGGGGTGTGATCAGAGTGGGAGGATGGTGGGGGGTGTGATCAGAGTGGGAGGATGGTGGGGGGGGTGTGATCAGAGTGGGGGGATGGTGGGGGGATGGTGGGGGGTGTGATCAGAGTGGGAGGATGGTGGGGGGGTGTGATCAGAGTGGGAGGATGGTGGGGGGATGGTGGGGGGTGTGATCAGAGTGGGGGGATGGTGGGGGGTGTGATCAGAGTGGGAGGATGGTGGGGGGGGGTGTGATCAGAGTGGGGGGATGGTGGGGGGTGTGATCAGAGTGGGGGGATGGTGGGGGGTGTGATCAGAGTGGAGGGATGGTGGGGGGGTGTGATCAGAGTGTGAGGATGGTGGGGGGGTGTGATCAGAGTGGGAGGATGGTGGGGGGGTGTGATCAGAGTGGGGGGATGGTGGGGGGTGTGATCAGAGTGGGAGGATGGTGGGGGGGTGTGATCAGAGTGGGAAGGATGGTGGGGTGGGTGTGATCAGAGTGGGGGGATGGTGGGGGGTGTGATCAGAGTGGGGGATGGTGGGGGGTGTGATCAGAGTGGGGAGGATGGTGGGGGGGTGTGATCAGAGTGGGAGGATGGTGGGGGGTGTGATCAGAGTGGGAGGATGGTGGGGGGTGTGATCAGAGTGGGGGGATGGTGTGGGGATGGTGGGGGGTGTGATCAGAGTGGGGGGATGGTGGGGGGTGTGATCAGAGTGGGAGGATGGTGGGGGGTGTGATCAGAGTGGGGGGATGGTGGGGGGTGTGATCAGAGTGGGAGGATGGTGGGGGGGTGTGATCAGAGTGGGGGGATGGTGGGGGGTGTGATCAGAGTGGGGGGATGGTGGGGGGTGTGATCAGAGTGGGGGGATGGTGGGGGGTGTGATCAGAGTGGGGGGATGGTGGGGGGGTGTGATCAGAGTGGGAGGATGGTGGGGGGTGTGATCAGAGTGGGGGGATGGTGGGGGGATGGTGGGGGTGTGTGATCAGAGTGGAGGGATGGTGGGGGGATGGTGGGGGGGTGTGATCAGAGTGGGGGGATGGTGGGGGGTGTGATCAGAGTGGGGGGATGGTGGGGGGTGTGATCAGAGTGGAGGGATGGTGGGGGGATGGTGGGGGGGTGTGATCAGAGTGGGGGGATGGTGGGGGGATGGTGGGGGGTGTGATCAGAGTGGAGGGAAGGTGGGGGGATGGTGGGGGGGTGTGATCAGAGTGGGGGGATGGTGGGGGGTGTGATCAGAGTGGGAGGATGGTGGGGGGGTGTGATCAGAGTGGGAGGATGGTGGGGGGGTGTGATCAGAGTGGGGGGATGGTGGGGGGGTGTGATCAGAGTGGGAGGATGGTGGGGGGGGGGTGTGATCAGAGTGGGGGGATGGTGGGGGGTGTGATCAGAGTGGGGGGATGGTGGGGGGGTGTGATCAGAGTGGGGGGATGGTGGGGGGTGTGATCAGAGTGGGGGATGGTGGGGGGTGTGATCAGAGTGGGGGGATGGTGGGGGGATGGGTGGGGGGTGTGATCAGAGTGGGGGGGATGGTGGGGGGATGGTGGGGGGGGGGTGTGATCAGAGTGGGAGGATGGTGGGGGGGTGTGATCAGAGTGGGAGGATGGTGGGGGGTGTGATCAGAGTGGGAGGATGGTGGGGGGGTGTGATCAGAGTGGGGGGATGGTGGGGGGTGTGATCAGAGTGGGGGGATGGTGGGGGGTGTGATCAGAGTGGGGGGATGGTGGGGGGTGTGATCAGAGTGGGGGGATGGTGGGGGGTGTGATCAGAGTGGGGGGATGGTGGGGGGATGGTGGGGGGTGTGATCAGAGTGGGGGGATGGTGGGGGGGTGTGATCAGAGTGGGGGGATGGTGGGGGGTGTGATCAGAGTGGGGGGATGGTGGGGGGTGTGATCAGAGTGGGGGGATGGTGGGGGGGTGTGATCAGAGTGGGGGGATGGTGGGGGGGTGTGATCAGAGTGGGAGGATGGTGGGGGGGTGTGATCAGAGTGGGAGGGATGGTGGGGGGTGTGATCAGAGTGGGGGGATGGTGGGGGGGTGTGGTCAGAGTGGGGGGATGGTGGGGGTGTGTGATCAGAGTGGGAGGATGGTGGGGGGTGTGATCAGAGTGGAGGGATGGTGGGGGGATGGTGGGGGGGGGGTGTGATCAGAGTGGGAGGATGGTGGGGGGTGGTGATCAGAGTGGGGGGATGGTGGGGGGTGTGATCAGAGTGGGGGGATGGTGGGGGGATGGTGGGGGGTGTGATCAGAGTGGGGGGATGGTGGGGGGGTGTGATCAGAGTGGGAGGATGGTGGGGGGTGTGATCAGAGTGGGAGGATGGTGGGGGGGTGTGATCAGAGTGGGGGGATGGTGGGGGGGTGTGATCAGAGTGGGAGGATGGTGGGGGGGTGTGATCAGAGTGGGGGGATGGTGGGGGGTGTGATCAGAGTGGGAGGATGGTGGGGGGTGTGATCAGAGTGGGGGGATGGTGGGGGGTGTGATCAGAGTGGGAGGATGGTGGGGGGGTGTGATCAGAGTGGGGGGATGGTGGGGGGTGTGATCAGAGTGGGGGGATGGTGGGGGGTGTGATCAGAGTGGGGGGATGGTGGGGGGGTGTGATCAGAGTGGGGGGATGGTGGGGGGTGTGATCAGAGTGGAGGGATGGTGGGGGGGTGTGATCAGAGTGGGGGGATGGTGGGGGGGGGTGTGATCAGAGTGGGGGGATGGTGGGGTGTGTGATCAGAGTGGGGGGATGGTGGGGGGTGTGATCAGAGTGGGGGGATGGTGGGGGGATGGTGGGGGGTGTGATCAGAGTGGGGGGATGGTGTGGGGGGATCTGTGGGTGTGATCAGAGTGGGGGGATGGTGGGGGGTATCTGGGGGTGTGATCAGAGTGGGGGGATGGTGGGGGGTGTGATCAGAGTGGGAGGATGGTGGGGGGGTGTGATCAGAGTGGGAGGATGGTGGGGGGGTGTGATCAGAGTGGGGGGATGGTGGGGGGGTGTGATCAGAGTGGGAGGATGGTGGGGGGGTGTGATCAGAGTGGGGGGATGGTGGGGGGGTGTGATCAGAGTGGGAGGATGGTGGGGGGTGTGATCAGAGTGGGGGGATGGTGGGGGGGTGTGATCAGAGTGGGAGGATGGTGGGGGGGTTGTGATCAGAGTGGGGGATGGTGGGGGGGTGTGATCAATCAGAGTGGGGGGATGGTGGGGGGTGTGATCAGAGTGGGGGGATGGTGGGGGGGTGTGATCAGAGTGGGGGGATGGTGGGGGGGTGTGATCAGAGTGGAGGGATGGTGGGGGGGTGTGATCAGAGTGGGGGGATGGTGGGGGGGGGGTGTGATCAGAGTGGGGGGATGGTGGGGTGTGTGATCAGAGTGGGGGGATGGTGGGGGTGTGATCAGAGTGGGGGGATGGTGGGGGATGGTGGTGGGGTGTGATCAGGTGGGGGGATGGTGTGGGGGGATCTGTGGGTGTGATCAGAGTGGGGGGATGGTGGGGGGTATCTGGGGGTGTGATCAGAGTGGGGGGATGGTGGGGGGTTGCTCAGAGTGGGGGGATGGTGGGGGGAAGGGGGTGTGATCAGAGTGGGGGGTTCTGGGGGGGGTGTGTAAAAGTTCACGGGTTGGGGGGCACAAATGATTTGCCCCGAGTGCTGACAACCCGCACTATGCCATTGTTCAGATGGGAGATACAAAGTAACATTGTTTACAAACATTGCACACCTTTTTAGTCAGGTTCAGGAGGAGATAATTTCAGCCTATAGGAATTACCTGGCAAGTCGATGGCCACCGCCCATATCCGTGTTCTGATAGGATCTGCAGCGTCCCCAGATTCTCCCAGGTCTGTGAGGTGAAGGATTGGCCGTGTAACAGGAGGACGGTGAACCTGGGACCCCGGAGACAGGAAATGTTCATTATACACACCGGAGACACCGAGAGACAGAGTGCAGTACGGAGGAACTCCCCAAATGATGAGGATGTTCTATATTATTCAGGCACTTCCTCCTATCGGGTGACAACACTTCCTCCCTGACCCCCAGTTGTCTCTTGTGTTGTCACCCTGTCCTGTGCTCCCCCTGGTGGGGACTACATGATCTGCCTGCTGTACATAGAGAAGCACAGAGACCCAGTGATGACATCACTAGTCTAAAATAAAGTATGTGATAAAATGAAGTTTTTGTTTGTACATTTCATTGGCTGTGGGGGAGAATACTGATGAACGCTCCGCCCCCTCACCCCCCTCAGCACATTTTTCTTGTGCGTCTGATTGCGATTTTTGGACCTCGCAGAATTTTCTATTAATTCATTTTTTCTATATTTAGATTCTCTGCAGACGTGTCATCATCAGCGCCCGGGGGGAGGGGGCAGAGGAGGGGTTGGGGGAGGGGCGCTCATTATTTGCAGCCTTTATAATTACATATATAATAATTATAATAATGTTCCGATCCGCCATGGCGGGATCAGAACAAAACAATCGGGTGATTACATTTCTAATAATCCGAATCAACGGGTCTGCAAGTTGTTTAAAATTTACACTTAAAGGGTTAAAAATGATGTTGGGGGGGGCGGAGCACCAAAGGCAGCCAATAGGGTTTCACCTTACTGAGGACAGCTGAGTGGTAAGAACATCCGGCAGGCAGTGAAAGGGTTAATATCTCCCCGGAATATCGCTGCATTGGAGGACTTTGTAACATGATCTGCCGAGTGACCTGCAGTGGAAAATCTGCAAGTTTTGTCTTTTCCCATTTAAAAATTCCGGGTCCGGGGCTCTGCAAACAGAAATTTAACTACCGGAGGAAATTTTAAAACAGAAATGAAGCCAAATTGTTTTTATTTTGAATAGAGTAGAGGGTTAGGATCCCTATTTTGTTGGCCCAGTGGGGAGATTTCCATTCACTTCCTGTCTCAAAGCCAAAAGAGGAAGCGAGAGGAAATCTGGGAATCCCAGAACTAGTGTCCCCATTGGGGAGATTTCCCTTCACTTCCTGTCTCAAAGCCAAAAGAGGAAGCGAGAGGAAATCTGGGAATCCAAGAACTTGTGTCCCCATTGAGGAGATTTCCCTTCACTTCCTTTCTCAAAGCCAAAAGAGGAAGCGAGAGGAAATCCGAGAATCCAAGTCTAGTGTCCCCATTGGGGAGATTTCCCACCATTTCCTTTGTCAAAGCAAAAGAGGAAATGAGAGGAGATCCGGGAATACAAGAACTTGTTACCTCATTGGGGGAGATTTCCCTTCACTTCCTGTCTCAAAGCCAAAAGAGGAAGTGAGAGGAAATCCGAGAACCCAAGTCTAGTGTCCCCAGTGGGGAAATTTCCCGTTATTTCCTGTCTCAAAGCCAAAAGAGGAAGCGAGAGGAAACCCGGGATTCCAAGTCCTGTGTCCCCAGTGGGGAGATTTCCCTTCACTTCCTGTCCCATTGCCAATAGGGTACACATAACGCATTGTAATATTCACAGTTGGAAATGAATTTACATCTTGGCTGCATTCGTGTTTTGCAAACGCACGCAAAAGCACGCCCCATTTTTTTTTTCCCGCCTTACACGTAGGGCAGCCTATTGATTTCAACGGATCGCCTTACGCCCGGCAAAGTAGCTCCTGTACCTATGTCCGTTTTTTTTCTTAACCGCACATTTTGCCTTTTTTTTTTTGCCGCATTTCGGGACCCGATTAAAAATGAATGGCAACGCAGCCCAATGACTTCAATGAGCTGCCTTACTGATGCCGCACAAAACGCGCCGTAATATTCGCGGATCGCGGTTGGAAAAAAAGAAATTTACACTCGGGCCGCGTTCACGTTTTGCGCTTTGCAGATGCGACAAAAAAAAAAAAAAAAATGGCACGCCATTCGCATAGGGCACCCTGTTGATTTCAGAGGGATGCCTTACATGCGGTAAAGTAGCTCATGTACCTTTGTGCGTTTTATTTTATTTTTTTAACCACGCGCTTTACCATTTTTTTTTTTCAATCAACTAATATGCGTCTTTTTTGCCGCATTTGGGGGCGTCGATAACAAGGAGTGCCAAAGAATCTCGTGAACCTTTTGTGCGTCACACAAAGTGTGCTATAATATTCGCGGTTGGAGAAAAAAAAATAAATTACACTCGGGCCGCGTTCGCGTTTTGCGCTTTGCAAACGCGCGCAAAAAACGCACGCCCACGCATAGGGCATCCTATTGATTTCAAAGCGGCAAAGTAGCTCATGCCTTTGTCCAGCTTTGCGCATTTATTTTTTCACCGCACCTTTTGCCGTGTTTTTTTTTTGTTCGAGCGACAAACATGCGCCTTTTCTTTTGTTTTTGACGCATTTGGTTCGCCATTAAAAACGAGTGGCAACACAGCCCAATGATGTCAATAGGCTGCCTTACGCGTGGCAAAGAATCTCGTGTACCTCTGTGCGTTTTTTTAACCGCACGTTTTGACAGTTTTTTTTTTTAAGCGACAACGCGCGCTTTTTCTTTTTTTTGCCGCATCTGGGACGCCATTAACAAGGAGTGTCCACGCAGCCCAATGATTTCAATGGGCTGCCTTACATGCGGCAAAGAACCTCATGCGTTTTTTTAACCGCGCTTCCCCCTCCCAAGCGACAAATTTTTTTTGGGACGCCGTTACCAAGGTGTGGCAGCTCAAGGCATTTTTCACTCATTTCCTAACTGTGTGCGAAACTGGAACAATTTGAAGCGCAGTCGCGCTAAAGTGTGACCGCAGCCTCAGCGGTGAAAGGTGGCGTCGGGGGGGGGGGGCGCACAGGACACCGGTGGCGTTGGGCGTTTCTGGTCGATCGGTGGGGCTCTCAAGTTTGTAGGGTCTATAAATGACCAGAATGTGCCCCGTCACCCCCATGAGGTGTAACATATGGCCAGTGCCGGGACAAGGCCAATCAGGGCAAAAATGCCAAACTGCCCCCCCATTCCCTCAGGGTTGGGTCCGGGGGGGCGCCCACATCTCTACAATAAACCATGGTGCCCAGGGCAGCCGTCCCTCCTGCCCCCCCTTGTCCTGGCCCAGCATATGGGGGGGGGATGTCCTCCTCACCTCTCAGGTGGGCCGCCCTCCAGGGCGCTCCTCGGCACGGCCTCCCGGTAGAAGGTGGGCAGGTCCCCGGAGAGGGTGGCGGTCCGGACGGTGACGTTCATGCTATCCTGCGTCTCGGAGCGCGGACTCTCCACTTTGGGCTCCTCCAGGTCCGGCTTGGCGACGGGGAGAAGGAGGGTAGAGGAGGACGGAGATGGACAAAACCAGAAGAAGGACGGCCACCTTGTTCCGACCCAATCCCATCCTTCCGGGGGTGGGGGGGGCGCAGACTGCGATTCCTTCTCACGAAATCCCCCCTCCCTCCAAAATAAAAATCGCACGGCGAGACGTCTGCTGCTGTCTTATGTGATGGCTGATCCCAGCTGCAGTCTGCCTCCGCCCCCTCCCCCCACCCCTCCTCCGTCATCTGCCAACGTCTCTTCCCCCTCCCCCCCCTCCTCCCTTCTACTGATCCTCAATGGCCGCTTCCATCGCAGCCCAACCACACAGGCGGCTCGCAGGGTCCCTTTAAATCATCAAATTCTTCATTTGTAGCCACTGTGGGAGGAAAACGGAATCCTGAGGCTCCGCCCTCCGTTCCCCCGAGCGACTTTGATTCCGGCTTTTAGGTGCGATTTTTGATCTAATTTTACGTTCTCTTTCAATCTTTTTGTTGAAGTTTTATAAACGTACAAAGAAAATGATAACAAAACAAATAAACAAAAACAAACAAACAAAAACAAAAAACAAACAAACAAAAAAATAAATAAAGAAATAAAGACACAAAAAAAAAGAAACAAAAAAAAAAGAAAAAAGAAACATCACGTACAAATTTAACTTTACATTCCATGGATCAAAGTTGCCTCGAAAAGTCGCACCAAAGAAGCGCAGGAGCCTTTTCAAAAAGCCGCTGAGACTTTAAGTGCGCGCCGATTTGGACAGGGGGCCATTGAAAAGACTGGGGGGTGCGACTTGTCGCGCAACAGGATTTTTTGGCCATCTGTGTCCCCATTGAGAAGAGTTCCCTTCACTTCCTGTCTCAAAGCCAAAAGAGGAAGTGAGAGGAAATCTGGGAATCCCAGAACTCCAGAACTAGTGTCCCATTGGGAAGTGAAGGGAAATCTCCCCAATGGGGACACAAGTTCTTGGATTCCTGGATTTTCTCTCATTTCCTCTTTTGGCTATGGGACAGGAAGTGAAGGGAAATTTCCTCCAATGGGGACAGAAATTCTTGGATTCCCGAATTTTCTCTCATTTCCTCTGGCTTTGAGACGGGAAGTAAGGGAAATCTCACCAATGAGGAAACTAGTTTTGGAGTTATGGGATTCCCAAATTTCCTCTCACTTCCTCTTTTGGCTTTGAGACAGGAAGTGAAGGGAAATCTCCCCAATGGGGACACTAGTTTTGGAGTCCTTGGATTCCCAGATTTCCTCTCACTTCCTCTTTTGGCTTTGAGACAGGAAGTGAAGGGAAATCTTCTCAGTGGGCCAAAAAAAACCTAATAGGGGTTCTAATCCTGGAATCCCAGAACTCCAGAACTAGTGTCCCCATTGGGAAGTGAAGGGAAATTTCCCCAATGGGGACGCTAGTTTTGGAGTTCTGGGATTCCTAGATTTCCTCTCATTTCCTCTGTTGGCTTTGAGACAGGAAGTGAAGGGAACTCTTCTCAATGGGGACACAGATGGCCAAAAAAACCTGTCAAACATCAAAGTCGCACAACAAGTCGCACCCCCAGTCTTTTTAATGGCACCCATTCAAGGGGCTTTGAAAAGGCGCCTGCGCTTCTTTGGTGCGACTTTCGATGCGACTTTGATCCATAGAATGTAAAGTTAGATCAAAATTGCACCAAAAGTCGAAATCAAAGTCGCACGGGGAATGGTGAATGGAGCCTCGGGGTTACATTTTCTTTCTTCTATAGGGAAGGGGTTCATTAGGGATGACGGCAACCAAACCCCATAACACTTAGGTGATTCGGATCGCGATTCCAGAATAGCAGCAAAATGTGAGCGCCATTGTGATGCCATTTAATCCCAATTGTGGTGCGATTTTGCCACGTGATAAATTGCTGCAAAATCGCAACGTGCGAAGCTTGACGCTCAAAAAGGAGGAGGAGCCTCTCTTGGGTAACAGCGCCGTGCGTTGCAATTGTGCCTCGATTGCAGCTACAACCGCAGCAAAATCCCATCCACGATTGGGGTGCTATTAGCAATCCGAATCCGATCCGAATTGCCTAGGTGGGAAGGCAGCCTAAGACCCCATAAAACACTGAGGCGGTTTTCAGGCGTTTTAGTGGTAGAAAAAGCCTGTAAAGTGCCTGAAATCTGCCCCCCATTTCTCTGCAATGGGTGACGTCACACTGGGAGGGTGATGGAGCCAGAGTTGCGTAGCTCCGCCCTCTATGGATGAGTCTGCTGCACACAGCGCTCTGCAGTGATGACACAGGACCACCAGGGGGCGCAGTGATGGGACAGACGCAGTAGGAGGCGCAGTGATGACAGAGGACCACCAGGGGGTGCAGTGATCGGACAGACGCAGTAAGAGGCGCAGTAATGACAGAGGACCACCAGGGGGCGCAGTGACTGGACAGACGCAGTAAGAGGCGCAGTAATGACACAGGACCACCAGGGGGCGCAGCGGAGCAGATATAAAGTTTGTACAAAGTTTGGTGCTTCCTGTCTGAACTTTGGACTTGTGCTGATTGGACGGCTGCAGAGACAGGTAAGTTCCCTCTTCACCTGTCATTAATTATCAATCCTAATGACGGGGAAGACCTAAACATCTACATACAGGGAGAGAGCAGACTGGGGGAGGGGGGCAGTGGCTGGTGCAGAGCATTGCACCATGTACAGCATAAGATCTAAGCAGGATCTGCAGAGCATTGCACCATATACAGGGTAGGATCTGGGCAGTACTGAAGAGCATTGCACCTATACAGGGTAGGGTCTGCAGAGCATTGCACCATATACAGGGTAGGATCTGGGCAGTACTGAAGAGCATTGCACCTATACAGGGTAGGGTCTGGGCAGGGTTTGCAGAGCATTGCACCTATACAGGGTAGGGTCTGGGCAGGGTTTGCAGAGCATTGCACCTATACAGGGTAGGGTCTGGTCAGTGTCTGCAGAGCATTGCACCATATACAGGGTAGGGTCTGGTCAGTGTCTGCAGAGCATTGCACCTACACAGGGCAGGGTCTGCAGAGCATTGCACCATATACAGGGTAGGATCTGGGTAGTGCTGCAGAGCATTGCACCATATACAGGGTAGGATCTGGGCAGTACTGAAGAGCATTGCACCTATACAGGGTAGGGTCTGGGCAGGGTTTGCAGAGCATTGCACCTATACAGGGTAGGATCTGGGCAGTACTGCAGAGCATTGCATCATATACAGGGTAGGGTCTGAGCAGGGTCTGCAGAGCATTGCACCATATACAGGGTAGGGTCTGAGCAGGGTCTGCAGAGCATTGCACCATATACAGGGTAGGGTCTGGTCAGTGTCTGCAGAGCATTGCACCTACACAGGGCAGGGTCTGCAGAGCATTGCACCATATACAGGGTAGGATCTGGGTAGTGCTGCAGAGCATTGCACCTATACAGGGTAGGGTCTGGGCAGGGTCTGCAGAGCATTGCACCTATACAGGGTAGGGTCTGAGCAGGGTCTGCAGAGCATTGCACCTATACAGGGTAGGGTCTGGGCAGGGTCTGCAGTGAATGGCAGAGCTTTTTCTCCTCTGTGGAACTACAACTCCCAGCATGGATCTGGCAGGTCATACAGAAAGCTGACTCCGCCGAGTCTGAGTTGTGTAATGCATTGTGTATATTGGCAAACACTGCTCAGCCTCATTTCACTTGTGTTCTGGTTGAACTTGATATCTGATTATATATAGAGCCTCCCACTATAATTATTAATAGAGCCGCCCACTATGATTATATATGAGACCTCCCACTCTGATTATATATAGGACCTCCCACTATGATTATATATAGGACCTCCCACTATGATTATATATGAGACCTCCCACTATGATTATATATAGGACCTCCCACTATGATTATATATAGGACCTCCCACTATGATTATATATGAGACCTCCCACTATGATTATATATAGGACCTCCCACTATGATTATATATAGGACCTCCCACTATGATTGTATATAGGACCTCCCACTATGATTATATATGTGACCTCCCACTATGATTATATATAGGACCGCCTACTATGATTATATATAGGACCGCCCACTCTGAATATATATAGGACCGCCCACTCTGATTATATATAGGACCTCCCACTATGATTATATATGAGACCTCCCACTCTGATTATATATAGGACCTCCCACTATGATTATATATAGGACCGCCTACTATGATTATCTATGAGACCTCCCACTCTGAATATATATAGGACCGCCCACTCTGATTATATATAGGACCGCCCACTCTGATTATATATAGGACCGCCCACTGTAATTATATAGGACCGCCTACTATGATTATATATGAGACCTCCCGCTCTGATTATATATAGGACCTCCCACTATGATTATATATAGGACCTCCCACTCTGATTATATATAGGACCGCCTACTATGATTATATATAGGACCTCCCACTCTGAATATATATAGGACCGCCCACTGTAATTATATAGGCCCGCCTACTATGATTATATATGAGACCTCCCACTCTGATTATATATATAGGACCTCCCACTCTGAATATATAGGACCTCCCACTCTGAATATATAGGACCTCCCACTCTGATTATATATAGGACCGCCCACTCTCAGCCTGATTTCCGTATTGCAGATAATTGTGAGCTGATAATATAAGGACGGATTTCCTCAGTTCTATTAGCTTTAACTCTCTTCCCGGTTGGTCGGGGGGGGGGGGGTCTTCTCTGCACTGTGTATAATATTGGGGGGGTGCTGGTTATTCTCGCCCAGTCGGTGTTTCCGGGTCGGTGAGTGCAGCGCAGATCCCTCCCACCGCCTCCGAAACTCGATACAAAGGAATTCGGACGGATCGATTTCACCTTCTTTTCACACATTAGGAATCCGCCATTGTGTGCAGTGGGGGACGTTCTCCCTGTTCCCTCCTCACCATAATACAGTCCAGCAGGATCATTTGGGGCCCATTCACATCAGCCTGATCCATGCCGCATTTTCCGCACTGCAGCGCATGGCAGGGTGGGGAGAAGCTGTACTGCAGCGCACAGCGGGGTGGGGTGGGGAGAACCTGTACTGCAGCGCACAGCGGGGTGAGGAGGGGCTGTACTGCAGCGCACAGCGGGGTGAGGAGGGGCTGTACTGCAGCGCACAGCGGGGTGGGGTGGGGAGAGGCTGTACTGCAGCGCACAGCGGGGTGGGGTGGGGAGGGTCTTACTGCAGCGCACAGCGGGGTGGGGAGGGTCTTACTGCAGCGCACAGCGGGTGGGGAGAGGCTGTACTGCAGCGCACAGCGGGGTGGGGTGGGGAGGGGCTGTACTGCAGCGCACAGCGGCTGGGGAGGGGCTGTACTGCAGCGCACAGCGGGTGGGGAGGGGCTGTACTGCAGCGCACAGTGGTTTGGGAGGGGCTGTACTGCAGCGCACAGCGGGGTGGGGTGGGGAGAGGCTGTACTGCAGCGCACAGCGGGTGGGGAGGGGCTGTACTGCAGCGCACAGCGGGGTGGGGTGGGGAGAGGCTGTACTGCAGCGCACAGCGGGGTGGGGAGAGGCTGTACTGCAGCGCACAGCGGGGTGGGGTGGGGAGGGGCTTACTGCAGCGCACAGCGGGTGGGGAGGGGCTGTACTGCAGCGCAGAGTGGGTGGGGAGGGGCTGTACTGCAGCGCACAGTGGGTGGGGAGGGGCTGTACTGCAGCGCACAGCGGGGTGGGGTGGGGAGGGGCTTACTGCAGCGCACAGCGGGTGGGGAGGGGCTGTACTGCAGCGCACAGCAGGTGGGGAGGGGCTGTACTGCAGCGCACAGCGGGTGGGGAGGGTCTGTACTGCAGCGCACAGCGGGTGGGGAGGGGCTGTACTGCAGCGCACGGTGGGGTGGGGTGGGGAGGGGCTGTACTGCAGCGCACAGCGGCGCGGGGTGGGGAGGGGCTGTACTGCAGCGCACAGCGGGGTGGGGAGGGGCTGTACTGCAGCGCACAGCGGGGTGGGGTGGGGAGGGGCTGTACTGCAGTGCACAACGGGGTGGGGTGGGGCTGTACTGCAGCGCACAGCGGGGTGGGGTGGGGAGAGGCTGTACTGCAGCGCACAGCGGGGTGGGGAGGGGCTGTACTGCAGCGCACAGCGGGGTGGGGTGGGGAGGGTCTGTACTGCAGCGCATAGCGGGGTGGGGAGGGGCTGTACTGCAGCGCACAGCGGGGTGGGGTGGGGAGGGTCTGTACTGCAGCGCACAGCGGGGTGGGGAGGGGCTGTACTGCAGCGCACAGCGGGGTGGGGTGGGGAGGGGCTGTACTGCAGCGCACAGCGGGGTGGGGAGGGGCTGTACTGCAGCGCACAGCGGGGTGGGGTGGGGAGGGTCTGTACTGCAGCGCATAGCGGGGTGAGGAGGGGCTGTACTGCAGCGCACAGCGGGGTGGGGAGGGGCTGTACTGCAGCGCACAGCGGGGTGGGGTGGGGAGGGGCTGTACTGCAGCGCACAGCGGGGTGGGGAGAGGCTGTACTGCAGCGCACAGCGGGGTGGGGAGGGGCTGTACTGCAGCGCACAGCGGGGTGGGGTGGGGAGGGGCTGTACTGCAGCGCACGGCGGGGTGGGGAGGGGCTGTACTGCGGCGCACGGCGGGGTGGGGAGGTGCTGTACTGCAGCGCACAGCGGGGTGGGGAGAGGCTATACTGCAGTGTACGGCGGGGTGGGGAGAGGCTGTACTGCAGCGCACGGCGGGGTGGGGTGGGGATAGGCTGTACTGCAGCGCACAGCAGGGCGGGGTGGGGAGGGGCTGTACTGCAGCGCACAGCGGGGTGGGGTGGGGAGAGGCTGTACTGCAGCGCACAGCGGGGTGGGGAGAGGCTGTACTGCAGCGCACAGCGGGGTGGGGTGGGGAGAGGCTGTACTGCAGCGCACAGCGGGTGGTGTGGGGAGGGGCTGTAGTGCAGCGCACAGCGGGTGGGGAGGGGCTGTACTGCAGCGCACAGCGGGGTGGGGTGGGGAGGGGCTGTACTGCAGTGCACAATGGGGTGGGGAGGGGCTGTACTGCAGCACACAGCGGGGTGGGGAGGGGCTGTACTGCAGCGCACAGCAGGGTGGGGAGGGGCTGTACTGCAGCGCACAGCGGGGTGGGGAGGGGCTGTACTGCAGCGCACAGCGGGGTGGGGAGAGGCTGTACTGCAGCGCACAGCGGGGTGGGGAGGGGCTGTACTGCAGCGCACAGCAGGGTGGGGAGGGGCTGTACTGCAGCGCACAGCAGGGTGGGGAGGGGCTGTAGTGCAGCGCACAGTGGGGTGGGGTGGGGAGGGGCTGTACTGCAGCGCACGGCGGGGTGGGGTGGGGCTGTACTGCAGCGCACAGCCGGGTGGGGAGGGGCTGTACTGCAGTGCACAACGGGGTGGGGAGGGGCTGTACTGCAGCGCACAGCGGGGTGGGGAGGGGCTGTACTGCAGCGCACAGCGGGGTGGGGAGGGGCTGTACTGCAGCGCACAGCAGGGTGGGGAGGGGCTGTACTGCAGCGCACAGCAGGGTGGGGAGAGGCTGTACTGCAGCGCACAGCGGGGTGGGAGGGGCTGTACTGCAGCGCACAGCGGGGTGGGGAGGGGCTGTACTGCAGCGCACAGCGGGGTGGGGAGGGGCTGTACTGCAGCGCACAGCGGGGTGGGGAGGGGCTGTACTGCAGCGCACAGCGGGGTGGGGAGAGGCTGTACTGCAGCGCACAGCGGGGTGGGAGGGGCTGTACTGCAGCGCACAGCGGGGTGGGGAGGGGCTGTACTGCAGCGCACAGTGGGTGGGGAGGGGCTGTACTGCAGCGCACAGCGGGGTGGGGAGGGGCTGTACTGCAGCGCACAGCGGGGTGGGGTGGGGAGGGGCTGTACTGCAGCGCACAGCGGGGTGGGGAGGGGCTGTACTGCAGCGCACAGCGGGGTGGGGAGGGGCTGTACTGCAGCGCACGGCGGTTACAAAAAATGCATCCAATCTACATTGATAAATCCGTCTCAGATCCGTGCAAATCTGCCCAGGGATTGCGCACGCCGGCGCTGCGAAGGCACAAAACTGACGCAGAGCCGGATTTGCAATTCATCATTTCCATAAATTGCTGAATTTTGGACCTTTCACCCGCCGCCGGCCTCCATTGCTGTTTATGGCGTCGGGTGTGCCAGTTATTGTCCCTTCTCCCCTTTCACACACATGAAGAAGTTTTGTTCTGCGGTTGTTATCTGTGTGAGCAGCTGATTGGCCGGCGTGATAAGTTCCCCGCCTCCTCCTGTCCACCCAGATAATAGGAGTTTGGAGCGTCGGGGGGAATCGCCCCCATTGGGTCACCTCCACAGAGATACACTTCAGAGGGGACCTGCCAGGAGAGATAAGGGGTCTACAATGTTATGTGGGGCCCACAGCTGGGGTCAGCGGTGTAATGGGTACAGATCAAGGCCTGCCTAGGGACTCCACTATGTAATGGGGGACTCTGATGTGGATCCTGGGAGGGGGGGGGGGGCTGTAATTTAAGGGGAATCTGATGGGGACCCTGATGTACTAGGGGGACTCTGATGGGAACTGTGATTTAAGGGGGTCTCTGATGGTGAGACATCTGATGTGGACTTTGATACAAGGAGGGCTGTAATGTAAGAGTTATCTGATGGGGACCCTGTTGTTTTGGGGCACTGTGATGGGGACTTTGACTTAAGGGGGGGGACTCTGATGGGGACACTGATGTAAAGAGAACTCTAATGGGGACCCTGAAGTAAGGAGGTATGCTGATGGCGATCCTGATGTAAGGGGGTACTCCGATAGGAACCCTGTAAGGGGGGGCCCTGATGAAATGGGGGATCTGACGGGGATCCTAATGTAAGGGGGACCCCGATAGGAATCCTGATGTAAGGTGGGACTCTCATGGGAACCCTGATGTAAGGGGGGGGGGACTCTGATGGGGATCCTGATAATAGGGGGGGACTCTGGGGACTCTGATGTAAGGGGAGACTCTGATGGAGACACTGATGTTAGGGGGGACTCCTATAGGAACCCTGATGTAAGGGGGGACTCAGATGAAGGGGGGACTCTGATGGGAACAAGGCAGGAGGTGGAGGGAGATTCACAATTGGGGGGGCTGGGCTCTTCTCAGGGCTGATAATACAAAGTAACACATTTGGGGTCTATTTATAGAAAAAAAAATCTCTACACATTTGATTCCCCCCCTCCTCCCCCCTATAAATAGACCCCAAATGTGTTACTTTGTATTATCAGCTCTGACAAACATTCGCACAGCAGCAATAAAATTGCTACATTTTATGTAATCTGATTATTTCCTGTGATTGGAAGCGCCACCTGGTGGCCATAATAAGGTGTTTCCTGGGAAGATACTGCATGATGGTCACTAGATGGCGCTCACAAGTGATAGGATGTTCATTCTTCCCTCCTGCAGGTGGCAGCAGACATGGCGGAGGTCCAGATACGGGAAGGATCGGTCACCACATCAGGACAGACCTTGTTTTACCGCGAGGCGGTCCCGCCGCAGCCGCCGAGCTCCCCCAAACCCCCCGTCCTCCTCCTGCATGGAATTCGGTTCTCATCCCAGACATGGCTGGAGCTCGGGACGCTGAACAAGCTGGCCGCCGCCGGACACCGAGCCGTCGCCATCGACCTCCCAGGTGCGTAGAGAACGACTTGCGGCTACATCGATCGGTGTGCGTCCGATCATACAGACATTCTCTGCAACACATCCACATTTCCCGTGTTTTATCCCTTTAGGAGCTCCAGACTTCCTGCAGTGAGCCGACAACGCCTCCTCTGCTGCGCCGAAATCCTTAGCAGTGTTGTCACCGCCCAGTTTTACCCTGCAGGACTACAGAACACCTCCCCCTCTCCTCATCTCCATAACATAAGTGTGGTCCAGGGGGGAAAACTGGGCTCTCTGTACAGCACTGCGGTATATGTCAGAGCTATATAAATGTATAATAATAATAGTGTATGTCTGTGGGGGGGGGGACATTAGAGTGTAAGCTCCTCTGGTACAGAGACTGGTGTGACTGGCTCAGTGATCTCTGTACAACACTGCAGTATATGTCAGAGCTATATAAATAGCGTGTGGGGGGATATTAGAGTGTAAGCCCCTCTGGTACAGAGACTGATGTGACTGGTTTAGTGTTACTGTACAGCACTGCGGTATATGCTGGTGCAATATAATGCATAATAATAATAATTGTCTTATTTGATTTCCCCTCTGTGCAGGTTTGGGGCGCTCCAAGGATGCTGTGGCCCCGTGTCCCCTGGCAGAACCAGCCCCGGCCTCCTTCATACAGGAAGTGCTCGACTCCTTGAACTTGGCCCCTGCGGTGATAATAAGCCCCTCCCTCAGCGGCATGTACTCTCTTCCCCTCCTCCTCCACAATCCGCAGAGCGTCGCCGCCTACGTGCCCGTCGCCCCCATCTGCACAGACAAGTTCTCCGCTCAGGACTACGGCCGCGTTCAGGTAAAGAGCCCCTGCCACCTGTTAGGTTTTTCTCTCCAGGTCGAATGTTCTTCCTAAAATACCACATTATGGCCACTAGATGGAGCTGATGACCATAGCAAATAAATATTTATTTGCTATAATCATCACCCCCTCCTAGTGGCCATAATGTGGTATTCTCCAGATTCACTCTATGAAGAACATTCGACCTGGAGGGAAAATAACAATAAAACTTGACCTGAAAAAAAAAGTGTGCATCTCTCTATATATATCTATATCTCTCTATATCTATATATCTCTCTATATCTATATCTCTATATCTCTCTATATCTATATCTATATCTCTATATCTCTCTATATCTATATCTATATCTCTATATCTCTCTATATCTCTATATCTCTCTATATCTATATCTATATCTCTATCTCTCTATCTCTCTATCTCTCTATCTCTCTATCTCTCTATATCTATCTCTCTATCTCTCTATCTCTCTATCTCTCTATATCTCTATATCTATATCTATATCTCTATATCTCTCTCTATCTATATCTCTATATCTCTCTCTATATCTATCTATATCTCTATATCTATCTATATCTCTGTGTCTCTATATCTCTTACTTTTTTTTTGTTTTATTTATTTTTAATTAAAAAATAAAATAAATAAAACAAAAAAAAAGTAAATACATGTTTTATATATATATATATATATATATATATATATATATATATATATATATATATATATATATATATATATATATATATATATATATATATATATATATATATATATATATATATATTTTTTTTTTTTTTTTTTTTTTAATTTTTGTTTTTAACTTTATTTTATTTTTAATTAAAAATAAAATAAATAAATTCATTAAAAATGATAAAATTAAATAAAAGTAAAAAAAAAAAAAAAAAGTATTCATTTACCATTAAAAAAAATAAATAAAAAAAATGTAATTAAAAAATAAATTAACAAAAAATATTAATTAAAAAAATACACCTCTTAGTGTCTGCTCTATAGTTCTACATTTATATCTCTCTGTTGTACGTTTAGGTTCGCACTCTGATCGTTTATGGGGATGGAGATGAGCAGCTGGGGGAGGTCTCACTGCGGAACCTGAAGAACCTGACCAATCACCAGGTGTTTTGCATGAAGGGGGCGGGGCACGCCTGTTACCTGGATGACCCAGACACCTGGCATCGCGGCCTCTTGGAATTCCTTGCAAGCCTGAAATGAAGTTCCCGCAATTCCATTGCGATTGTAGCGCCAGATTGAATGCCATAGACTTCCGGACCAAGTGCCATAGACCGCCAGACAGAACACTATAGACCGCCAGACCAAACACTATAGACAGCCGGACCAAATATTGCAATAATAAATAAAATGCCCCCCCTCCAATCCTCTCCGCCTCTCTCTATATATATTGCAGTAGATCTTAACCATGACTTTCACACATTATAAAGTTGATTGCACACAGACTCATTGAAATCGTTTTTATAGACACAATACAGATCCTATCCTCACATCTATAGTGCAAAGAAATGATAGTGCTTTACAGAGAATGCTTAACCGTCAATATGGTTTCCTGCTCCAAAGAGCTTACAATCTAAAGCCATAAAGCTGAATCCACAAAGCTTTAAAACACAAGGAAAAGTAGCTTTAATTTTAGCAATGTGACGGTTATTTTAAAATCTTATTGGACTGCTGAAAATAACTGTCACTTTTTTTGAAACAAAGTGTCCTTATCCTGGTGTGTTAGTTTTGTGAACTGAGCCTGGCTGTTATAAAGTGAACCTGTCATGGGAATGAAATATTAGGTTTGATATAATAAGTCAGCAGCAGCCAGAACTAGATGTCTTCAGGTACTTCTGTTATCTTCACAAGAGCCTTGGGAGCTCCCAAAACCAAGGAAGTCTGCTAATGATGACTTCCTACAACCCCTAAAAAGAAATGAGAGGGGGGGGGGGGGAGTTGTGGTGGTCACGGGGACAATGTCAGTAGTTTTAAAGTGGACCTGCACCCTAAATCTCAACCTGTGCTCCCCTGCACCCTGAATGGCAACCTGTGCTCCCCTGCACCCCAAATCTTAACCTGTGCTCCCCTGCACCCTGAATGTCAACCTGTGCTCCCCTGCCTCTTCCCTCCCTCCCTCTCTTGCCAATAGACTTTTTTTTTTTTTATTATGTACTTTGTGTTTCTCTCTTGTCAAGAAATTATTCCAAACCCTTGCGTAGGTACAGATGTTCTGCAGAGCCACCGAGGACAGCGGAGCATGCACCGGGCCTCTCGGGCCATGCGCGCACGAGTGGGGTTTCCCAGATATGTGCAAAGGACAGCCAACACAAACCTTCCCTGTTTTTCCGCATGCATGGAAAATCCACAGATGCCTAGGCAGGTTCTGCCAGGACCCGAAGGCCAAGCAGAGCCTGTGGGCATATCTGTGCATGCACATTAACGGCGGTGGGGGGCTTTGCCTGTACAGAACAGGACTGAAGTTCTGCTTTAACTCTTCCTCACTCAACTAAAATGTGTTTTTGTGTCTTCCTAAAAAGGAATTGGGCCTCTTCAAATGGAAGCCAAAAGGGCATAAAGACATGATACTAAAGGGTTAACTTCAACCCTTCCCCAGTCCCCTAGTGCTGTTTCAAGTTGAGTTGGAGTCATCCATAGATCCACCAATTGGAGTCCGAAAGGGCATAAAAAATATGACACATAAGGGTTCAACCCTTTCCCATTCTATCCAAGACCAAATAAAATGTTTTTGGTGGAGAATGTGGGCAACCCCAGCTGCTTCTCACTCACTTCAGTGCTGTTCCAAGTTTTATTGGAGCCACCCATAGACCCAACAATTAAGGGCAAAAAGGGCATAAAAACCATGGAGCATGATGGTTCGACCTCTCCCCATTCTATCCAAAACTAGATAAATAGTTTTTGGTGAAGAATGTGGGCAACCTCAGCCACTTCTCACTCATTCAGTGGTGTTCCAATTCAGTTGGAGCCACCAATTGGGAGCCAAAGCGGCTTAAAACAGTACACAGAAGGGTTCAACCCTTCCCCATTCTATCCAAAACTAGATAAAATGTTTGTGGTGGAGAATGCGGGCAACCCCAGCTGCTTCTCACTCACTTTAGTGCTGTTCCAAGTTTTATTGGAGCCACCCATAGACCCAACAATTATGGGCCAAAAGGGCATAAAACCTGAAACATGATGGTTCGACCTCTCCCCATTCTATCCAAAACTAGATAAATTGTTTGTGGTGGAGAATGCGGGCAACCTCAACCACTTCGCACTCATTCAGTGGTGTTCCAATTCAGCTGGAGCCACCAATTGGGAGCCAAAGGGGCATAAAACAGTACACAGAAGGGTTCAACCCTTCCCCATTCTATCCAAAACTAGATAAATTGTTTGTGGTGGAGAATGCGGGCATCCTCACCCGCTTTGCACTCTTTCGGTGGTGTTCCAATTCAGTTGGAGCCACCAACAGGAAATTTATACAAGATTCATCTTTCAGCCCCCCCCGAAACCTTGTAGATGGGTTTGATCTACCGGTGGAGATGAAGGTGAGATTCCAGATCACAGGAGCAGCAGAGCCACTGAAAAGCCATTGTAGGGGAGAAACACACAACCAACCTCAGGTCCCAATCTGCCTGGTCAGATAAGTCTTAAGGCAGGTCACCAAGATGCTTGGTTTCCAGGTCCTTCATTTGGTCTTAATATTTATTAATAACAACCTAATACACCCACAGTGCAGCATCATTCCAGCGGAGTGCAAGAGAACTATGCAGTCAGTCTAAATCGCTCCCCTGCTTACCCCCTCCCCCCTTCTGGGCATAGCTCCACCAGTAGAGGAGAAACAGGGAGGGAGGTACGTGCTGAAAAATGTCCTATTGGACCCCTCACAGAATAATCACAGGTGCATTATGGGTGAGACTTTCCCAGGAACTGCAGTAGGCGGCATACTCTTTGGTTTTTGCAGGATGGGGAGGGCAAGTCACAATTTTCAGGGGCTGGGGGGGGTCTGGGACTCAGGCAGGACCACTGGACTGTGTGCGCATGGGACACTAGGGTAGTTCCCATCTTGTGCTTGCAGCAGACATCTGCAGTGTATGAGGAGACACCAGGCATGGGAGGTGCTTAAGGTGTACGGGGAGACCTATCAAGTAGACTGTATGGGGCACCACGATTTCTACTGGTGCCCCTGACTGTGTCCACTCCTAATTGGATTTCTTCAACAAGATTTGATTCTGGTATGTAGACACTGGAGGCCGCCATCATGGACCAGAATTTAGGACTGTGCGTCGGTGATGTCACTGATTCCTCACCATCTGATTGGCTTTCCTCATGTCTTATGTTCCCTTGTGCTGAGTTATTGTAAATATTGGTAGAATTGCCAGTTAAGCGGGGGTCCAGTCGTTTGGGAGTGCACGGAGAAGACACATGATGTGCGCGGTGGGAGGCGGCCTCTAGAACTGCAGGAGCAGCAGGTAGCGCATACGGGCCTGGCTCTCCTTGTAGACGAGGTATTCACTCTGACCGAAGTGCGTGTCTTTGAATTTAGGCATTTGTATTGGCGGTCCTTGAGGAACAATTATTTTCCTTCCGTCCAAGTTTAGCTCGGTATCCTTCTTGGGATCTACAAATCAATGATAGAATAACATAAAAACCATATAAGGAGATTATTAAATACCAAAATCAGCAACAATGTCATATCTACAGAACCAAGGAAGGCTCTTTACGTCCCCAAAACAGTGATGAGCAGCAGCTGCTTTGTCCTCAGAACCCGACCCCCATGACATACTTGCCCCAGGACCCCTTATTTCCGGCCTTTTAATCTAAAGTATATTTAAAGACAATCAAAACCAATATAAATAACTCTAACATACATTAAAAAGGTACATCTAGAGGTCCATGTATAAAATGTTCGCTGTGGAGATATGAAACATCTACACCATCAGGAAGAAAATTGCTGCATTTTCTCTAATATGTGTGGTTCCTATATCATCAGTGCTAGCTAGAGGCCATAATCCATTTTTTTTTTTACAGAAACCCCTCAATCATATTGTGGCCACTAGATAGTGTCAATGATATAGGAACCCAGTACCAGGACAGGGTCGTCCAACACGCAAGGATCCAGAATTGCAACCCCCCCCCCACTGTTAATACATGCCTTAGTATGGGTGAACCACCCTGCGTCTGTCCTTTGCCTCCTTGTTTGTCTGGGCCCGGGGCAACTGCCCCTCCTGCCCCCCTTTGTCCCAGCCCTGTAGGAACCATACACACATGTACAGCAATTTTTGTCCCAATTGTGTGGATGCTTATATCCGCACAGCAAACATTTTACACATAGACCCCCTAAGTGTACCTTTGAGTGTATTTTAAAAGGCGTTATACACTGGGTTTTTGTTGTCCCTAAATTTACTTTAGGTCGAAACGTTTTACAGACAGAAAACTCAAAATTATAATTGCCCAAAAAGGCTGGAAATGAGGAGTCCCGGGTCTGTGTATAAAATCTTGACTGTGCAGATATGATAAACATCCACACAATCCATATGAAAATTTCCACATTTTCTCTATAATGTATAGTTCCTATAAGGTCAGTGCCATCTAGTGGCCACACTGCATTATTTTTTTTCTTTTTACAGAAATCAGGAAACTAAAATGTATCATGGCCACTAGATGGCAACGACGCTCTAGGAACCACACATAATAGAGGAAGTACAGCAATTTTGGTTGTGTAGATATTTGTCCAATCCACACATCGAACATTTTATACATAGACTCTTTAGTTTTGGATGCAGAAACGAAGGACTAGAACCCCAGTTTTTATTGCCGTCTCTCTTTTAAATGTGTCCTGGTGACCAATGTTACCAAAACAGTTGTCACTGGAAATGGAAGTGAAGGGAAATTTTCCAATGGGGACACCTGGTGACAACGAAAAAAGGCGATTTCCCATTACTTTGGAGAGATTTCCTCCCACTTCTTGCCCCCAGAGAAAAAAAAATTCCTTAAAAAGGGGTTCTAACATTTTGTCAAAAACAAAAAACTTGTTTAGACTTTAAAGACCACCTAACCTCCTCACCACCACCCCACCACAAGTATTCAGGGTTTGATCTGGGGGGGGGGGGGGGGGTCACAGCATTTAGTCACATGAGCTGTGTTAAAGGGGAAGATTACCCAATCAGAACCCTCATCCTTTCCTTCGGCAGAGAGAATGGAATCTCAGTAGTATGATCCTGGAACAGTACTTTGTTTCCACTTTAAATACAAGAGATAAGAAAAGATTTTCATAATCCGTACCTGGCTCTGTCATTCCGCGCGCCACCACACTGTGATACCCCGCGGGGGCCTTCTTCAAGGAGGGGTCATCTCTGGTGATGTGATACTCCTCCCCCAAGGCCACTTCATTCAGGAACATGATTCCAAGGGCCTTCGAGGTGCAACGAACTGCGAGAGCAGAAAACAGATAAATGCCGTGGCATCATCAGTTCACAGTTCATATAGCTACCATACAATGGTAAACTCTGTGGTCTTGCAGCATTTGGTTCTGGGTTCAGTCCACAGTTGCATTCTTGGTTATGTTGGGTATAACTACCAATGGGCATAGGGGGAAAACTCTCCTCATCCGAAAAGTCCCACCAGCCCACAGCTGCACTTTCGGCTATTTCGGGTATAATAAGCTAAGGCCGTAGGGGGAAAACCCTCCTCCAATCAGTCCCACTAGCCCACAGTTGCACTCTTTGCTATGTTGGGTATAACAGTCGACAGCTGTAGGGTGAAAACCCTACTTGTCCAATAAATCCCACCAGTCCATAGTTTCATGCTTTGCTATGTTGGGTATAATAGCCGATGGCTGTAGGGTGAAAACTCTACTCGTCCCGAAAGTTCCACCAGCCCACATATGCACTCTTGGCTATGTTGTGTATAACAGTCGATGGCGGTAGCGGGAAAACTCTCCTCATCCAATAAGTCCCACTAGCCCAAAGCTGCACTTTCTTCTATAACAGACTACAGCTGTAGGGGGAAAGCTCCCCTTGTCCAACAAGTCCCACTAGCCTACAGTTGTATTCTTGACTATGTTGGGTATACCAGCCAATGGTTGTAGAGGGAAAGCTGTCCTCATCCAAGAAGTCCCACCAGCCCACACTTGCACTCTTTCCTCTATTGGGTATAACAGCCTACGGCCATAGGATGAAAGCTGTCTTCATCCTATAAGTTCCACCAGCCCACACTTGCACTCTTTCCTATATTGGGTATAACAGCCTACGGCCATAGGATGAAAGCTGTCCTCATCCAATAAGTTCCACCAGCCCACACTTGCACTCTTTGCTATTTTGGGTAGAACAGCCTACAGCCAAAGAATGAAAGCTGTCCTCATTCAATAAGTCCCATCAGCCCAACAGTTGACGGCTGTATAGGGAAAACTCTCCTTATGCAATAAGTCCCACTAGCCCACAGTTGCACTTTTGGCTATGCTGGGTATAACAGCCTACAGCCATAGGATGAAAGCTGTCCTCATCCAATAAGTCCCATCAGCCCACAGTTGCACTCTTGGCTATGCTGGGTATACCTGCCTACATTGGTAGGGGGAAAGCTGTCCTCATACAAAAAGTCCCACCAGCCCACAGTTGCACTCTTGGCTATGTTGGGTATAAGAGTCAACGGCTGTAGTGGGAAAACTCCTCTCGTCTAATAAGTCTCGCTAGCCCACAGTTACACTCATGGCTATGTTGGATATAACAGCCAAAGGCCTAAAAGGGGAGAAAAAAAAAAAACTTTCTGCATCCAAAAAGTCCCACCAGCCCACAGTTTCACTCTTGGCTATGCTGGGTATACCTGCCTACATTCATAGGGGGAAAGCTTTCCTCATCCAATAAGTCCCCCCTAGCCCACAGTTCCACTCTCGGCTATGTTAGGTATAATAGTCAACGGCCGTAGGGTGAAAACTTTGCTTAGTCAATAAGTCCCACCAACCCACAGTTGTATTGTTGGGTATGACAGCCTACAGCCTTAAGGGGAAAGCTCTCCTCATCCAATAAGTCCCACCAGCCCACAGTTGCACTCTTGGCTATGGTGGGTAGATCAGTCTACAGTCATAGGGGGAAAGCTCTCCTTATCCCACTGGCTCACAGCTGCACTTTTCGCTATAACAGACTACAGCCATAGGGGGAAAGATCCCCTTGTCCAATAAGTCTCACCAGCTCACAGTTGCATTCTTGACTATGTTGGGTATACCAGCCAATGGCCATTGAGGGAAAGCTGTCCGAATCCAATAAGTCCCACCAGCCCACAGTTGCACTCTTGGCTATGATAGGTATAACAGCGGACGGCCGTTGACAGAAAGCTCTCCTCATCCAGTAGGTTCCTAACTTTTTTTCTACAGTAGAGCGGTACTTGCTCCTTTCTCATCCAGGCTAGAATGGCAAGCTCTCAATTAGACAGGGATGTGCTGTGGGGCTCTGTGTGGCCTTCAGGACCCAACAGAGACCATCTACACAAGCGTGTTTTCCCCCTCGCCTATGAGCAAAGACAGCAAGTATAGATGTTCCAGATCTTTGTTTTTATGCGCATACCCAGGGAAAACCTTGCCATTTGCCAATGTGGTGCAGGGTTCTGCCAGGTCCCTGCGCACGCATCAAATCTTCAAAAAGAGTAATGAGGGTGGACGGGCCAAGCCAGAATTAAGGGGGCTGAATTTTTAACGCTGTGTAATCTCTAAACAAAGATCCTCCATACTCAGGACTCCGGCAGGTGAACAGGGCGACCGGGGGGGGGGGGGGGGGGGGGTGTGTGTGTGTAACAATAATCAGTGGGGGGGGGGGGGGAGTCTGTCAAGAGATTCTGTGACTTGAGAATAGACAAAGCAGCAGCTTCACTTTAAATTTGCCGCCATCTTACCGTATCCTGCAGATTTACTGTTCTCTGAGGCGAAGTAGATCCCTCTGCCCACACGCCCTCCTGAATGGGGCATTATGCGCAGGCCACTTTTCAGGATGGCCGCCACCACTGCTACGTTGGTGCCGTGCCACAGCAAGCGCCGGTTCTCGATGTCCTCGTGCTCTTTGAGTCTTTCCTCCTGTGGCATCGAGAGATACAAAGAACAGCAGGATTAGAAATAAAGGAAAAAAAAAAAAAAAGGAAAAGACTGTGCTGGGGACTTGTCACAATACATCATTTACAGAGATATTGACTGCCTAAGGTATCCCAACTTATTCACTGAAATCTCATAGAAGCGATAATGTGTTATATTCATTTTAAACGTATTCAATCTTGTTAAATATGCGGCTTTCAATAAAAAAATCCCGCTACAAAGAACCTTGTTCAGATACTTCCCCTTATAGGGGGACAACGCTCTGGCCCTCCTAATTGTGCTCCTGCGTTGTCACCCTGTCACATGTGTCCTCTAGATATGTGCACAACAAAAAAATTAGTTTAGTTTTCGATGATTCGTAACAATTCTTAATTTCGTAAGACGTGGGTTTTTGTATTCGGACTCATTCGTATTTTCGTAAGAGTTATTTTTGTGTTGATTCGCATTTTCGTTATATTTCGTATTTGGACGCGTTTGTGTTTTCGTAAGTGTTATTATTTCATTGATTCGTATTTCCGTTAGTCTAATTTTCGTTGATTCAAAATTGGTATTTTCGTTATATTTCATATTCGGACATGTTCGCGTTTTTCGTAAGAGCTATATTTTTGTTGATTTGAAACGATTCGTATTTCCGTGAGTCTAATTTTCATTGATTCGAAATTCGTATTTTTCATAGATTAAATTACATTTGTACTTTCGTGAGATTGACTGCCTCATTTATTCGTACTTTCGCAACATTGTTTTCGTAGCTTCGTAATCGGAGCAGAATTCGTAATTTTACGTTATGTGTACGCTATTATATGTTTAAGAAACAAAGAATTTCTCTCTCACAAGCAAATCCACCAAAACAGTGCCACCGACCCAACCACACCCTATGTGGACTCTGGATGGAATGCACTACAGTCTAACACAGAAAAACACACAAGGGAATAAGAAACAGGCTCTTCGGGGGAAGGGACAACCTCTTCGGGGGAAGGGACAAGCTTATTGGCCAACGTCCAGAAATGTTTCAGAGCTAACAAATTTGTTCTTTCGAATTCTCGATCAGCAGAATTTTCGTTATTTCCTATTTTCGTTGTTTTGATTTCCGTTTTCTGAATATTCGTAATTTCGATTTTTCGCTCATTTTGATTTTCGCTATTTTGAATCTTCGTATTTGAATGTTCGGTATTTTCGTTATTTCATTCTTTCGTATTTTCGCTGTTTCTAATTTCGTATTTTTGTTATTTTCCATATTTGTTCTTTTCGATAATTCGTTGTTTGTTCGAATTTTTTTTCGAATAACGAATTCGTAACGAAACGAATTGCACATGTCTAGTGTCCTCTGATGGTAAAAAGCAGTTCTGAGGGCAACAAAAGCCTATTGACACAAACCTGAAGTGTAAAGTATGACTGACCTCCAAGTGTCGGTCCACACGCCAGACATTCAGGATTTTCAGCGACCTATAGGTGGGTCCTGTATTCTTCAGATAATTATCAATCACCTTAGATAGAGATACAAGACATGTTACATTTATAGACGTCCAAGGCTTCCCAAATCATCGCTTGTGTAATCTCTAGTCCAATTCACCACATCCTGCTAAAATGGAGAGTTCCCGGGTCTGTACACCTGCTGTGCCCATTATGAAGGGTTCCCACCATCCCTGGGCTGAGTTCCCAGGTCTGTACACCCGCTGTGCCCATTATGAGGGGTTCCCACCATCCCTGGGCTGAGTTCCCAGGTCTGTACACCCGCTGTGCCCATTATGAGGGGTTCCCACCATCCCTGTGCCAAGTTCCCGGGTCTGTACACCTGATGTGCCCATTATGAGGGCTTAGCAGCAAATCATCCTTTTATAATCTATGACTTACAAATGGAAATGATGATAACATTTAGGCATTAATAACCTTCAGTTCCTCAAACATCATACTATTATTTTCAATAAAGTCTGAAGTCACATTGTCCTGAGTAGTTGCTCGGCAGACAGGTTCTCTCACTCACCTTGTACTCATCCGATTTAGGATCTAGTAAGTTGAGCTGACACTTCAATAGTTGATAATCCACATCCAGTGGGTGGGGGACCTCTTCCAGTTTGGATTCCTCTTCCTGCTTCACCTTGTCCGCCTGCAAAGTCTGAGCCAGCTCGATGTCTGCCAGGACCTGATGGAGTAATGGAAGCATTTAGAGGGGGAACAACATGGCCAACAATATTCGGTTTTGGATGCCTGTATAACCACATAAATTGCGGTACCAGTAGCATGTCCTTCTTGGCTTGCAGGACCTCCAGGCTGTCGATAATGGGGGGTGTCTGGCGTCCGAAGTTGTGTGGAATGATTGTGTAGAAGCGGGAGGACAGGTCACTCAGCTCCTGCTTTTTGGCTTTTCTGTCCAGCGCGGCCTGCAGGTTCTCCAGAGCGTCGAACCCCTTCGCTATCTGCGCCTTGCTCAACTTCCCCAGCGGCATCTTCTTTATGTCTGCAGCACAAAAGTGGTCACCTTTATTCGGCACTCTTCACAATTTATATCCAACTATAGAGCTAGTCTATGAAGGCAAGTTTGCTTTAGTGTCATCTTGTGCTCCTTATATTAAAGGATTTTATGACCAACAGAAGGCAATAGAGCTAGCTCATACTCTAGACCAGGGGCGTTGCTAGGTCTAGTAAAGAAAGTCATACGCTTGGGCAAGCATACACATGTATATACAGTAATATACGTGTGTGTGTGTATATCTATATCCCCAGAGAGCCCCCCACTTACATCAGGTTCCCCAGATAGCCTCCTCCTTACATCAGAGTCCTCAGAGAGCCTCCCCCTTTCATCAGGGTACCCAGAGGGCCCCCACTTACATCAGGGTCCCCAGAGAGCCTCTCCCTTGCATCAGGGTCCCCAGAGAGCCTCTCCCTTCCATCGGGGTCCCCAGAGAGCCTCTCCCTTCCATCAGGGTCCCCAGAGAGCCTCTCCCTTCCATCAGGGTCCCCAGAGAGCCTCTCCCTTGAATCAGGGTCCCCAGAGAGCCTCTCCCTTGAATCAGGGTCCCCAGAGAGCCTCTCCCTTGAATCAGGGTCCCCAGAAAGCCTCCCCCTTGCATCAGGGTCCCCAGAGAGCCCCCTTACATCAGGTTCCCCAGAGAGCCCCCCCTTACATCAGGTTCCCCAGATAGCCTCCTCCTTACATCAGAGTCCTCAGAGAGCCTCCCCCTTTCATCAGGGTCCCCAGAGAGCCTCCCCCTTTCATCAGGGTCCCCAGAGAGCCTCCCCCTTTCATCAGGGTCCCCAGAGAGCCTCCCCCTTTCATCAGGGTCCCCAGAGAGCCTCCCCCTTTCATCAGGGTCCCCAGAGAGCCTCCCCCTTTCATCAGGGTCCCCAGAGAGCCTCCCCCTTTCATCAGGGTCCCCAGAGAGCCTCCCCCTTTCATCAGGGTCCCCAGAGAGCCTCCCCCTTTCATCAGGGTCCCCAGAGAGCCTCCCCCTTTCATCAGGGTCCCCTGAGAGCCTCCCCCTTTCATCAGGGTCCCCAGAGAGCCTCTCCCTTGCATCAGGGTCCCCAGAGAGCCTCCCCTCCCCTTGGGGACCCCTGCAGAGACTCGGGGCTTTTGGCCTCAGATTCGGGGCTATAGCCCCAAAAGCCACCCCCTAGCGATGCCCCTGCTCTAGACTCATATGGATGCTGTATGGTCAAAGGTTGTGGAGCCTGACCATCACACTAACTTCCTCTTCAAACTGATGGAGTTCAGGTTCCTCCAGTGAAGGGTCTTCTTAATACTCCATTATACAAAGACATTGCAGACAATTTCACTCTTCCAACCTTGTGGTAACAGTTTGAAGACCCGTTTCTGTTCCACCAGGACTGTCCCCTGTGTACAAAGCCAGCTCCATAAAGACATGGTGTGACCAGTTTGGTGTGGAGGTCATGCACAGAGCCCTGACCTCATCCCTACTGAATACCTTTGGGATGAATTTGGAAGGTCAGTGGTGAGCCAGGTCTTCTCATCCAACATCAGTACCTGACTTCACAAATGCTCTTTTGGATAATAGGGGTTCTGGCCTTCCCCACCCTTGTCTTGGAAAGGGCCTTCTCAGTTCTAGCATAATTGAAAGTCAGTTCTATAAAGACATAGTTTGATGGGATTGGTTTGGTGTGGAGAAATTTAAGTAGCCCTGACCTCAACCCTACTGAACACCTTTGGGATGAATTGGAACACTGATGGTGAGCCGGGTCTTCTCATCCAACATCAGTACCTGACCTCACTAATGAGCACAAATCATGGTAAGCAATATCAGAAGAGTGGAGCCGGCTCCATAAAGACATGGTTTGACCAGTTCAGTTTGGGGGAACTCAAGTGTCCTGCACAGAGTCCTGACCTCAACCCTACTGAACAAATTTGGGATGACTTGGAACACCAATGGTGAGCAAGGTCTTTTATTTTTGGTTCCCAATGTGATGCCTGATGTGTGAGCCGGGTCTTCTCATCCAACATCACTACCTGGCCTCATAAATGGCCACAAATTCCCGCCGTCACCCTACAAAATCTTGTGGAAAGTTTTCCCAGAAGAGTGGAGGATGTTATAGCCACAAAGGGGGGAGCAACTGCATATTAATTGCTATGGGATGGGGGAGGAGGGCAAACTCCATATTAATGATGATCGGGGGGGGGCAAACTCCATATTAATGATGATCGGGGGGGGGCAAACTCCATATTAATGATGATCGGGGGGGCAAACTCCATATTAATGATGATCGGGGGGGCAAACTCCATATTAATGATGATCGAGGGGGGGCAAACACCATATTAATGATGATCGGGGGGGGGCAAACTCCATTTTAATGATGATCGGGGGGGGGCAAACTCCATTTTAATGATGATCGGGGGGGGGGCAAACTCCATTTTAATGATGATCGGGGGCGGCAAACTCCATATTAATGATGATCGGGGGGGCAAACACCATTTTAATGATGATCGGGGGGGGCAAACTCCATATTAATGATGATCGGGGGGGGGCAAACTCCATATTAATGATGATCGGGGGGGCAAACACCATATTAATGATGATGGGGGGGGCAAACTCCATTTTAATGATGATCGGGGGGCAAACTCCATATTAATGATGATCAGGGGGGCAAACTCCATATTAATGATGATCAGGGGGGGCAAATTCCATATTAATGATGATCGGGGGGGCAAACTCCATATTAATAATGATCGGGGGGGGCAAACTCCATATTAATGATGATCGGGGGGGGCAAACTCCATATTAATGATGATCGGGGGGGGGGGCAAACTCCATATTAATGATGATCGGGGGGGCAAACTCCATATTAATGATGATGGGGGGGGGGCAAACTCCATATTAATGATGATCGGGGGGGCAAACTCCATATTAATGATGATCGGGGGGGGCAAACTCCATATTAATGATGATCGGGGGGGGGGGCAAACTCCATATTAATGATGATCGGGGGGGGGCAAACTCCATATTAATGATGATCGGGGGGGCAAACTCCATATTAATGATGATCGGGGGGGGAAACTCCGTATTAATGATGATCGGGGGGGGGCAAACTCCATATTAATTATGATCGGGGGGCAAACTCCATATTAATGATGATCGGGTGGGGGGCAAGCTCCATATTAATGATGATCGGGTGGGGGGCAAACTCCATATTAATGATGATCGGGTGGGGGGCAAACTCCGTATTAATGATGATGGGGGGGCAAACTCCATATTAATGATGATGGGGGGGTGGGGGCCGACAACAAACTCCATATTAATGACCACAGGGAACAACTTCATATTAATGACTATGATTGGAGGGAGGGGGGGGGGGGTTATAGGCACAGAGGGGGGGAACTTTATATTAATGGCCATGGGCAGGGCCGTCTTAATAGCATCATGGGCCCCTGGGCAAAGTAATGCACTGGGGCCCCTACCAGCCTGCCCCAATTTACGCACCTACTCTCAAGGATTAAAGTATAGTTAATAGAATTAAACACATATTTATTAGTACTAGAAATAAAATCTCGGCCATCCTGGGACAGCTTAGTAAAAAGCGTTTCTGTCCCAGCAAATCCAGAACAGTTGGCAAGTATGATGTAATGCAAGATTATAATGGGCCCCCCCTCCATGCACCTAGGGCCCCATTGCATTAAGACAGCCCTGACCATGGGGTAAGGGGAGCAATTCCTCATTAATGACCCAGGGGGGTGGGCAACTCTATTTTGAAGGCCGGGGGGGGGGGGCAACTTTATACTAATGACCATATTGGGGTTCGGGGGGGGGAGCGGCTCCATATTAAAGCCTACTCTTCCTATTTCCTCTCTAGGTTGAGTGTTCATTCATAAAAAAAAAAAAAAAAAAAACACACACACCCACCACACACAGGAGTGGTCCGGGTAAATGCCACACTATGGCCACTAGATGAAGCTAAGGATGTGATCCACAGTTCCATCTAGTGGTTATAATGTGGTATTTTCTCAAATCATTATTATGAGAGAATAACATTCGATCTGGAGAGGAAATAGGAGAACATTTGATTTTGCCCACAGAAAAAAAAAAAAAAGTACCAGTAGTCCTTCTAGAGGAAACGCGATGCAATTCTTTTATAAATACACCCTAGCAGTTTGCTTCATATGGATAGGCGCCTCTCTTTACCCAGATTCATGGTCTGCATGGCCTCCTTGAACATGTCGCTGCTGAAGATCAGTGTCATGAGATCCTGGGTGGGTTTGTCCAGGGAACATGTCTTCACCTTCTTCTTTGACACGCCGTCCACTGTGTCCACCTGGGGGGGGGGGGGGAATATATATACACCTCAGCTGTCAGTATACAATATGGAGGTTGTATACATTCAACAAATCAACTCCCATTCTGCACCCAAATATATTCCCCCCCCCCCCCCCCCCCGGCTATGATTGGTTCTCAACTCTAGAAAGAATTTGCTAGGTGGTAGAACTTTTGGCGGCGGAGATGTTGTATGTCTCTTCTGCCAAAAAAACTTCTTCCCCTTGCTCTTGCAATTTTTTTAATGCCCGGAAGGCAACACGGCTCCTTTATCACGTGGCCCCTGTGATTGGCTCTCACAGGAGTCGCATGATTGGGAGCCCATCCCGATTGGCTGTTGGTGACAGCTCAGGCAGTGTGCTAGGAGCGTTCACCGAGGGCAATCTCGGCATACAACTTTAGGCTGCTGCCCCTGGCCCAGTCATTGTTGTGGGGGGGCCCAAAGCAGTTGCCCCTTGAGCCTGTAAATAGTTGATGAGTGGACCTGGGAGGGCCCAACAAATCTGTTTGCCCAGGGGCCAATCGATATTAAAGATGGCCCTGGTGGACGCATTTGCATTACAGTGCCCGCCTCCTCTTGCTCCGTTTCCCCAATCTATTCACTCTGACCCCTGCTGGTCAAAAGCCAAATGCCGCCATTTTTAAAAAATATAATTGGCGGGCGGATTTTTTTTTTTGGTCTTCGCTGCCCGCCCAACAGATGTAGCATCCAACAGTGCAAGATGAGGTGCGAATGTCATGCTCCTTATCTCACGCGTGCACGGTGCAACATTACACTCACCATAAGAAAAAAAACAAACATTTTTTTTCCCCAAGATCTCATCATTTAAAGAAAAATATACTGGGAAGGCACTGAGGACATGGCGTAGCCTTCCCAGGATGCATCTGTGAGGACCTGACTACATCACCAGTGCCTCAAGAAAAGCAGGAAGTAAGCTAGTTTAAGTGTTTTAACTCAGCATGCAGGGATGAAAAAACGTGTGTTTTTTTTTTTTTTTTGGTGATAGGTCTACTGTAACAATCTCGGTATCCACTATCCCTCCCTACTTTGGAACCCCAAATATATTTTTTGAAAGGGTTGTAGAGGGTGGGAAGACCTACAACGTCCAGATATATAGATTTTACTTCTCCCTGTGACCCAGTTGGGGAGATTTTTCCCTCACTTCCTGTCCCTGTGACACCAGGGCAAGAAATAAGTAGGGAGGTTGCCATCAGGACAGGAAGGTACAGTCAAAGCCGAAACACAGACAAAAACATTGGGCAAAGTTCTAACCCTTCCATACATTTTTGCCTCCCTGCCAGAAAAAAAAAAAAACTTAAAATTTCCTGCCCTAACAGCAAGGGAAAAAAATCCAAATATACATTTGCAATACATATATGTGAATTGTTAATTTCAATTGGTCATGGGATCTAAACACCCCTACACAAGCAGATCCCTGACCTCCAGTGTTGTTAGGTGACACTCCCCAGGTGAAGGACTTGCCCTGGGCTGCCGACTGGACCACAAAGAAGTGGCTGGTGACCAATAATCCCAACACTTTATGACAATTCTAAGTCCACCTACCTTGACCACGGCCTCTCCGTTGCCCTCCTCCTCATCGTCATGCTCCACCTCGATCATGGTGTATTTTCCGGCGTGCGCTGTGAAATTCTCACGATCTGACCAGTTGTTCTTCGTCTTATCCTTAAACTTCTTCTCAAAATCCTTCTTGGCAGAGGCCGCATCTGTGAAATAACATGTCTTGTTCTGGCCAACCTCCCCCTGTAACGAGAGGAGTATTATGGTCAATTGACAGGCCAGGAGCAGTTTTTGGAGGGTAGTCACCTGACCAGGGGGAGTTCAGCTCCCCAATTGTTCACCTTTACAGGGAGGCTCATGATAGGCAACTATAGGGTCAAAGGTTTGAGGGCACCTGACCATCACAGCTATATTGTGCTTGTTGAAACCCAACTGAGGTAGGGGCAGGGCACTAGACCCAAGTTTTTCTTAAAATTATTAGAAGATCTTTAGTTGGGACTAAAATGACCTTGGTTTGGCAGCTCCTCACAAACAGGAGTGTTCCCAATCAGGGGGGGGGGGGGGGGGGGGGGGTCACCAAGCTTGAATCGTCTAAGTATATTAAAAACAGAAGAAGCAACAAAAAAACGTGATGAGAGTCCAAGTATGTACTCCATTGATCTATAAATGATTAAAGTGCAACCACTAAAACACATTGGCTCTTTGTGGTTAACCTTTTGCCATTTGTCGATCAATAAAGTCTATATTTGGACTCATGTGTTTGGGGCTCTTTGTGATGAGTTTGTTGGACATCCCAATTCAAAATCATGGCCATTATTATGGATTTGATCCCTCTTTGCAGCTACAACATCCTCTACTCCTCTGGGGAAACTTTTCGCAAGATTTTGGATTGTGTTTGTGGAAACTTGTGTCTATTTGTGAGGTCAGGAGCTGACGTTGAATGAGAAGACCCGTCTCGTCAGCACGTTCCAATCCATCCCAAAAGGTGTTCAGTAGGGTTGAGGGCAGGGATCTGTGCAGGTCAATTTTCCTCCAAACCAAACTGGTCAAGCCTTGACAAGATTTTGGAGGGTGCCTGGGGGAATTTGTGCCCATTTGGGAGGTCAGGTACTGAAGTTGGATGAGAAGACCTGACCCACAAGTGAAATTTCAATTTTTCCCAAAGGTGATCAGTAGGGTTGAGATCAGGGCTCTGTGTAGGACACAAGTTCCTCCACACCAAACTGGTCAAACCAGGTCTTTAAAAAGCTGGTCAAACCACATCTTGATGGAGGTGGTCCAAATTGGTCAAACCAAGTTCTTGTGGAGCTGGTCCAAATTGGTCAAAACGAGCCCTTATGGAGCTGGCCAAACCGCGCCCTTATGGAGCTGGCCAAACCGCGCCCTTATGGAGCTGGCCAATCCGCGCCCTTATGGAGCTGGCCAATCCGCGCCCTTATGGAGCTGGCCAATCCGCGCCCTTATGGAGCTGGCCAATCCGCGCCCTTATGGAGCTGGCCAATCCGCGCCCTTATGGAGCTGGCCAATCCGCGCCCTTATGGAGCTGGCCAATCCGCGCCCTTATGGAGCTGGCCAATCCGCGCCCTTATGGAGCTGGCCAATCCGCGCCCTTATGGAGCTGGCCAATCCGCGCCCTTATGGAGCAGGTTTTGTGCACCTGAACAATAATTTAGAAGGGTGTCCACAAACATCTAACCTTAGATTGTATGTTATGTCTATGGGCATGTTGCGGGTTCCCTGTGACCTCTGAAGGCTCTCCCCATCTGATGTTTGGGAGCAAATATTTGCTTTCCAAAATTGATTTTCCATCTGATATTACTCCTCTAAGGTAAGGCCAGGGATGATAGCTCAATTTACCCTCCATGGCTGCAATTAGTTTATAGTATGATGCCACTGCTGACCTGCTTTTTGGAAGAAGAGGAGACTCCAAGGCTGCCATTGCTAACCTTGCTGCTTTACTCTGAGCAGGGCGCTCAAGTTTTCCCACCGAACTGGCCAAGCCATGTCTTAATGTAGTTTGCTTGCTTTTGCAGTACTCACCACACGGCCCCAACGATTCCAGGTGACGTATTGAGGTGGTTTACCGGCAGACCAATGGAGAAGTTGGATGATGTAGAATTTATTGTTGTTGTGCCCGATGTTGGTTTGGTTCAGCATGCAGTCATAGTCCTCAAACACCTGAAATAAGGACCAAAAACGTTAAGAGTTAGGTGCAGGATGATGCGATAATAGGATGAAGTAACGGCCATGATCTGTCTGCATTGCATAGGGAAGAACAGAGGCTCACTGTCATTAGCATGTTGGTGGGGGGTGAAGAGTGGAACCAGGGAAGGCAAATTAGAAGCAGAACAAACTTTAGTGGCACTTTTGTCTTAGTAGGGGGTGCCTATGTGAACATTCACATCTGATTGGGGGAGGGGTGTCTGTACTGAGGGGTCTAAATTGGGAAGGAAGTTCTGTTGTACTGGGGGAGGGGGGGGACTGTCCTGATGGGTTTGTACTGGGGGCTCTATTGTACTGGGGGGGGGGGTGACTGTACTGAGGGGTCTATACTGGGGAGGGAGTTCCGAACTGGGGAGTGACTGTACTGAGGGGTCTATACTGGGGAGGGAGTTCTGTACTGGGGGGTGACTGTACTGAGGGGTCTATACTGGGGAGGGAGTTCTGTACTGGGGGATGACTGTCCTTAAGGGTCTATACTGGGGAGGGAGTTCCGTACTGGGGGGTGACTGTACTGAGGGGTCTATACTGGGGAGGGAGTTCCGTACTGGGGGGTGACTGTACTGAGGGGTCTATACTGGGGAGGGAGTTCCGTACTGGGGGGTGACTGTACTGAGGGGTCTATACTGGGGAGGGAGTTCCGTACTGGGGGGTGACTGTCCTGAGTGGTCTATACTGGGGAGGGAGTTCCGTACTGGGGGGTGACTGTACTGAGGGGTCTATACTGGGGAGGGAGTTCCGTACTGGGGGGTGACTGTACTGAGGGGTCTATACTGGGGAGGGAGTTCCGTACTGGGGGGTGACTGTACTGAGGGGTCTATACTGTGGAGGGAGTTCCGTACTGGGGGGTGACTGTCCTGAGGGGTCTATACTGGGGAGGGAGTTCCGTACTGGGGGGTGACTGTCCTGAGGGGTCTATACTGGGGAGGGAGTTCCGTACTGGGGGGTGACTGTACTGAGGGGTCTATACTGGGGAGGGAGTTCCGTACTGGGGGGTGACTGTCCTGAGGGGTCTATACTGGGGAGGGAGTTCCGTACTGGGGGGTGACTGTCCTGAGGGGTCTATACTGGGGAGGGAATTCTGTACTGGGGGGGTGACTGTACTGGGGGGTCTGTACTTGGGAGGGGGCTCTGCACCACTGAAAAGGATTGTTCTTTGTGTATATAAACAAACCGGGGAATGTGCACCCAGCACGGCACTCACCTCGTATCCGGCACATTTGGTCAGGGTACATGCTGAGTCCACCTTGGCCTTCCCTTTCTTCCCAGAAGCAGCTTTCAGCGCCTGTACAGCGCTCTGGAAGCGGTCGGGGGCAGGGGCCTGAATCTCCTCCTCCTTAATTTCCTCTTTGACTTTTGTCTTCTTGCCTTTCCTGGTGCTCTGGGCCTGGGTCGCTGCCCTTCTCTTGGGAGCCATCTTTGTATATTGTCTCTGCAACCAGAAAAGGAGGAATGACAAACTCTAAACAAATCATTGATTATAGATTTTCCTGCATTTACTTCTTTTCCTCATTTTGCACCAATACAAAAGAATTAAAAAAAAAGGATCAAGAAATGAGAGAGACAACTAAGTTTAATAGTTGGCACAGGAGTAGTCAACACGTTTCAGGGGCTCACCAGTCCCCCTTCATCAGGGGTTGTGGTGCAGAATAAAAATAGGTAGCAGACGGGACTGGGATGAAATGGTTAAAAAGAAGGTAATAAACGTGCGAAGGAGGGCTTGTTCAGGGTGCCAGCCAAAAACAGACGGCATATTGTGTTTTCAAGGACAAACAAGGCTTTCTTTTGGTGATATTGTCTGGCAAAAATGATTGTATTTTTTTTCTGTAATCCATGGACAAAAATATGTAACAAAGTTAAAAAAAAAATGCATTTTTCTGACTTTGATCAGAGTTTGTTTAAAGAAAAATAGTGCTACTGGAGATACAAAGTATACATTTTATTCTGTCATTTGTCCGGTTTGAAATAATACTAAAATTAGGATTCTGACACAAAGCAATGCAAAGTTATTTTCAAATTAAATAAAAAAGGGGTTTTCCTCAATGTTGCATTTTCTTTTTTCTTTTTATTTTTTTTAAGATACAACACCTAAAATTAACAAATAAAATGACAAAAAAAATAATAATGGCAAAACGTTTAAATATCAAGGTTTATAAAAAAAAAAAAAAAACGGAGAAGGTGAATTAGGTGAAGGTGAATTAAAAGTTAAAGCGGTTGTATAGTCAAATTTTATTTTTTACCTACAAACCTATACCTGTACGGTTTAGGAGATATTCCCCTCAGCGGCGTATGCGCACAGGGGATTCTCGGCTGAAAGCCCGGCAGATGCCGCACCTTGTCGGAAAGAAGTCTCCCGCGTGCATGCGTGGGAGTGACGTCATCGCGGCTCCAGCCACTCACAGCGCTGGAGCCGCGATACCCGGAAAACACGCCGAGGTGTCAGCTGTCATCGGCGTGGACCAGGTGAGATACCGATGCCTCGTTCTGGGGTAAGTATTTCATAATGAGCTAGTATGCGGTGCATACTAGCTCATTATGCTTTTTTTCCTTACAGGTGTATAAAAAACAAAAAAAAGTATCAGCGTGTTTACTACCGCTTTAATAAGAACTGATTTGGGTAAACTAAAAAGGTTTATAGGGGGTTAAATAGCAACAGATTTATTTAAAAAAAAACAAAAAACATTTTGTACTTCTCAGGTTGAGTTATCGGATATAATTTTCAGATGCAAGGTCATACCTTAGATCTGCAAATGAACAGAACAGAGTAAATAAAAAGTAACAATGTTTGTATCTCTCTATTTCCCATCTGATCAATGTTTATAAACAATGTTACTTTGCATCTCTTTATCTTCTGCCTGATTATTATTATTTATACAGAATTTATATAGTGCCAACAGTTTACGCAATGCTTTAAAATATAATAGGGAGACAGTACAGTTACAATAAAATACTTAGAGGTTTAAGAGGATCACTTTTTATAAACATTGTTACTTTGTATCTCTCCATCTCCCATCTGATCACAGTTTACAGAGTTACTTTGTATCAGAGATCAGAGTTACTTTGTATCTCTGTTTCCTGTCTTATCAATGTTTATAGACAATGTTACTTTGTATCCATCTCCTGTCTGAACAATGTTTATAAACACTGTGTACGTCTGCTTTAACAGCTGCAACTTTTTTATAGCTGGAAATTGTTGGAAAGTGCAAGAAGAGAGAGCAGCACCAGGGGAGGACAGGAATTCTACCTGCACTATGTGTATGTCAATAAAGCTTTTTTTTTAGCATGTCTAGTGTCAACAACTGCCTAAAGTGGAACTGCAGGCAAACCGCTAAATACACACTTGAAATACATATACTTCAAATATTTATCTGTCCTATGACTGTGATTAACGCACCCCTTCCAGATAGCACAGCTGAACTGGTGACCTCACTTATCTTTACTACATACATTACAGCTTGGTCACCATCCTGCACCCCAACCCTTCACTAGAGAAAGGGGAAGCGGCACACGGATGACATCATCATTCTTCTTCCTTTTATTAGCATGTGCAAAGTGTAATTGACAGCAACTGGCAAAGGTGCTCCTGGCTCCTCCCCACCCAGTTGAGTGCCCCCATAGCAAGCAGGTTGCTATGGGGGCACTCATGCAGGCCAACTCCTGAGCCAGGATGTCTCTGCATCTATTGACACAAACAGCAGGTCTCAGCCCCCCCCCCCCCAGCTCCCTAGTCAATGGCAGTGATTGACAGCAGTAGGAGCCAATGGCTTCTACTGCTGTGTCTTAGCCAAGGAGCAGGGAGAGAGGATTGGGATGGGGCTCAGGTAAGTATTGAGGGGGGGGGGGGGCAGAGGGGGAACTGCATGCAGAAAAAAAACACCTCTGCTTTTGGAAACACTTTAAATCAGGGGTCTCAAACTGGCGGCCCTCCAGCTGTTGCGAAACTACAAGTCCCATGAGGCATTGCAAGGCTGGCAGTTACAAGCATGACTCCCACAGGCAGAGGCATGCTGGGACTTGTAGTTTTGCAACAGCTGGAGGGCCACCAGTTTGAGACCCCTGCTTTAAATGAACCCCAGGTGATCCTACCATGAAGGTCTTTGCTATAGGGTGACAATGCTCTGTCCCTGAAGCCTAATGCCCCGTATACGCGATCCGATTATCGGATGAATGATCTTCCGTTTTGTTTTTTTCTTTGCATGCTAATCTCATGTCGAATCTGATGAGTTTACTGAAGTCATGAAAATTCCCGTACGACAGAATAAAAATCCGGAAGTGATGTCATGTGTTGTAATGCATTTGTATTGCATTTTTGAACAATATCTGTACTGATTAAACGAAAATTGTACTAAAAAAATTTTTTCGTGCATGTCCGATAGAATAATATCGGATGAACTGCCCTGATCGGCTCTCGAAAGCTCTGTACCAACGATCCGATTATCGTACGATCGATTCGAATGCTGCATTTTTCATACGATTTTCGGATTGTGTGTACGGGGCTTAACTGTGCTCCTGCATTGTCTCCCCGTCACATGGGCTTCCGATTGAGAAGGTGGCGGTTTCAGCACAAATGATTTGCTGTTGTCATCATCGGGAAACCCTCCCTGAGAAATGCAACACGGTTGGTGCTCCATTTTTTTTGGGGGGGGGAGGGGCAAACAATACCACCCCCATCCCCAGGTCGGTCTGTCTGCCCCACCAGCCCTGCACTTACCCCTGTAGACGAGGGGGGGGAGCTGAGCCGAAGTGTCAGGCACGCCTGGATGATGTGCAGCACCAAGCCGGACGGGAGGAAGGAGAATGGAAGCCCGTGCTTCCCCTCTCGGCCAATCGGGTCCCAGAACCTACTTCCTAATTGGCCGGGGGGAGAATCAGGAAGACAATAGCGAATATTAACTTGCTATTGTCACACAAGTAGTTGGGTTCTGGGTGCAATGCTCTGCGCCCCAAGCCCACCCTTTTTGAAGCCAAATCACGTGCTTTGAAAAAAAAAAAACCCCCATTGGAATCCATGTGTCCGGCGCCCTGCATGTGGCCATTGCTGGAGTGAGTGCATGTAGAAATGAAGTGGCTGCAAAGAGGCCGGGGGGGGGGGGGAGATCAGCAAAACTGGGATGTAACAAAGGATGAAAGCAATTGTTCACGATACACACAGAGCAATCCGAGCGTCTTCCCATTAGGGATTACCTCTACTTCAAATAATGTTTTTCTTATCTGTATTGATAGTATTTCTTACCTTGTGGGTCGGTTGTGAGCGTCTCTCTGTTTGCTCTCTGGGTGTGTCCGCAGTGTTGTTCTTAGTTCTATGGTAACACAGAGAATGCCCAATAGACATCCTCCCCATATGTGACCTGTCATAATAACTGACGCCAAGATGTCATCACCTGACACCAGGGCAGAAATGTCAGTTTGTTATCGGTTTAAATTCTTTAAATATCTGTAACAGAGACCGCCGTGAGCGATAAAAAAAAAAAAAAAAAAAAAAAAAAAAAAAAACCACACATTGTGCGGTTTAGCTGGGCATTAATTATATAACAATACACCTCCTGTCACACCAGAAAAACCTGTTTCTTAGCCATTGCAAAAAGCGCAGTCCACCTGTAGGATTATTTTCTGTACATCCAGGTGGCTTACCAGGGCCGGATAGATATAGATATAGATATATATATATATAGAGGTATGGGTGGGGGAGGGTGACATTGGCCACGGTCTGATTGGAAACATTTTCTAGAGATGTGACAGGTTCTCTTCAATTTTTACCTGGCGGGCGGGTCGGTGATGTGAAGCTGCCTCTGATGGTGGCGGTCAGCGACCAGGAGAGTGGGGCGCACAAGAAATAAGCTGGGGGCTCAATAGAGTGGATGGGGGGGGGGGTTGGGTCAGCCTGGAGTAAGGTAGATTGAAGACTGGGAGCACCGAGCCCCGTGTTCTGCAAGGTTTACTCTTGGCGATTGGTGGGCTCCAAGTAGGGGTGCACCGGATCAAAAAACTCACGGTTCGGATCGTTCCTCGGATCAGGAGTCACGGTTCGGATTATTTTCGGATCAACAAAAAAAAAAAAAATCTACCCCACTGTAATAGCCACAATCTCCCTATTGCCAGAGTATTAGCAGAGTATTGGCAGGGTATTGGCGGGTATATTGGCAGAGTATTGGCAGAGTATTGGCAGGGCATTTCAGCAGGGTATTGCAGAGTATTGGCAGGATACTGCAGAGTATTGGCAGGATATTGCAGAGTATTGGCACTGCTGCCATCCGATCTCTCCCCTCCACTGTACAAATCAGTACACAGAGGGGAGGGAGGAACCGGCGTCATGACATGATGCCGGTTTGTTACAAGTGATCGCTCCGTCATTCGACGGAGCGATCACGTGCTAAACGGCCGCCGGGTGTACCAAGATGGCCGCCGCTCCGGAGCTAGGCCAAAGCCGCGTCCTTTCCTATGGCCGAGGCCACAGAGCGGTCCGCGGATCGCGGGTGTCCCGTACGGATCAACCTCCGCGGATCGGATCACGGATTGATGACGATCCGTTGCACCCTCCACTCCCCCAATCTCGTGCAGTGCCCTCATGCCCCCTCTTGTGCACGCCCACCTTGTCTTCCTCCACCCCCCTTACCTTGTACAGCTCCCCCCCCTCACCTTTTACAGGTTCCACACATCCTCCCCGATCATCTTGTGCAACCCATGACAGCCCGTCACCTTGACCATTCCCCCTTTGTGTGGCTTCCCCCCCCATATCTTGTGCACCCCCCTTTCCTCCCTCACCTTGTGTATACCCCCACAACCCTGTGCAGCTTCTCCATCCCCCATGCTCCACCACCGCACCTTGTCCTCCTGGACACTTATAGTGGGGGGGTTGGGGGTCTTGCACAGTACATGGTCAATATGGGTGGAGATTAGTGTTGCCCCCTCATCCCTTTAAACCCGACCACATATTAATTACACGGGTTCTGTGGCTAATTTAGTGCAGATAAGGCACTAAGTGAGTTTTATTACTACCTTAATGAGCCACAGAACCTGTGTAATTAATACGTGTTCGGGTTTAAAGGCATGAGGTGGCAACCCTACTGGAGATCAGTCTCCTAGCTGTGGGCAGGCAGTACCAGGCGGTGTTTGGCCAGCAGTCCCCAGGCAGATGACAGCAGGACTCACAGTAGAAGATGTGCAATAGATGGTGGCCTGCTGTGGCCCCCTTGCTCTGCTGGTAGAGGCAGTCACCCCTCTGGGGGGGTTTTGCCTCACACACATAGCAATGCCACTGCTAGGAGGAGGGGGAGGAGTCCATTCCGTCTGGGGGTTTTGAGCAGGAGAAAAGGATAATCAAACGGGGAATGGTAAAGATTTTTGGTCAATTACATTCTAGTTCAGGGATATGCAATTAGCGGACCTCCAGCTGTTGCAGAACTACAAGTCCCATGAGGCATAGATTGACAGCCACAAGCGTGACACTCAGAGGCAAATGCATGATGGGACTTGTAGTTTTGCAACAGCTGGAGGTCCACTAATTGCATATCCCTGTTCTAGTTGTTTTTTTTTTTGTTTTTGTTTTTGAAAAAGTGTTTAAACCATTTATATACACGATCAGCCATAACTTAATGACTATAGATGAGCTCTGGCGTGTTCGCACACCGCACGTGCAGCGCCCGCCAGGAAGTCGGCACTGCGCTGTGCTAATCACAGGCAGTGAGACATTTCCCGATGCGCTGCTGCAGAGATCGAGAAATGTCTCGACTTCCTGGCGGGCTCTGCATGTGGGGTGTGCGAACATGCCAGAGCTCATCCTTAATTATGACCACTGACAAGTAAAGTGAATAACATTGATTATCTGGTTACAATGGCATCTGAAAATGAGTGGGATATATTAGGCAGCGAGTAAACATGTTGTCCCTGAAGTTGAGGCATTGAATGCAGAAAAATGGCCATCGCAGTTTGCTGTGTATGGGGCTGCGTAGCCACAGACCGGACAGGGTGCCCCCATGCTGACCCGTCTCCACAGCCAAAAACTCCTACATTGGGCACATGAGCATCAGAACTGGAGCAGCAGAAGAAGGTGGCCTGGTCTGATGATGCATCACCTCTTCTTTTACATCATGTGGATGGCTGGGTGCATCACTTACCTGGGGAAGAGATGGCACCAGGGTGCAGTATGGGAAGCAGACAAGCCAGAGGAGGCAGTGTGAAGCTTTGGGCAATGTTCTGCTGGGAAACCTTGGCTCCTCCCATTCATGTGGATGTTACTTTGACACAAACCACCTACCTAAACACTGTTGGTACACCCCTTCATAGAAACTGTATTCCCTGATCGCAGTGGCCTCTTCCAGCAGGAAAACACCCCCTGACCTGACACACTGCAAGAATGGTTCAAGAATGATTTTAGGAACACAACGAGGTTCAGGTGTTGACCTCCAAATTCTCCAGATCTCAATCCAATTGAGCACCTGTGGTACGTGCTAAACAAGTCCAATCCATGGAGACCCCACAACTTCTCACAGGAGTTAAATGATCTGCTATGCTGGTGGCTTGGTGCTGGATACCACAGCGTACCTTCACAGGTCTAGTGGAGTCCAATGCCCCAATGGGTCAGGGCTGTTTTGGCCGTGAAACGGGGTCCTTCTCAATATTAGGTGGGTGGTCATAATGTTATGGCTGATCGGTATGTATGGATCCCAAACAAGTAGTTACCGCTCATTTATATTTTTCAGTTCATAAAGAGATACAAAAGTAACAGTTGCAAGCACTCTATGCTCTTTATCATGTGATTCTCCAATCCATTGCTGTTATTTTGTATCTCTGTATGGATTGAATGGAAAATGAAGGGTGAGGTATCTGCGTGTGTGAAACTTCTACCATACGCAATAGAGGTAAAACGTGGTTACAAGGAAACACTACAAACCTGTGCAGCCCTGTAGGTTTTATATTATTATATATAATATATAATTTCATCCAAGGACAGATAGTTGCAGCACACTTGTGGTTATTTACTGAATGATACAAAGTAACAGCAAGTAAAGCCTGATTCACACCTATGCAGTTTGCATATTCCAGGTGCAATTTGCGTTTTTTTTTTTTTTAAATAGACGTTTTTGATCCATTGAGGTCTATGGAACCAAAAAAACAAAGTCCCTGGCTCTCCCTATAAAATGCACAGATGTGAGCTACATCAATAGGAAACCACATTAAATGGACCATAGTGTGATTCTGCAAAACTGAAAATGCACTAAAAAATGCATAGGTGTGAACCAGACCTATGAGATGAAGCATGGGTTGCCCTCCTGTTATGTGGCTCCAGAACAGAGCTGCTTCCCATGGATTGTGTGTGTGTGTATGTGTGTGTATATATATATATATATATATATATATAATGTATGTATGTATATGTATGTGTATGTGTATATATATATATATATATATATATATATATATACACTCTAACGAGCAGGGCTCTCTGATTCCTCCTGTATTGTAGTTGTATTGTCTGCCCTCATTTTGTAAAGCGCTGTGTAAACTGGCGGCACTATATAAATCCTGTATAATAATACACGGTGTATATACACACACCGATTAGCCATAACATTATGACCACCCACCTATTATTGGGTAGGTCCTCCCTTTCCTGACCTGTCCAGGCTCCACTAGACCTCTGAAGGAACGCTGTGGTATCTGACACCAAGCCACCAGTAGCAGATCCTTTAAGTTCTGTTGGGAGGTGGAGTCTCCATGGATCGGATTTGTTTTTCCAGCACATCCCACATGGATCGGAGGTGACTGAAAATGGGATACACTTTTTTTTTTTTTTTTTACCACTTGCGGCCCACCCACCGTCACATGATGGTGGAGCGGTGCGGCTCTTGTTCTGAGACGACGTCCTATGATGTGGCCCCATTCTCGCGTGCCCGCGATCTCTGTAAAGAGCTGATGACGAGGCTCTTTAACCATGCGATTGGCTGTGTCCAATCACAGACGGTCACGTGTAAATGCGGAAGTGCCAGTAATTGACTCTTCTTGTCTCACACTGACAGAGTGTCTGACGAGGAGAGCCGATCAGTGGGATCTCCTAGCAGGGGACACCAGGACAGGTAATCAGGGCACCGGTTACAGTAAAGCCCCCAGCAGTGCCCGTTAGTGACCCTAATAAGCGCCTATCAGTGCCAACTATCAGTGCCAGTGCCCTTAAGTGCCGGTTCACACAGGGGCGACTTGTCAGGCGACCTAGCTGCCTGACAAGTCGCCTCCCGTTCTGTACAATGGAACCATTCTAATAGGAGCAACGCAAGTCGCTTCGACTTAGAAAAAGGTTCCTGTACTACTTTGGGGGCGACTTGCATAGACTTCTATACAGAAGTCGTTTTGCAAGTCGCTGTGGAAGTCGTGTGCAGGTCGCCTCGGTGAGGGGACCTGCAAGTCATGCCGCCCCTGTGTGAACCGGGGCTAAGTGTGGCATATCAGTGCCTCCTTATCACCGCACATCAGTGAAGGAGAAAAATTATGTATTTAAAAAATGTACCAACCGAAATAAAGAAAAACCTATTTTTTCAAAATTTTCGGTCTTTTGAAAAAAAAAAAAAAAAACTAAGTAAAAAAATCCCAGCAGTGATTAAATGCCACCAAAGGAAAGTTCTATAAAAATTAATTTGGGTACAGTGCTGCATGACCGCGCAATTGTTATTCAAAGTGTGACAGCGCTGAAAGCTGAAAAATGGCCTGGGGCAGGAAGGGGGTTTTAGTGCCCGGTAATGAAGTGGTTAATCTTCATTTTGCAGCTAGCAGGTTTTCACTATACTCCCTAATCCCTCACAGGAAGGCTTATCAGAGGAAGAACCTTCACCCCTCGCCTACATGTTTATTACTGACAATACAAATATAAACCCCCCCCCCCCATCCTTATACTAGCGCTATAGAGATCACATGACCTCTTATCTCTTCCCACCCCGCTGAGCCCAATCACTGCACTCTGACCTCACTCACTAATAATACGCATTGTTCCATTCATTCATTGTGTCCTATAGGAATTACTATACTTGTATCCTCTCAGGTACATTATGTGTTGTGTTTCTCTCTTCATAGTTTGTATTTTCACCAAAAACAGCTTTTTTGGAGTTCGCCTCCCCTTAGATCAAATATATAGAAAAAAAAAAAAAAAAAAAAATATATATATATATATATATATATATATATACATACATACTTTGATTTTTTTTTTCTTCATCTTTTGTTATGTTAGTTATTTAAGTAGCAAGTTTGTTTTTGGGAACTTTTTGCATTGTTTCTGTGTGTGTTATGACTGTGTGTAATATATAATTAAAATATAATTTTTTTTTTTCTCTCTCTCTTCAAATGTGGTTAAGGAAAGCTGCACCCAGTCCACAATTACTGCAAAGCAATCAGGTCTTCCACTGACCATACAAAAAAAAACCAAAGGATTGCCGCACTTAAAAACTTTGTTTATTCATTCAAAGATTTGTAAAGTTACATCTCAGAAAGTTTTAAATAAAAATTCAGTTTCGGGCTCACATCCTTCCTCAGATCAGATGTGTTCTGATCTGAGGAAGGATGTGAGCCCGAAATAGAAATTTTTTTGAACACTTCTGAGATGTAACTTTACAAATCTTTGAATGAATAAACAAAGTTTTTAAGTGCGGCAATCCTTTGGACTTTTACGGTATCTATCTATCTATCTATCTATCTATCATGGAGGACTTACATTTATGTATTTATCTATTTTTTTATATATATATATATATATATATATATATATATATTTTTTAATGTTTTTACATATACAGTTGTGCTCATAAGTTTACATACCCCGGCAGAATTTGATTTCTTGCCCATTTTTCAGAGAATATGAACGATAACACAAAAACTTTTCTTTCACTCATGGTTAGTGTTTGGCTGAAGCCATTTATTATCAATCAACTGGGTTTACTCTTTTTAAATCATAACGACAAAAGAAACTACCCAAATGACCCTGATCAAAAGTTTACATACCCTGGTGATTTTGGCCTGATAACATGCACACAAGTTGACACAAAGGGGTTTGAATGGCTATTAAAAGGTAACCATCCTCACCTGTGATCTGTTTGCTTGTAATTAGTGTTTGTGTATAAAAGGTCAATGAGTTTCTGGGCTCCTGACAGACCCTTGCATCTTTCATCTAGTGCTGCACTGATGTTTCTGGATTCTAAATCATTGGGAAAGCAAAAGATTTGTCAAAGGATCTGCAAGAAAAGGTACCTGAACTGTATAAAACAGGAAAGGGATATTAAAAGAAATCCAAGGACTTGAGAATACCAATCAGCAGTGTTCAAACTCTAATCAAGAAGTGGAAAATGAGGGGTTCTGTTGAAACCAAACCACGGTCAGGTAGACCAACTAAAATTTCAGCCACAACTGCCAGGAAAATTGTTCGGGATACAAAGAAAAACCCACAAATAACTTCAGGTGAAATACAGGACTCTCTGAAAACATGTGGTGTGGCTGTTTCAAGATGCACAATAAGGAGGCACTTGAAGAAAGATGGGCTGCATGGTCGAGTCCACAGAAGAAAGACAATACTACGCAAATGCCACAAAGTATCCCGCTTACAATACGCCAAACAGCACAGAGACAAGCCTCAAACCTTCTGGCACAAAGTCATTTGGAGTGATGAGACCAAAATTGAGCTTTTTGGCCACAACCATAAACACTACATTTGGAGAGGAGTCAACAAGGCCTATGATGAAAGTTCCACCATTCCTACTGGATGGAAACGGAGGTGGATCGCTGATGTTTTGGGGATGTGTGAGCTACAAAAGACACAGGAAATTTGTTCAAAATTGATGTCAAGATGAATGCAGTATGTTATCAAAAAATACTGGAGGAACATTTGCATTCATCAGCCAGGAAGCTGCGCATGGGACGTACTTGGACATTCCAACATGACAATGATCCAAAACACAAGGCCAAGTCCCCCTGTCATTGGCTACAGCAGAATAAAGTGAAGGTTCTGGAGTGGCCATCTCAGTCTCCTGACCTCAATATCATTGAACCACTCTGAGGAGATCTCAAATGTGCTGTTCATGCAAGACAGCCCAAGAATTTACAGGAACTGGAGGCTTTTCCCCAAGAGGAATGGGCAGCTTTACAATCTGAGAAGATAAAGAGCCTCATCCAAAATACCACAAAATACTTCAAGCTGTCAGTGATGTTAAAGGGGGCAATACACGGTATTAAAGGGGCTGTAAATCCTCATGTTTTTTCCCCTTAATGCATCTTATGCATTAAAGCGGAGTTCCACCCAAAAATGGAACTTCCGCTTTAAGGGAAGGTAACCCTCTGACATGCCACATTTGGCATTTCAATTTTTTTTGGGGGGGGGGGGAGCGGATACCCTCTTTTTAGAGTTCCAGCTCCCACTTCCTCCTGGCGCACCGCAGCGCCAGAAGGGAGATCACCTCTCCCCCGTCACAGGTCCACGTTACAGGCCCCAGATGATTGCCCAGCCAGTCACGGCGTGCCGCGCAGCTTGCGCATGCGCAGTGCGTGCCTCCCCTCCTCCTGTCACACTGCCCCCCCTCCTCCTGTGGCTGACAGTCATTTGATGGAATGTCTATAAGGAGTCTATGGACACGTGTCGGCTGATATTTGCTTTCTCTATACAAGAGGAAAGTGTCACTCCACAGCCACCTGTCCCAGCATGCAAAACAGCTGTCTACATCACACACCGTCCAATCACAGGACGGCATTATACAGCACAAATCAGCACTCATAGTCCTTGTATTCATCTCTGTATACATTTAAACCCTCCCTCCGGCCTCCCCTTCAGTCTTACACAGTTGTACCGGCTCCTCTCCTAGACTGAAATGGCTTCCTCTGATTTTACTGCATACTGTGAGATTTTCACAGTGTGTATTAAAAGCTGCAGCAAGTCAGATAGAGCCCCGCCCCATTTCCTGGCTGGAATTACCTAGCCGTTCTTCCCCAGCCATTGGTCTATCATGTCCCCACCTCCTGTGGTCCTTCCCATTGGTCTATCATGTCCCCACATCCTGCAGCATTTCCCATTGGCCTATCATGTCCCCACATCCTGCGGTCCTTTTCTATTGGCCTATCGTGTCCTGCAGTCTTTCTCATTGGTCGATCATGTCCCCATGTCTTGCATTTTTTTTTTTCCCCCCCTTGTTCTATCATGTCCCCACATCCTGTAGTCTTTCCCATTGTCCTATTGTGTCCCATTCAGCACTTTATTCTAGTTTTGGACCTCCGCAGTTTGCACCTCATAATCACCTGGGACTCACCTATATGTCTTCCCCATTTTACACCTATAATCTCTGGTCACTTCGACATAACAGATCATTTGTTACCATCTAAGACCTTTTTTTTGCATCAATGTAGCACATCTGTTTCCTGTTGCAATCTCTTATTCTGCATCTCTGACAGTTAATCGCTGATTGAGAGAAAGTCTCTGTGATGAAGATATCTACCCCCCCCCCCCGTGTATGAGGGACAGATTTAGGAAGGAATTGTGTAAGATCGGGATATACAGTACATATTTTGATTGGATGATTCATACAAAAGAACGATTGTGAGTGATTTTAAGGAAGTGATTCGATGTCGGAACTTTCCCAGCGGTGTAGAACATTTACACTCGCTTTTCAGAATTCCCGGTGACGGATGTGAGAGTCTGTTACTACATTTATAGTCCGATTTGTACAGATATGAACAACACCAGGAGGAGCTCAGAGCCCACTGGGCCAAAACGGCGTTCACAGTGGAGTGGGCGGAGTACAGGGGGTTGGCAGTACGTAGGGCGGCGTACAGGGGGTCGGCAGGGCGGAGTACAGGGGGTCGGCAGGGCGGAGTACAGGGGGTCGGCAGGGCGGAGTACAGGGGGTCGGCAGTAGGTAGGGCGGGCGGAGTACAGGGGGTCGGCAGTAGGTAGGGCGGAGTACAGGGGGTCGGCAGTAGGTAGGGCGGAGTACAGGGGGTCGTCAGTAGGTAGGGCGGGCGGAGTACAGGGGGTCGTCAGTAGGTAGGGCGGGCGGAGTACAGGGGGTCGTCAGTAGGTAGGGCGGGCGGAGTACAGGGGGTCGGCAGTAGGTAGGGCGGGCGGAGTACAGGGGCTCGGCAGTAGGTAGGGCGGTGTACAGGGGCTCGGCAGTAGGTAGGGCGGAGTACAGGGGCTCGGCAGTAGGTAGGGCGGTGTACAGGGGCTCGGCAGTAGGTAGGGCGGTGTACAGGGGCTCGGCAGTAGGTAGGGCGGTGTACAGGGGCTCGGCAGTAGGTAGGGCGGTGTACAGGGGCTCGGCAGTAGGTAGGGCGGTGTACAGGGGCTCGGCAGTAGGTAGGGCGGTGTACAGGGGCTCGGCAGTAGGTAGGGCGGTGTACAGGGGCTCGGCAGTAGGTAGGGCGGTGTACAGGGGCTCGGCAGGGCAAAGGGTGTGAGTCAGCAGGGGAGTGCATTGGAATTGGTAGGGCAGTGTCCAGGGATCCAGCAGGGTGAAGGACAGGGATCCAGCAGGGTGGAGGACAGGGATCGTCAGGGCGGAGGACAAGGGTCGGCAGGGCAGAGGACAGGAGTCTGCAAAGAATGAGGGGGCGCAGCCCATCCCAGCACCCCCCTAGATCTGGCCATGCAGCCACTCGTATGTCCTGCAAACAGAGCTACCACAGCAGGGCGGAGGACAGGGGTCAGCTGGGCAGTGTACAGGGGTCAGCAGGGCCTAGGGCAAGGGTATGCAAGGAATGGGGGGATGTACAGCCCATCCCAGCACCCCCCTTTAGGCCCCATTGCACTGTGTGTGCATTCCTGTGCGTTTCACATTCAGCTCTGTGCAGTGCGATTTCAGTCTTATTCATTTCAAATGGGCTGAAATGGCACCGCACATGCTGCACTGCTTTTTGAACGTGAGGCAACCACATCGCATGGTACTTTTGTACCATGCATTCCGATGCGGGATGGTGCGGGCGCTTGCAATCTGCATTTGGGGGTGTCATTAACTTGAACTGACCCCCACAGCAGATCACAAGGGCACTGCGATCGCACAGCGGCTCTCCTGCACTGCATTATAATGTGAATGGACCCTCTACTCCCTTTAGTAAATCAACCCCAATGAATGAATGAATGATGTCACACCCCCCTGCAGCCAAACCCGTCAGCCTCCAATGCAGTCATTTGCCACCTGCGGCTGTCCAGGTGATGCTGGGACTTGTAGTTCAGCAGCAGCAGATCCACATAATTCACACAATACGATTGGACGCTGTGCTCGGGCCGGTGTGAGTCACAGCTCGGGTGGGGGAAGCGGTGAGTCAGTTTGTCGGAATCTATAGTTGGAGAATCCCCACTTGTGACGCTGGCGGCTGCCTGCCAAGACCCTCTCAGGAAGAGCGGCCTCATTTCAGGCCTAATGCCCAGAATGTGGTGTGGGAGCCCCGGGGGCCACGGGCGGAGGCAGCGGAGTCATTATGTTAGAACTACAAGTCCCAGCAAGTCCTGTCACACTCTGAACGACAGATGTTGTTGTTGTAGGGCCACACATCAGGCTGGGATCTGCTAGGCTGAAGAACTCCTTTTGCTCTGCAGCTGTGCTGCTGCTCTCCTGCAGGCTCTTTGCAGCCACTTCCTTTCTACATGCACTCCAGTGATGGCTGCATGACATTCCTCAGAGCGGGTTTCCTGATGGTGAAAACAGGGGATCATGCCTGCATAACAGGTGTTGAAATGGCCGCTTGTAGCCTCCATTGGAGGCCCAGGACAGGCTGACAACACAGGAGCACAATTAAGCAATAGGAATAGAGTGTTGTCACCCTAACGGGAAGTACCTGAACTAGGATGACAGGGTGACCATGCAGGAGTAAAATTGGGAGACATGAACAGAGCGTTGTCATCCTATTACAGGAAGTACCTGAACAAGGACCCTTATGGCAGGATCACCAGGAAATATTTTAACGAAAGCTGCAGGTTTAAAAAAAATTGAAAATGATTTTGAACATCACATTAAATCTTTTATATGAGATTGCAGTGATTGGGTTTACACCGACATGAAATTCCCATTCATCTGCAGAACTAAAAGTCCCAGCATGAAGGTGCTGTGTATCTGCACTTTGCATGTTCTTGTCATTCTACAGATCTCATCATCTGTGTCACCCAATGCCTGCTACCAAGAACCTGCCCTCTGTACAGATACAAGTCCTGAGGGGATTGCTGAGACTTGTAGTTCTACAGCAATGACACCCCCCCCCCAAGCCGTATAAGTAACATTGTACGGTACGTACCGGCGGCTCTCCCTGGAGTGCGGAGGATGGTTAGCGGTGAAGACTTCGGACTGCAGTGACAGCGACACACCGACCGCCCCGGGCACAGTCCTGAATGGAGCAAAACAAGTCAGTACAAGTCTGAAATCTGCTCGCCCCTCCTCCGTCTCCTCCCTGCGCTGTCATCAATGTACCACCCTACTGCTACGTCAGCTCCATGCTGGATTAAAGTCACAGAACGTAATAGAGGAGTAGTGGAGTCTTGTACTGTCAGCCATCGATCGATTGTGGAAAGATCGCAGATTAATTTAGAGAGATTTCAGTGTTCAATATACAAATCTACAAATAGATACAAATCTGAAAAGAGATACAATATTACAAAAAGATACAATTCTACAAATTGATCTATTTGTAGAATTGTATCTATTTATAGAATTGTATCTCTGATCTAATTGTAGATTTTTATCTATTTTTTATTATTGTATCCATTTATAGAATTATTTCTTTTTTTTTTTTTTTCAGATTTGTATCTATTCGTAGATTTGTATCTCTAATTGGTCTATTTGTAGATTTGTATCTTTGGTTGATCCATTTATAGAATTGTATCTCTGATCTAGTTCTAGAATTGTATCTTTGATCCATTTGTAGAATTGTAGATTTGATCTATTTGTAGAATTGTAGATTTGGATCTATCAGAGATACAATTCTATAAATAGATACAATCGGAGTTACAATTCTATAAATAGATACAGATCTACAAATAGATACAAATCTACAATGCTACAAATCTACAATTTTAGAAATGGATCAATCAAAGATACAAATCTACAAATAGACCAATTAGAGATACAATTCTACAAATCTGAAAAAAAATATATAATTCTATGAATGGATACAATACTATAAAAATAGATACAAATCTACAATTCTACAAATAAATCAATTAAAGACAGAATTCTTCAAATAGATGCAAATCTGAAAATAGATACAATATTAAAAATAGATACAATTCTACAAATAAATACAATTACACTTAAAGAGGAGTTCCTCCCAAAAGTGGAACTTCCGCTTATTTGCTTCCACTCCCCCCTCCAGGGCCACATTTGGCCCCCTGCGGGGGGCGGGGAGGGAAGTGGGGACCTGTTTTTGACAGGTCCCTGTCCCCACTTCCGGGAGACGGGCTGTGGTGCCGTCCCTTGGAGGTTCACCCCTCCCTCCTCTTTCCTCCTCCACGGGGCTAATTAGAAAGCGCAGCACGTTGTGCACATGCGCAGTAGGGAACCTTTAGTGGAGATGGCGACGGCAGCACCCGGCAGATGATCTGAAGATCGGCTGGGGTGCCGACATCGCGTGCTCCTTGGACAGGTAAGGGTCCATATAGTAAAAGTCAGCAGCTACAGGATTTGTACAGTATTTGCAGCTGCTGACTTTTAATTTTTTTTCCCCAGGCTGGACCTCCCCTTTAAAGAGGATCTCCGGTCTGTAAAAAAAATTATACTGCAGATGTTGACTTTTACTATATGGACACTTACCTGTCCGGGGAGCCCGCGATGTCGGCACTCCCAGCCGTTCGTTAATCAGCTTCGGGTGCAGTGATGATCTTTACATGTAGGAGAAAAATGTCAGAATTGGCCTGGGTGGCAAGGGGTTAATTACCATTAATAATATAAAAATAATTATTATATGTTGTTTTTAAGGTAATTTACTATATTTTCAAAAACTGTACTCAAGCAGGTGGCTTAATGGACAAATTACTGAACTTTCAACCAGTAATTTCACAGTAAATAGATAAATAATAAAATGATTATCTTATAAAGTATAGCATAATAATATATGGTTTGGCTCGTACCTTTTCTCCCTCTTAACTGTGTGAGAAAAACATGGGATTGTGGGTAAATCTTATACACATTAACACATGATTTTTTTTCTTGTAGATAAGATGGCTGGGCTGGAAGGGAGCATTTGTCTTTTAGACACGCCCCCTTCTATGACACTGCAGGGAGAGGAGAGCCTCTACTGCAGCATTTTTATTGGATAGCTGGGGCCAATGGTGCTTTACCATTGGTCGAAGACTCTAAGCTGTCCATTGAGCTCAGTGCCTCTGACAAGAAGTGAGGAGAGGCACTGTGAGCTCATCCTCAGTCTGCTGCAAACAGTGTGTCAGCTTGTATTTATATTGGCCGCTCTGTATGTAGCTTCTGACAGGCTGCGCAAGGAGTCTCGCATCTCCGGAACCATAGGTCATAGGAGCCCCACATTTTGACCAGTGATGGGGTAGGGCTTCAGCTACCTAATCTCAAAATTTGCCGAGCTATGACCCTTGAAGTCAATCTTTTTCACCTGCCTCCCCTGACTGCACGCCCCTGCATCACTCCCCATCCTAGATGTGGTATCACGTTTTACACATGTTCGCCCATTGTTGCATGTGCCAATCTTTTTGCCGCCGGACCACTGCCACGGCTTCCCGCCATCTCCACAGCTCCCTACTTATGGGGATTGTTCCAGGGTTATCTGCAAGGTACAATGGGGATATTTTTTTTCTCTCTATTCTTTTTTTTTTTTTTCCGCTCTCCCTTCCACCCATGGCAAATCATTAGAACTTATTGGTTATAAAATTTTCAAATACATTTAGACGTACCCTGCATTTCTCTTGGTGAGTGGAGGTATCCAGGAAACGCGTAGAGCTTTCCTAGCTGTGACGTCACTACTACCCATGTCTACTATCTGGATACCCACTGGGGTTTTCCAGAACCATGAATGTTTTTACACATTTCTTTTATATTGTCCATGTGGAATTAGGGAGGATGTAGCTTCCCTTTTTATTACACAAATTTGTACTCATCATGTTGGAATGTATGTACAATTATGCATTTTATATCGTCTTTACATCAATTACATTTTTTATGTTTTTTTCCTTTATGAATTTATATGTATATGCTAATAAATTATTACTCATTATTGTTTATTACCTGTCTGTAGCGGTTGCCTCATTTAAAGTCCCAACCCTCTTCTTTTTATACAACTGCAACAGGGATGGAGGAACATGACTATACTAAGTCATGAATAGAAAAGCCCGAGGAAGACGTCACGTATGACGAAACATGTCGGGCGGAGCTACGCGCTGACGTCATAACGCCCCACGTGACCCCAAAAGTGCGGGTGATTTGAATTCGGTTTGCCGGCAAACATTTCTATACAGTGCTTAAAATTTTATGTACTTTTGTTAGTAGCTACCTTTTGCCTTTTTTTTAACTAATAAAGTGTTTTAGACGTTATTACACTATTGGAGCTTCCTTTTTTATATATGCTCTGTGGCATCTGGCCGATCGAGACCCCCAGATGAGAGCTGGATATCGTGGATGATCTTCTCTGTCAGTGAGCTCCAGAGACGAGGTGGACCATTTTACCCGGCAGAGGGCGATATCTGCAAGTGCTTGTCCCCTCGCTAGCGATAGGAGGTCCACATTATGCGGTAAAAGTCCACATTTATAGGGTGATTACCGCGGGAAGGGTTGCTTGTTTTCTTGGTGGTGGAACCCCTTGGATCACATCTTGTTTGATTTTTCATTTTGGGAACTTTGTTGTATTTTTCAGAACCTAATCTTCACTTTCTTTTTATATATAACAAATAAAATTTGATTTCTTTTCACCTTTTGTGTTGTTTTTTTTTTTTTTTTTTTATATATACCATATTGTTTCAATATGCACTAAGTTACCCCCTTTATGGTGTATTTGTAGTCTACTATTGATTAATCGCGACTTTTTTGTTTTTTATTTATGTTTACCATGATGATATCACATGGTTTGTCGCTGCTGTTTTAACAATACTTTTTGCACTTTAGCGCAGTATACCACTATATATATATATATATATATATATATATATATATATATATATATATATATATATATATGTATATATATATATATATATATATATATATATATATATATATATGTATGTATATGTATGTATATATATATATATATATATCTATCATGGCCTCATTTAACCACTTCAGCCCCAGAAGGTTTTGCCTCCTTAATGACCAGGCCATTTTTTTGCGATACGGCACTGCGTCGCTTTAACTGACAATTGCGCGGTCGTGCGACACTGTACCCAAACAAAATTGATGTCATCCCCCCCCCCCCCCACAAATAGAGCTTTCTTTTGGTGGTATTTGATCACCTCTGCGGTTTTTTTTTTATTTTGTGCGCTATAAACAAAAAAAAGAGCGACAGTTTTGAAAAAAAAAAAAAAGCAATATTTTTTTTACTTTTTGTTATAATAAATATCCCCCCAAAAAATATAAAAGAAAAATTATTCATCAGTTTGGGCCAATATGTATTCTTCTACATATTTTTGGTAAAAAAAAATCACAATAAGCATATATCGATTGGTTTGCGCAAAAGTTATAGCGTCTACAAAGTAGGGGATAGATTTATGGGATTTTTATTTTTTTTTTTTTTTACTAGTAATGACGGTGATCTGAAGTTTTTAGCGGGTCTGCGACATTGCGGCGGACAGATCGGACAATTTTTTTTCGGATTATTGACATTTCTACAGCGATCAGAGCTAAAAATAGCCACTGATTACTGTGTAAATGTCACTGGCAGGGAAGGAGTTAACACTAGGGGGGCGCTCAAGGGGTTAAATGTGTGTCCTAGGGAGGTGTTTCTAATTGTGGGGGAATGTGACTGCCTGGGGGAGGGGAGAGATCGCTGTTCATAACCAGTATGAACAGCAGATCTTTCTCCTCTCTCTCCTGTCTCTCTCAGGAGTGATCGCGGGTGGTGTTAAAGCGGGCAGCGTACAGCCACAGCGATTTGCCCGGGAGAGCCAACCTGCGGCAGTATAACGACGGCGGCTGGCCGGTTGCCGGTTAAAGTCACACCTGTTTTCCTTTTTTATCCAGTAAGTAAAAGGAGCCCCGACCAAGTATTGAGTGCACACTATACTGTACATGGACAGAATTTTCACTAAGCCAACATTTCTGTTAGACATGTGCAATTCGTTTAGTTCCGTATTCGTTTTCTAACCCCTTCCCGCCGAGCGTACGCAGATGTGTGTACTCGGCTTTTGGAGGTTATACCGGGATGATGCCCGCAGCTGCAGGCCTCATCCCGGTACCGTGTTGTAGAGCGGGCGATCGGCTATCCCTCCTGCCGCCTCCCGCCGCTCTTACCGGACCTCCCGGTGGCCCGATCGATGATCCGACGCCTCCGGCGGCTGCTGACAGTCTGGAACGAAGCCTCGTACAGCTTCGTTCCAGCCTGCTAATTGTAAACGCGGAAGCGACGTCATGACGCCACTTCCCGTTTACTCGGCTGCCAATGGCGCCGGTTTAAAAAAAAAAAAAAAAACAGTGTTCAGAATCACCGTTTTCGGCGATCTGAATACTGTGAAGTGCAATGGAGAGATTTGGGGTCTTTTGGACCCCCGATCCCTCCATAAAGAGTACCTGACATCACCTATTACTGTCACAAGGGATGTTTACATTCCTTGTGACAGCAATAAAAGTGATCAAAAATTTTTTTTTTTTTAAAAAAACACAATTTTTAAAAATAAAAAGAAATAAGAAAAAAATAAAAATTTTTTTTTAAAGCGCCCCCGTCCCCGCGAGCTCGCACAGCACAGAAAAACGGATACGGAAGTCGCGCCCGCATATGTAAACGGTGTTCAAATCACACATGTGAGGTATCGTCGCGATTGTCAGAGCGAGAGCAATAATTCTAGCACTAGACCTCCTCTGTAACTCTAACCTGGTAACCGTAAAAAAAATTTAAAGCGTCGCCTATGGAGATTTTTAGGTACCGTAGTTTGTCGCCATTCCACAACTGCGTGCAATTATAAAGCGTGACATGTTTGGTATCTATTTACGCGGCGTAACATCATCTTTCACATTATACAAAAAAATTGGGCTAACTTTAGGGCCCTTTCACACTGGGGCGGGGGGCGGCGTCGGCGGTAAAGCGCCGCTATTGTAAGCGGTGCTTTACCGTCGGTATTCGGCCGATAGCGGGACGGTTTTACCCCGGCTAGCTGCCGAGAAAGGGTTAAAAATCACCGCAAAGCGCCTCTGCGGAGGTGCTTTGCCGGCGGTAAAGCTGCGCTGTCCCAATGATTTCAATGGGCAATAGCGCCTGCAAACCGCCCCAGTGGGAAAGGGGCCCTTTCTGTTTGTTTGTTTTTTGTTTTTTTTAATTCATGAAAGTGTCCCTTTTCCCCAAAATTTGCGTTTAAAACACTGCTGCACAAATACCGTGTGATTAAAAATATTGCAACAATTGCCATTTTATTCTCTAGGTTCTCTGCTTAAAAAAAAATATATATATATATATATATATATATATATATATATATATATATATATATAATGTTTGGGGGCTCTAAGTAATTTTCTAGCAAAAAATACGGATTTTAACTTGTAAACACCAAATGTCAAAAATAGGCTTAGTCATGAATGGGTTAATGAATTTTGACAAATTCGTTAATTCCGAAATTTTTAATTTCCGAATTTTGAATTTCCAAATTTCCGGAAATTTGGAATTTCGGAAAATTCTAAACTTTCAGAAACTCTAAATTTTGAAATTCAAAATTTCGGAAATTGGAATTTGGAAATTCGGAAATCTGAAAATCCAAATTTCTGAATTTTCGAATTCCGAAAAAAGCAAAAAAACGAACGAAAAGAAAATGAACACATTTTTTTTGTCAGTGCACATGTCTAATTTCTGTATTAAAAATTTTTTTTTTTTTTTTTATTGGTCTTTGGTAATATTCTAATTTTCTGACATACTGAATTTTGGGGTGTCACAAGCTGTAAGCCGTTATCATTAAAATTAAAAGAAAGAAATTCTTGAAATCTATCACTCTGTGTGTAACGAATCTACATAAAATATATGAGTGTCACTTCTTGAATTGAATTGCTGAAATAAATTAACTTTTTGATGATTTTCTAATTTTATGAGATGACCCTCTACAAGGTGGGGGGGGGAGAAAGAAAATGGAAATAAATCTAATGATAATGATTGTGTCTCTTCATATAAGGTGGGTGTTCATAGATGTTGTTGCTGTGATTTGATGGATTTGATTAAAGCTGGAAGTGATGGAATACAAAACACCACTTCCTCCTAGACGGCTCCCAGAGCCTGAAACATGTCAGAGGCAGCCCTGCAAGTAAAGGAATCATCCACAGAGGATTTGGGTTTGTGGCGCCCCCCTCTGGCCTTCGCTCTTATTTCATCCTCTCCCACTATCAGCCTGATTGTACATTTCAGCTGGTGGGCAGGCGAGGGGGTTAAGGGTGCAGCATGACAGAGGAATTCAGGAGGTCTGTGCTGACTTTGGACACATTGGGGTTGATTTACTAAAGGGAAATAGACTGTGCTCTCTGCAAGTGCAATTGCTCCAGAGCTTAGTAAATGAGGGGAAGTTCTGCTGACTTCCGTCATCCAATTACGTGCGAGCAAAAAAATGCTGTTTTTTTTTTCCTTGCATGTGATTTGGGTTTTGAAAATGTTTTTTTTCATGTTTCATATGGTATCCATTTGTTTGGGTTCAAAAAATGTATTTATACCCTACTCTGTATTTTCAGAAGTGGTATCAGTCCCTGAAGAAGAATATAATTCACACATGTGTCGAAACGCGTTGGTTACTCCCACTACCCATCATTATCTGTAATTTTGTGTGGATGGTATACTTGCGTGTAGTGGGGCGACGCCACTTGTGATATAAATTGTATCTTTCTTTTGTATGTTTCTGTCTGGGTATCCCATTTGGGAATCTTTTAATCATGTAAAATAATATTTTGTATTTAATAAATTTCTACTTTTTCAATACAATTATATTCTTTATTTTTCCAAAATTGCCTTTAAAATCCCATTTTAGAGGTATTCACAATTCTGCATGCGATTGGGTATTCTTTACAAAGTTTTTATATATATTTATGTTTTTATATATATTTATATTTATATATATATTTATGTTTTTATATATATATATATATATATATATATATATATATATATATATATGTGTTATTATTATACGAGATTTATATAGCGCCAACAGTTTACTATCTATATATATATATATATATATATACACACACTATATCACCCGCGCCAAGGAGCCAAACACAACAAGTACAAATATATATATATATATGTATAAAAGGCAGCTGCTGTTCAAATCAATAAATGAAAAATGTGCACACAAATAATATGCAAAACAGCGCTGGCCGTGCATCCAATAAAGACTAACCGCTTGCCACCCGCGTTGCGTCATATGACGTCACGGACTTTGAGCGGTGATATCTGAATGACGGGTGCAGCTACGGGCATCATTCAGATATTTTCTTTTAGAGCCGGCGATTCCCTACACCGTAAGAACGATCATAGCTACTTGATCGTTCTTACAGGCGGCGAGAAGGGTTGCCCCCCCCCCCCCCTCCCGCCGGTGAGTCAGAGAAGGAACCGACCGGCGCCGGATTCTAACCACAGATTTCTGGCAGACCAGATGGTCCCCGGAGTCTCTATGATCGTTCGGAGGCCGGGCGCGATGGTATGACGTCACGCCCGGCCTCTGTATTAGAAAAAAATGGCAGCGCCTCGGCTGGGAAGCCAGGATCTTTTTTTTTTTTTTTTTTTTTTTGGATGTCCCTAACTCACATTTATATAGTAGGGCCAATTTAGACAAAATTGACCTACCAGCAGGTCTTTAGAGTGTGGGAGGAAACCCTCGCAGGCACATAGAGAACATGCACAGTGGTGTAGTGGATAGCACTTTCACCTAACAGCAAAAAGGGTCGCTGGTTTGAATCCCGACCACGACACCATCTGCCTCGGATGTTTACATTCTTTGTAATAGGAATAAAAGTGATACCAAAAAAATAAATAAATGTAAAAAGAAAGTGTCAAACTAATAAAATAAAAGTAAAATTTAAAAAAAAAATACATTTTGAAGCGCCCCTGTCCCCGTGAGCTGGCACGCAGCAGCGAACGCATACGTAAGTCGCGCCCGCATAGGTAAACGGTGTTTAAACCACACATGTGAGGTATCGCCGCCAACGTTAGAGCGAGAGCAATAATTCTAGCCCCAGACCTCCTCTGTAACTCAAAACATTTAACCAGTAAAAAAAATTTAAAGCGTCGCCTATGGGGATTTTTTCTTTAAGTACCGAAGTTTGGCGCCATACATTCCACGAACTTGTGCAATTTTGAAGCGTGACATGTTAGGTATCTATTTATTCGGAGTAACATCATCTTTCACATTTATGCAAAAAAATCGGCTAACTTTACTGATAAAAGGTTGCAACGACTGCCATTTTATTCCCTAGGGTCTCTGCTAAAAAAAAATATATATATATATATATATATATATATAAAATGTGTTTGGGGGTTCTGTGTACTTTCTATTTGCCTTTAGCCCTACAGACCACCATGTATACATCCCCCGCTTTCTGTGAAATTCTCCAATTGTGCACGTCACTTCCTGTTTCGTACTGTCACGTGACTCTGCGCTGACCGGTTGCCTGGTTACTGGGACGCTACGCTCCAGCGGGCGGCGTGAAGTGGGCGCCCAATAGGAACGTGAGAGCGGGACAGTATTGCGGCGACCAATAGAGAATCCGGGGGAGCGTGGCTCCACCCCCTCCTGCAGCCAATGAGAGTGCGGTGGGCGTGACCGGAAGAGAGCAGGGAGCTCACACGTGAGTGCGGTGGGCGTGACCGGAAGAGATCAGGGAGTTCTCACACACGTGGGTCCGGTGCTCTCAGATCATGTCCGGCCTGTTCATCAAGAAGAGAGCGGAGAGGAGGCGGGGGGAGGTGAGTACCGGGGGGGAACCGGAGGGCGGGGCGTGGCCTCTGCTTGATGCTATGTGCGGTGTGTACCCCGGGGGTCACCCTGATCCCCTCATGTGCAGTGTGTGGGAGGTCAGCCTGATCTCCCTTCTCCCCTATACACTATATAATGATGAACTACATGTACCAGCGTGTCCCCCATGTACAGTAGTGTCAGCTCCTCCTCCTTCCTGCAGCCTGACCCCGCCCACTTCCTCAAAATACTCTGAGGAACTACAAGTACCAGCATGTCAGAGCTGTATATGTGAGGACTGAGCAGTGACAGGCCCTCTATCTGCAGACTGGTAATAGTACAATGTGCCAGAGGTCAGTTTGGCTGCAGCCTGATAGGGGGAACTATATGTACCAGCATGGCTTCATATACTACATGCAGAGAGGAGCGTGCCTGGGTGCAGCCTGATCCCCCCCCCTATGTGCGGGGAACTACATGTACCAGCATGGCTTCATAGTCTTCATGCAGAAAGGGTCAGCATGTCTGCAGCCTGATTCCAGACCATACATGTGTATGTATATATATATATATCACACAGTATCTCACAAAAGTCAGTACACCCCTCACATTTTTGTAAATATTTTCTTCTATCTTTTCATGTGACAACACTGAAGAAATGACACTTTGCTACAATGTAAAGTAGTGAGTGTACAGCTTGTATAACAGTGTAAATTTGCTGTCCCCTCAAAACAACTCAACACACAGCCATTAATGTCTAAACCGCTGGCAACAAAAGTCAGTACACCCCTAAGTGAAAATGTCCACATTGGGTCCAATTAGCCATTTTCCCTCCCCCGGTGTCATGTGACTCGTTAGTGTTACAAGGTCACAGGTGTGAATGGGGAGCAGGTGTGTTAAATTTGGTGTTATCGCTCTCACTCTCTCATACTGGTCACTGGAAGTTCAACATGGCACCTCATGGCAAAGAACTCTCTGAGGATCTGAAAAAAAGAATTGTTGCTCCACATAAAGATGGCCTAGGCTATAAGAAGATTGACAAGACCCTGAAACTGAGCTGCAGCACGGTGGCCAAGACCATACAGCGGTATAACAGGGCAGGTTCCACTCAGAACAGGCCTCGCCATGGTCCTCCAAAGAAGTTGAGGTCACGTGCTCAGCGTCATATCCAGAGGTTGTCTTTGGGAAATAGACGTATGAGTGCTGCCAGCATTGCTGCAGAGGTTGTAGGGGTGGGGGGGTCAGCCTGTCAGTGCTCAGACCATACGCCGCACACTGCATCAAATTGGTCTGGATGGCTGTCATCCCAGAAGGAAGCCTCTTCTAAAGATTATGCACAAAAAAGCCCACAAACAGTTTGCTGAAGACAAGCAGACTAAGGACATGGATTACTGGAACCATGGCCTGTGGTCTGATGAGACCAAGATAAACGTATTTGGTTCAGATGGTGACAAGCGTGTGTGGGGGCAACCAGGTGAGGAGTACAAAGACAAGTGTGTCTTGTCTACAGTCAGGCATGGTGGTGGGAGTGTCATGGTCTGGGGCTGCATGAGTGCTGCTGGCACTGGGGGGGCTACAGATCATTGAGGGAACCATGAATGCCAACATGTACTGTGACATACTGAAGCAGAGCATGATCCCCTCCCTTCAGAGACTGGGCCGCAGGGCAGTATTCCAACATGATAACGACCCCAAACACACCTCCAAGACCACCACTGCCTTGCTAAAGAAGCTGAGGGTAAAGATGATGGACTGGCCAAGCATGTCTCCAGACCTAAACCCTATTGAGCATCTGTGGGACATCCTCAAACAGAAGGTGGAGGAGCGCAAGGTCTCTAACATCCACCAGCTCTGTGATGTCGTCATGGAGGAGGGGAAGAGGACTCCAGTGACAACCTGTGAAGCTCTGGTGACCTCCATGCCCAAGAGGGTTAAGGCAGTGCTGGAAAATAATGGTGGCCACACAAAATATTGACACTTTGGGCCCAATTTGGACATTTTCACTTAGGGGTGTACTGACTTTTGTTGCCAGCGGTTTAGACATTAATGGCTGTGTGTTGAGTTATTTTGAGGGGACAGCAAATTTACACTGTTATACAAGCTGTACACTCACTACTTTACATTGTAGACAAGTGTCATTTCTTCAGTGTTGTCACATGAAAAGATAGGAGAAAAGATCTACAGAAATGTGACTGAGGGGTGTACTTACTTTTGTGAGATACTGTGTGTGTGTTTGATATATGTATATGTGTGTGTATATATATATATGTGTGTGTGTATATATATATATATATATATATATATATATATATATATAATCTCTATATATCATGATTAAGAATCAAGGTCACAATTATTTATTTATTTTTCCCCCTCGTGATGTTTACAAAGCATTTTCCTGATTCTTTCTATGCAGAGAATTCTCTGCTAAAGCCGACAGCTGTCAGAAAACAAACCAAAAAAAAACCCGTCAGTCTGCCGTGTATCACAACATTCCTTAGCGAACTATAAACATTGTAACGTTTTGTTCTTTAGATCAAAGGAATGAACTTCGGTCTGTAAATGAGGGAAGTGTAACCACTTAAAGACAAAGACAAAACTTTTTCTGACACTTGTTGGTTTCAAGTTAAAATCATTTATTTTTTTGGGTAGAAAATTACTTAGAACTATACTCCCCATTGGTTGGGTCGTGCCAATTCTCACTGTGGGTCTATGTATTGCGGTGTGCGGACTGTTACACTTGCAGCGGGGGGGGGCAGCTTGTCTATGTACAGCGGGCGGTCTGCAGGGGTGGGCTGGTTATTTGAAGTTGAAAAGGTGGACTTGCCCTTGAAGGAGACCTCAGAGGACTCCTAGACCCCCCAATGTCACCTCTGCTGAGGCCGATCAATCAGCTTCTTCCCCGGCTGTTCTGACAGTTCTGAACTCCAAAGTGATCAGAGCTCAGCACTTCCAGGTTCATAGAAGAGATCAGAAAACCAATCCACCCCAACCCCCCACTATGGAGATTTCCGGGCATCCAGGAGGGGCGGGTGAGCCCGGCGTACATGGCGGACCCTTTATTCACATATCACACCTCACTTCTAATGTGTAGGGGGGTCCTGCTGACATACTGTGTGTAATGTAAACATCAGCGGGTGTGGAAGTGTTAAAGATGGCAGCCATAACTCAGTGGTGATTTAATTTTTTTTTTCTCAGGCGAACGATGGGGACGCACAGAAGAAAAAAAAGAAGAAAATGGTGCATCTGCGGGAGGAGATCGAGAGCGACTCCGACACTGAAGTGTAAGATCCTATTTCTGTTTTTGTTTATTATTTTCCCGAAATTCTGTCCATCCTGACCATTGTCTGTCCCCCCCAGAGCCCCGACCCGCAGGAAGCGGGAGGAGGAGCAGGAGGACGTGGAGGAGACGGCGCAGGAGAAGAAGCTGCGATTGGCCAAGGAGTATCTGCAACAGCTGCAGGCGCAGGGTGAGGAGGGGGGCTGGGCACCGCACTATTGTGCTGTCTTTGTGTATATCCACCTACTGACCACAATACATCTATGTATATGTTGTAGTTTACTGGGGTTATGGATGAAGCTATCCGCTGTAACCCCGGTAGTTTTCCTGTGTTTTCTTTCTTTTTTCCTTTTTGAGCCAGCAGTTCTTTCTCGTAAAAGCGATCCGAGCGGCTAATTAGCTGCTGGATTGCTTTTAGAAAAAGTGAGAGGGGTCCTCCGCTTGGGCTCACCGATTTTTACCGGCAGCGTCTGTAAACGATCCGACAGTTTGTTCCTTTCTGACCAGCCGTGCACAGAGACCAGATCATCTCTGATCACCTCTATGATCTAGGAGGACCCGAGCGGCGTGATGACATCACTTCGAGTCTAGAATGGAAGTAACCCTTCCCTTTTTTTTTTTTTTTTTTTTGCAAAAGGATCAAATTTTTTTTTTTCTTTTTTTGGACTTTTACTGAGAGATTTGAGGTCTTTGACACCAGATCTCACCATAAACAGGATTCCTTATTTCTATTACAAGTGATGTTTACAAAATAATAATAATAAAATGACAATATAAGGAAAAAAATAATGAAATGTTTGCTTTTTGTAGCTGCTTACTTTTTTTTTTACTTTGTCACTTGCATTCCCATGGATCATGCTTTACTATTGGACATAGTGTGGTGTGTTTTTTTTTTTTTTTTTTTCTGGCATGTAAATACCTTTTTTTTTAATCTGGGGTTTCACCCGCACTTCTGGCATTTCCCCGCCTAGGGGATTACGTTACTAGGCGATTCACAAGGGCTCCTGGGATAGCGGCGTCATGTATCTCAGGAGTCCTTGTAAATCACCTACTGACGAAATCTCACATTATTTCCAGACAGTAAATGACGTGAACGTGTCTGATTGACAGACTGCTATAGCAATGGGGCGGGAACTTCCGCCGACATTGCTATGGCAACCTGTCAGGAAAACAGAGAGCCGTGCAGCGGCATTACTGCGCATGCACGGAATTGGGAGGAAATCCCAGAAATGAAGACTGGACGGCTAACAGATGCCCACAGCTTCAATGGAACCCGCATGGTTCCGAGATCAGTAGGTACAAAACTATTTTTAAAGAAAGTAAAGTTGCAACAAATATGGCTTGTTGCAATTGTTACTGTACATGTTTGGACAAATGCAGAATGTTTGGGGGATGGGAACTCGGCTTTAAGTGTAAATAATGACATCTGAATGTTTTCTGTCCTTCAGAGGAGGAGGGGTTGGAGGACGAGGGTCTGGACGCCGTAGCCAGCCGCTTACAGGAGGATGTGGTGAGTGTGCTGGTGGTGGTGGTGGGGGTGGGGGGGGCGTCATATGGGGTCTGTTCATGGTAATTTGTTAATTTAGGGCTGAGTGACCGATTCTCTTGATAGGGCTGCGGGTGACAGCTGGAGTCTAATTCCTTTTGTAAGCTCTATAGCTATATGTCAGAGCTTACACACGAGCTTCTCTTCCCCCACATGACTGTATTTAGCTTTGGTGATTGGCTACTCTGGCTTGAAGTGGTAAAAGGTCACCAATAGCTGGAAGTACTGGGGGTCTCCAGAGGTTCCAATAGATGGGGGGGCACAAGAAAAGCAAGGATTGGAAGGAGGGGGTGTTAATTGGAGAACCTGTCACCTCTCCCTGGTTAGGCGATGGATTCATTCCCTTTAACTGCCTTTATTTGATGATTTAATTTTAGTGAATAAATCAAAGCAAGGTCATTGTGAAAACTGATACAAAAATTAATCTAGTTATGGAGGTAATTATTATATTAGGGAGGGATTATTTCCAGTAAGAGTGGTTAAGCTATAGAGTGTCTGTCGTATAACATGAGATTTAAAAAAAAGACTGAAGTCATGATCTGAAAAGTGATCAACGCGCAAAAAAAAAAAAAAAAAACAAGCCTAAAGTCAGGTGCGTCAGTAATCATTGATGTTTGTTTTTTTTATTCTTCTCTGCAGCTTGAACAGCGGGGGAGACTTCAGCGCAAACTCGCCAAAGAGGTAAAATGACTTCATTGTACTGCAGTGTTTCATTCCATAGCTCTGACATATACCGCAGTGCTGTACAGAGAACACTGAGCCAGTCACATCTGTCTCTGTACCAGAGGAGCTTACACTCTAATGTCCCCTCCCCCCCGTCACACACTATTATTATTATTATTATTATACATTTATATAGCTCTGACATATACCGCAGTGCTGTACAGAGAACACCGAGCCAATCACATCAGTCTCTGTACCGGAGGAGCTTACACTCTAATTCTGTATTTCCTCTCTGGCTCCGCCCCCCCAGTTGCTGCCTCCAGATCCTTCAGAGGTCCGCCTCCTCCGCGGTCACCAGCTCCCCATCACCTGTATTGTCATCACTCCGGACGATCAGCACGTCTTCTCCGCCTCTAAGGATTGCTCCATCATCAAATGTGAGTTGCGGGAATGTATTTCTTTATTTTTCTACAAAGGTGGACTGAGCCTTTTAAGCTGGGAGGAGCTGAGTGGCGGGTCGGGATTGGGTGGAGCAATATGGAGACCTGAAATGGAGCGGCGTTATAGTTTTGCTCGTTGGATCCTGATAATGATGAGCTGTCATTGATAGTGGTCTTTGTTCCTGCAGGGTCAGTGAGCGATGGGAAGAAGGTGCACAAGATTCCCGGCGGGCGGAAGGGCTGCGAACAGACACACGTGGGGCACACGGCGCACGTCCTGTGCATGGCGGTGTCATCGGATGGGAAGTACTTGGTGAGAACTATGAGGAGGAAAATAATGTGGTGTTTTTGTTGTTGATTATCAATAAAAATAATACTGTATTTTATTATAACTATTTTAAAATATTTTTTTTATCTATTTAATAATGAAATATAGTATTTTATTGTATTAAAATATTTTTTGTTCCTAGAATTAATATAATAAAATAATACTGTATTTTATTATGACTATAATAAGATAAAATAACGTACTATATTTGTTTTTTGTTTTTTTTATCGTTATACTATTTTAAGTGCACAAGTATCGGTACTCGTGCAAATGCACTGATACCTGAAACCGATAATTTCAGGCTCTGTTCTTTGAGCTGTCAGTGAGATTCCTCTGTTGACAGCTGAAGTGTTAAAGAAGTCCGGTAATTGGAGCTGTCAAAAAAAAAAAAAAAGAAGCAGCCACCGAAACACTAACATAAAAAGAAACATTGTTTCTTTTTGTATCTTTTTGTTTCTTCTTCTGCAGATCAAAGGGATGAACAAATGTTCCTCTGTTTAACCCCTTATTAACCTTTAATTTACTCTAATCAGCCTTAATTAAAGTGCTTGTAAGGGTTAGTTTTTTTTTTTTGTTTTGTTTTTTTTTTGTTTTTTTTTTTTTAAATAACAAAACATACCGTATATACTCGAGTATAAGTCGAAATTTTCAGCCCTTTTTTTTTTGGGCTGAAAGTGCCCCCCTCGACTTATACTCGAGTCACCGCCGTCTGCCTACATGAACAGCGTGTCATGCAGGCAGACGGCGGCCGGCGTGTGATGATACCATTCGGAGGCTATTCCAGCTTTCAAAAGCCGCGCCTCCTCCCCGTCTGTGATAGGCTGAACACTCCATTTCCCAGCAGTCAGTGTACAGCCTATCATGGACATTCTCTCATCCTCGTCCGTGGTATGAGAATGAGAGAATGTCTGTGATAGGCTGAGTGTTCTGCCTATTACAGACGAGGAGGAGGCGTGGCTTTTGAACAGTGGAATGGCCACCGAAGTGTATTATCACGCTGATCGGAGGATGGAGATCGCCACAAGGAGGATGCACAGGACGCAGGGACACATGCACAGGATACCTCCACAGGACACAGGGACACCTGCACAGGACACAGGGACACCTGCACAGGACACAGGGACACCTGCACAGGACACAGGGACACCTGCACAGGACACAGGGACACCTGCACAGAACACAGGGACACCTGCACAGGATACATGTACAGGACACTTTTTTTTGTTTTTTGTTTTGTTGTGTTTTTTTGTTTACGTCTATTTTATAAATGATAAACAATTAAAACTAGTATTTTTACACAAAATATATATAATTTACACATTTCAGAGTGAAAAAGCGTGAAATAAAAAAAAAAAACAATTTTATTTAATTGATAAATAACTTTTAATGCTTTTTGTACCATTGCTGACAGCTGAAATGAAAACAAAACTGTTGCACTAGGTATCATTGCGATTACAAAAAAAAAAAGCATTGATGCAGCCCTACTTTTAATATAATCGTGTATGTTAAATATTTTTTTTGTTCCTGTAATTAATAATAAAATGATATATTAATAAAAATAATGCTGTATTTTAGTATGATGAAATAACATACTAAATTAAAATATTTTATCTATTTTATTGTATTTAAATATTTTTTCTACCGTGTTTCCCCGAAAGTAAGACAGTGTCTTACTTTCTTTTTATCCCTAAAAGCCCCACTATGTCTTACTTTCGGGGTATGTCTTATATTGGGAAAAAAAAAAATTTTTTATTCTTTATTGCAATATGTGTTTTTTTTTTTTTTTTTTTTGTTTTTTTTTTAATCAGCCCTGTTGGGGGGCTTTGGTGAGATATCAGGGGTCTTAACAGACCTCTGATATCTCCCCCTTGAGACAGAGAAAGAGACAGAGGATAGAGATTCCCCAGTCCCTTTCTCTGCAGCGTCAGCTGCACTGAGAATGAAAGGAGAGAAGACAGCGGCTCCTCTCCATTCATAAACTGACACATTGTAATCACAGGAGATTACAATGTTTCAGTTATGTGAATGGACAGAGTCAGCTGACTCTGTCTATTCACAAGGGAAGGAGGGGGAGGACGGAGGAACGGAGGGGGAGAACGGAGGGGGACAGAGAAGGAGGGGAGAACGGAGGGGACAGCGGGGAGGCACAGAGGAGGAAAGCGGAACGGAGGGGGAGAACGGAGGGGGACAGAGAAGGAGGGGTACCGCACTTCACTGCAGGCAAATCCCCCCGTGTTTCCCCGAAAGTAAGACATATGTCTTACTTTCGGGGTATGGCTTATATTAGCTGACCCCTCTGAAACTCCCGATACGTCTTACAATCGGGGGTGTCTTACTATCGGGGAAACACGGTATAATATAATTATTCTTTATATTGTAAAAAGAACAATAATATTTAAATAGAATAAACCAATTTAAAGTTTTACTATATTTAAAGTAATATAATGGTAAAATAATAATTACTGTATTAGTCATAACAATATTTTTATTGATCTTAATCATCTTATTAATAATAATAATAATACGTTGTCACCAATCAATAGCTGATGTGCTTTTTGTTCTCCTGCAGGCCTCCGGTGATCAGAATAAACTGATCTTCATCTGGAACGCAGAAACTTGCCAGAATCTTCACAAGTTCCAGGGACACCGAGGAGCCGTGTCTGTGAGTCACTTACCGGGTCACTTACCTTCTCCTCCTCCTCTATGTAAAGCTCTCTATAGTTCAGTATTTACAAAGTCATGACTTTTTTATATCCAGTGTAATGACCTGCAATCTATCTTGATACGGCATTGCTAGACACAAGGTGAAAGTTAAAATCAGGCTTGCAGTCAAAGTCGCTGGTGATAGGGGGAGGGGTCAGGGTGGGTGTCCTTGGCATAACTGTGGTCCATAGAATGAGGGATGTTTTTGAGCATTTGGCAGTCTCACTATTGGAAATCATGGGGCCCTGTACAGTCTACCTGACCGGGCCCCTTCCCTCAACCATACCCCCCAAGCCCCCCCCCCGGCCGAGACAATAGTACTGTCTAGTTCGCTGTCAGCGGCCTCGGTAGAGTCACCACCTCATTGATGGCGAGGAGCGGTGCAGATGCTGGCTGACTCCAAGAAGCCCGTCCACCACAGGTGGTCATGTGCTGCTCCTCATCCTCCATGCTGGGGAACCCTCCGCTGACACCTCACCTGAGCGACTTTCCACGCTACTGCCCGATGTGATGAGCTGCCATTTTTCAGTTGTGGGTACTGCAAATCGAAGGGCAACTCTGCTAACCCAACAGCGCCTGGGTACAGCAGGGGAGTACCTCCCTCTATTGGCAGCCCTGGGAATAATACATTGGTAAGGGCATTGTGAGATCTCTACATCTGCTAACCCGATGGGGCCAAGGGAGTTCTGCCCTGTACAGGAGTGCCTCCCCCCTCCTAATGGCAGCCCTGGGGTTACTACAGTGGTAGCTCCACCTGCTAACCCATTGGGGCCAAGGCCTGGCATGGGAGTACTGCCCTGTACAGGAGTTCCCTCCCCCTATTGGCAGCCCTGGGAATAATACATTGGTAAGGGCATTGTGAGATCTCTACATCTGCTAACCTGATGGGGCCTAGGGAGTTCTGCCCTGTACAGGAGTGCCTCCCCCCTCCTAATGGCAGCCCTGGGGTTACTACAGTGGTAGCTCCACCTGCTAACCCATTGGGGCCAAGGCCTGGCATGGGAGTACTGCCCTGTACAGGAGTGCCCTCCCCCTATTGGCAGTACTGGGGATAAATACAGTGGTAGCTCCATCTGCTAACCCAATGGGGTCAAGGCCTGGCATGGGAGTACTGCCCCCCCCCCCCCCTTATTGGCAGTCCTGGGGATAATACAGTGGTAAAGGCATTGTAAGATCTCTCCATCCGCTAACCCAATGGGGTCAAGGTCTGGCATCAGAGTACTCCCACACCCCCCCCCCCCTTATTGGCAGTGCTGGGGATAATTCAATGGTAGCTCCATCTGCTAACCCAATGGTGCCAAGGCCTGGCATGGGAGTGCTGCCCTGTACAGGAGTGCCCTCCCCCTGTTGGCTGCATTGGGGTTGATACAGTGATAAGGGCATTGTAAGATCTCTACATCTGCTAACCCAATGGGGCCAAGGCCTGGCATGGGAGGACTGCCCTGTACAGGAGTGCCCTCCCCTGTTGGCACACCTGGGGATAATAGTGGTGAGGGTGTTGTAAGATCTCTCCATCTACTGTCCAGAGTTGACCTTTAAATCCTCCCTTCTTTGCCCTCCACAGGGACTCTCCTTCCAGAAAGGGACTTACCAGCTGTTCAGCGCCTCCCATGACCGCTCCATCAAAGTCTGGAATGTGGCGGAGAACTCCTACATAGAGACCCTGTAAGTGATGCGATTCGATGCTTTTACAGCCTGCTGTTCTGCATGTTGTCCTGGACCGTCTGCTGCTACACCAGGGAGCCAATTATAATAACGGCAAAGCCGAAAATCCCAATAGAGTCCCGCACCGGCTCTGCCCCACGGTCTCGGTATATAGGATGTATACAGGGAAGTGTGTGATTGGCTCAGTAGTTGGAGTTTTTATGCTCTCCGGTGTTCAGTCCACAAACACATCGGCGGGGTTATAGACTTCTACCAATGTCGGCTCTTTAGAATTGTCCCGGCAAGGACATTAGAGTGTAAGCTCCTCTGTGATACAGCTCTGAGCTATACAGAAAAGCCTGCATGTCTCCTGTAGAGCACTGTGGTATATGTCAGCGCTATATACTGTAAATCAATGATGTCATCTCAAGTTCTTCCTCTTCTTCAGTTTCGGCCACCAGGATTGTATCACCGGACTGGACAGCCTGAGCCGAGAGCGCTGCGTGACGTCCGGAGGAAGAGACGGGACAGTCCGAGTGTGGAAGATCGCAGAGGAGTCGCAGCTTGTCTTCAGCGGGCAGGAGTGAGTCCGGGGGAGGGGAGGATTTCCTATATACTGAGCGATTTGTGCTGAATGGGCAGAGACACAAACTACTGGGAGGGAGTTCGCCATTGTGGGTGGGGCAGAGACACAAAATACTGCAGGAAATCTCACCGTTGTGGGAGGGGCAGAGACACAAAGTACTGCAGGAAATCTCCCCATTGTGGGAGGGGCAGAGACACAAACTACTGCAGGAAATCTCACCGTTGTGGGAGGGGCAGAGACACAAAGTACTGCAGGAAATCTCACCATTGTGGGAGGGGCAGAGACACAAAGTACTGCAGGAAATCTCACCATTGTGGGAGGGGCAGAGACACAAACTACTGCAGGAAATCTCACCATTGTGGGAGGGGCAGAGACACAAACTACTGCAGGAAATCTCCCCATTGTGGGAGGGGCAGAGACACAAACTACTGCAGGAGATCTCACCGTTGTGGGAGGGGCAGAGACACCAAGTACTGCAGGAAATCTCACCATTGTGGGAGGGGCAGAGACACAAACCTCTGCAGGAAATCTCCCCATTGTGGGAGGGGCAGAGACACAAACTACTGCAGGAAATCTCCCCGTTGTGGGAGGGGCAGAGACACAAACTACTGTGGGATATCTCACCATTGTGGGAGGGGCAGAGACACAAACTACTGCAGGAAATCTCCCCATGGTAGGAGGGGCAGAGACGCAGACTTTTACCATTGGGGTTGCATAGAGTCTTAATTTGTTGGGTGACTCGGCTTGCAATGTTGTGTATGTCTTTGTATATTTGCATTATTTCAATATAAAAACGTATTGGAGATGAACGGACAGAGTGGATTTAATAATCTGGATTTGTGGTTTGCAGGGGTTCTATAGATTGTATCCAGTTGATAAATGAGGAGCACATGGTATCCGGAGCAGATAACGGGTAGGTGGTGCTGATTTGTTGTCGAATGTCAGGTGGGGGATTCTGATATAGACTCATCTGCAATCAGTAGAAGCAGAAATGCTGACCCAGCTCCTCGGGTAATGATCTCTTATCTCCTCCCGTCTCTGTAGATCCATCGCGGTGTGGCACGTGTCGAAGAAGAAGCCCCTCGCTCGGGTGAAGTGCGCTCACGGGATGCGCGGGGACCCCGGCCTGGAGGAGCCCCATTGGATCTCAGCCGTGTCTGCAGGGCTGAACAGTGACGTGGTCGCCTCCGGTATGACTTTTTCAAGCTTTTATTCCATTTTAAGGGTCCACCAATCACAGGTGGAGTTTCCATCTTTACGATATTATACAAATATAAGGAATCCTCTGCCTCTTGCTATGGCCGGGGCGGATCCGGGAACTCTCCAATGGAGTCCCTAAAAGATCAGAGACTGACATTTCATTGGTTGGAGGAACCCTTGAAGTGGAAATCTGTACTGTAGATGGGGGGGCTTCACCAGAATCTGGGGGGGCTTCCAGCATGCTCAGCTCCATATTATGCTGGGTGGGGGGGGGAGGGGTGATGAATTGTGCAGTTTGGGGTATCCCTGCTCTTGGTGCCAAACTTTACTGGCAGGAAATGAACATTGAAGGATTGATACATTGTATCAGGAAATATATTTTATGTAATGTGTGTTCTAATCTTATCACATGGTGGACTCCTCATTGTGTCTCTCCTCCTCCCAGGATCTCATGACGGCTCCGTACGTTTGTGGCAGTGCGGGGAGGGATTCCGGGGTCTGCACCCCCTCTTCACTATTCCCCTGGTAAGTCACAAGAGTCGGATATGACCCCCACCTCCTAAACTGTTACTGCTGCATTCTCAGTGATGTCACCGCTCTCTAGTGATTGGATAGGCTTCATTCTCAGTGATGTCACCGCTCTCTAGTGAATGGATAGGCTGCATTCTCAGTGATGTCACCGCTCTCTAGTGATTGGATAGGCTTCATTCTCAGTGATGTCACCGCTCTCTAGTGAATGGATAGGCTGCATTCTCAATGATGTCACCGCTCTCTAGTGATTGGATAGGCTGCATTCTCAGTGATGTCACCGCTCTCTAGTGATTGGATAGGCTGCATTCTCAGTGATGTCACCGCTCTCTAGTGATTGGATAGGCTGCATTCTCAGTGATGTCACTGCTCTCTAGTGAATGGATAGGCTGCATTCTCAATGATGTCACCGCTCTCTAGTGAATGGATAGGCTGCATTCTCAGTGATGTCACCGCTCTCTAGTGATTGGATAGGCTGCATTCTCAGTGATGTCACCGCTCTCTAGTGATTGGATAGGCTGCATTCTCAGTGATGTCACCGCTCTCTAGCGAATGGATAGGCTGCATTCTCAATGATGTCACCGCTCTCTAGTGATTGGATAGGCTGCATTCTCAGTGATGTCACTGCTCTCTAGTGAATGGATAGGCTGCATTCTCAATGATGTCACCGCTCTCTAGTGATTGGATAGGCTGCATTCTCAGTGAGGTCACCGCTCTCTAGTGATTGGATAGGCTGCATTCTCAGTGAGGTCACCGCTCTCTAGTGAATGGATAGGCTGCATTCTCAATGATGTCACCGCTCTCTAGTGATTGGATAGGCTGCATTCTCAGTGAGGTCACCGCTCTCTAGTGATTGGATAGGCTGCATTCTCAGTGAGGTCACCGCTCTCTAGTGAATGGATAGGCTGCATTCTCAATGATGTCACCGCTCTCTAGTGATTGGATAGGCTGCATTCTCGGTGATGTCACTGCTCTCTAGTGAATGGATAGGCTGCATTCTCAGTGATGTCACCGCTCTCTAGTGATTGGATAGGCTGCATTCTCAGTGAGGTCACCGCTCTCTAGTGAATGGATAGGCTGCATTCTCAATGATGTCACCGCTCTCTAGTGATTGGATAGGCTGCATTCTCAGTGAGGTCACCGCTCTCTAGTGATTGGATAGGCTGCATTCTCAGTGAGGTCACCGCTCTCTAGTGAATGGATAGGCTGCATTCTCAATGATGTCACCGCTCTCTAGTGATTGGATAGGCTGCATTCTCAGTGATGTCACCGTGTTTATAGTAGATTCTCCCACTGAAAAGTCTGTTCTGAGTTTTTGGAATCATTTTTTAATGGTAGACTTTTTTTTTTTTTTTTTCCCCTCGCTCAGGTCGGGTTTGTGAATTGTCTCCAGTTCTCGAGTATGGCGGACTTTCTGGTCGCTGGAGTCGGCCAAGAACACAGGTGAGATGATTTCATTTCTTCTAGTCATTACTGAAGATCATAATGTACACTTACTAAATCTGGTGCAGCTCTGCATAGAAACCAATCGGCTTTCAGGTTTTTATTGTCAAAGCTTAACTGAAGAAGCTGAAGTTAGAAGCTGATTGGCTCCCATGCACAGCCGCACCAGATTCTGAGTGCTCCAGTTTTTAGTAAATCTCCCCGTTGGAGTCCTTGTCGGTGTGAATTGGTCCCCATTGAGGTGCCTCTGCAGGCCATTAAACCCGATGTACCAACAGAAATGACTTACTTGGAGGTCCCCTTTATAGGAGGAGCCATGAGAAGAACAGACAACTCGGGGGCCCTTTTATGGGTGGATCATATTGCATCAGTTACTTTTTTGTTTTTTGTTATTTTGAATTTCTACTAAACATTTTACATTATTTAAAAACTTGGTGGGTTAAAAAAAAAAAAAATCCTACAGGACAATTCATTGCTGTCATTTACCATAACCCCAATCCCTTGCCAGTACTAAAAACCAAGCCATACAGGTGCCCCCTGGGAAGGCTATCAGAGAGATCTTGCTTCTCTCATGGAAGGTGGTGGTAGGAGTGAAAGTATATTTTATTTATATATCTCTCTATCTATAGATAGAGATATATATATATATATATATATATATATATATATATATATATATATATATATATATCTCTATCAAATGGTTGGTTTTATCAGGTTCTTTTGATTTGGGTTCTTTTGTTTTAAGGCTTTCTCTTCTTTTTATTTTTTTTTTATTTTTTTCTGGTTTGTGTTTTTCGGTTTGTTTGGTGTTTCTTTCTTTTTATTTCTTTTTTTTTTTTTTTTTTCTTCTTTGTTCTTCCTAGTAATTTTTTTTTTTTTTATTATTATTTTTTTTTTTTTCTGCATGTCAGTGCAGTGGGTTTTTTTTTTTTTTTATACCCCTTTCACACTGAGGTGCTTTATCCGGCGCTTTCACGCTAAAAAAAAAAAAAAGTGTCTGAAAAGCTTACGAAAACGTATTTCCGTTAAAATCAATGAATGCTTTCACACTGGGGCTGTGCGCTGGCAGGGCAGTGAAAAAAAAACGCTCCTCTCCATTGAAATGAATGGAAAGCTCTTCAAAAGCGCTCCCAGTGTTTTCCTGGCAGTTTAGAAGCTCCTCAGTGTGAAAGGGGCCTTAAGGTTTGCATTTAGATGCAATTCACTAAACCTAATATCTCACACACAAGCAGTAAATCAGTACAGTATTCTGTGGGTGACTGTTGGTATCCTTGGAGCTTCTCATGCTGAAGAGCGGAGTGGCTTCAGGGCTGCAGACAACAATAACAAGTGACAGATGTTTGGTCAGATCTGACACATTGCAGAGTGCTAGGGTTTGTATTTTCTACTCATTGTACTCACACATCGCTTTGTTGGTTTTCCTTCCCTCCGGCAGACTCGGGCGTTGGTGGAGGGTAAAAGAAGCCAGAAACGGGTTGTACATCATTCCCTTCAAGAGGAAGCAGCCGCACAGTGAAGGATCCTGAGATTTCAGATGTCGGACGTTCTATTTTCCTTGTTCAGATGTTTAATATTCAGATTTGTATTGCATAAAAAGGTTTTTTTTGTAAAAGTGAACATCGGCGTGCCGTCTCCTCCCTCCGCCAACATCCTGTAAATTGGGGGGGCCTACGCAGGAGGGGGAGCTGTCTGTAGCAGCAGATAGCGGGGTGCTGCCATTGTATGAAGCCACACCAAGAAGGACAGAGCAGAGCCGGAGAGGAATGAATGAAGTGCGATTGAATTTTTTGTCGGGATGAAATGAATGAATGCAGCAGCAGCAAGTCTCATCCGCTTTCTTCTTGCCGTCCTCTATGGGTGCCGGATTCATTTCTGCCAATTGGTCTGTTCTGTGCTGCGTTGCTGTCTATTGGGGCGTCTGTGCTAATGTTCATGGGCCCCGGTGGAGTTGCTCCCCCCCCCCCCCCGATCCCCATGCAATAGAAATATAGATTCATGCACATCAGTAAACACCTTCCAGAAAAAAAAAAAAAAATTTTGAGAAACTTACATTTGTTAGTTGGTTACAATACCTTGTCTTCTTTGGCACTGGTGATGAAGCCAGGACCTCACAGGTGCCCGTGGGGAAGGTTATATTACCAGTGCCCTTCAGGAAGATCTCATTTATCTCTTGTGAGATATTGGGGAAGGTGGAGGGCGTTAAAGGTTGTGTGTGTATGTATATGTGTGTGTGTGTATGTATGTGTGTATATGTATGTGTGTGTGTATATATATATAAATATATAAATTTTGCAGGGCTTGACAAACCCCGGGCGCCAGGTCGCATTTGCGACTGGAACTAGCGACCTGGGGCGGCACAGCTGGGGTATCCTGTGTCCGTTCGACACCCCCCCCTCCCGTCGCGATCGCGTTGGGCCGCGCCGGTAATTGAGGCCGCGGCTTTGCGGCCTACTGCAGTCCTATGGTTCCTTCTGCAAACGGGCGCCCTCTGGTGGTGGCCGTTGGTATGACAAGACATCCACCAATGCTAATGGAGCTTTCCCTACCTGTTTTCACTGCCTGCTCATCTCCTTCCCTTTACTTAGAACCCCCAAACATTATATATATTCTTTATTCTAACACCCTAGAGAATAAAATGGCGGTCATTGCAATACTTTCTGACAAACCGTATTTGCGCAGCAGACTTACAAGCGCACTTTTTTGGGAAAAAATACTTTTTTTAATTAAAAAATAAGAAAACAGTAAAGTTAGCCCAATTTATTTTATATTGTGAAAGGTAATGTTATGCCGAGTAAATTAATTCCCAACATGTCACGCTTCAAAATTTCGTCCGCTCGTGGAATGGCGACAAACTTTAAAATTTCCATAGGCGACGTTTAAAAAATTCTACAGGTTGCATGTTTTGAGTTACAGAGGAGGTCTAGGACTAGAATTATTGCTCTCACTCTAACGATCGTGGCGATACCTCACGTGTGGTTTGAACACCGCTTTCATATGCGGGCGCTACTCACATATGCGTTCGCTTCTGCAAGCGAGCTTGGCGGGACGGGGCGCGTTTAAAAAAAAAAAAAATTTTCTTATATATTTTACTTTTTATTTTTACACTGTTTAAAAAAAAAAAAAAATTGTGTCACTTTTATTTCTATTACAAGGGATGGGGCACATTTAAAAAAAATTTTTTTTTTCTTATTTATTAACTTTTTTTTTCACTGTTCTTTAAAAAAAAAAAAAAGTCACTTTTATTCCTATTACAAGGAATGTAAACATCCCTTGTAATAGAAAAAAAGCATGACAGGACCTCTTAAATATGAGATCCGGGGGTCAAAAAGACCTCACATCTCATATTTACACTAAAATGCATAAAAAAAAAAAAAAAAATTGTCATTTGAAAAAAAATAAAAAGTCCCTTTTAAGAGCTATGGGTGGAATGACTTGGAGATGGGCAGGGGGGCCCTCATCTTCCTCTCACTCGTCTCCATGTCAGGACAGGGACAGATCCGGACCGACGGCCACGGTAAGCGGTGAAGGGCACCGGAGCGCGGCGGTAGGGGGGCCCTCTCCAGCCGCCGATAAAAGTGATCTCGCTGCGAATCTGCTGCAGAGACCACTTTTATCTGAAAGAGAACCGCTGGCTCTTGAAGAAGATACTGGGGTTATGGAGCTAGCTGCTACCATAAGAACGGTATTTCTCTTCAAAGACAGGACGTATATATTCATCCTGCGGGAAGGAAGTGGTTAATTTAAAATGAATGTATTATTTGTCATCTCCCTGCTTGGCCCCTTTCACTCGGGCTGTCTGATCAGGTTCGCCTGTCAGTTTTTCAGGTGGACCTGATTGGATCCTTAGCGTGAATATGGCAGTCTTATGTCCCTGCATGGCAGGAAATAAAAGCAGTCACATTCGTTCTAGTCGTCTCTGTGTAAATTTAAGATTGGTTTATTTTTAAATTGAAAATAAAGCTTTGTCGGTCGTTTAAAAAAAAAAAAAAAAAAAAACTGGCTCCTAACTTTTTTAGCTGGCTCCTAGAGTCCAAGCAAATTTGTCAAACCCTGATATATTGTGTGTGTGTGTGTGTGTGTGTGTGTCTTGCTTCCGACACTGTGATTGGCCGGAGCCACGATGATGTCCCCTCCCGCTCATGTACGCGGGAGCCACCATTCACGGCACAGGGCTTGGAAAGGAACGGTGGCCGTTCCTTCAGAGCGCATGCCCCAGTGATGTCACCGGCTGCATGTAATGTAAATCTCTCCTTAACGGTACACGTTTTAGGAGATATTTGCACTACCTCCTAGGTAAGCCTTACTTTAGAGTTACCTTACAGGTCAGCTGAGGAAGTTTACTTCCTCTTTAAGTGTTCCATGAGCAACATCAGGCGCGTGACACTTGTGCTTTATTTGCTGTACGACATTACACCGGTCTGTTTTAAAAAAACAAAAACTGTTGTTGCTGTCTGTCCCCCCCGGTTTGAATCGCCCTCTTTCTTCTGGGACAATCCAAAAATGTTAGTGGTCACCAGAGCTATAGGTGGGGGTACATCTATTTGGGGGCGGTGCACCTGTTTCAGGAAAATTGTCCCCACTTTGCAAGGATTCCATCTCGCTTTTTGTTGCGTCTTCAGTAAGTTTATTCCCCTCCATGGCACACAGATTTAACCCTTTCCTATGCTATATGTAGAAAGTCTGGTCTAAACCTACAGTTGAAATCGTAAGGTGTAATATTTAATGTGTCCACTAGATGTCTCCCTTCCCCCAGAACTGAGTACACCTGAGCTGTGTCCATAAACCTATCACTGCCAAACCGTGCTTTCTTTCTTTCCCGATCTTTCCACCTACCCCTCTTTCTTTCTTTCTTTCTTTCTTTCTTTCTTTCTTTCTTTCTTTCTTTCTTTCTTTCTTTCTTTCTTTCTTTCTTTCTTTCTTTCTTTCTTTCTTTCTTTCTTTCTTTCTTTCTTTCTTTCTTTCTTTCTTTCTTTCTTTCTTTCTTTCTTTCTCCACACAGTGAAATGCACATTTTTTTTCATAAAAGAAAATTAATGAAAATGCAGCTCTGTAATTTTCTGTAAAATGCAATATGGCCACCTGGAGGCGCTCTGTATACAGGGTGCCCCCCAGAAACATAATTTCCTGCTTGTGTGATTGGCTCACTGATTTTCCCAGAAGTCTATACTGAGATACAAGTCAGATTTCAGGCATCTCTTGCAACAAAAATATAATTTTTGGTGAGATACTCCCAATAGGAAATCAGGTCTAAAGGGGTGCAGACCCTGCCAGTTTCCCCATTAGAGCCCTGCAAGAAGCGCAGCAGCTGACTGATAATTATGAAGCCACTCCCATTAGATTACCTTACCACATGGACGCAAACACACACGGATTTCTTCAGAATAACAAAAGGTCGGAATCTGCAAGAAAGTTTGTTATAAGCCCTGCAATGTACAGAGATCAACCAGAGGGGGCAGTTTTTTTTTTTTTTCCATTAACAAAAGTGGAGTTATGCAAAAAGTAATTTCAAATACAAGCAGTGTAACTGAATGGGACCTGGCATCAGTCACTTGCAATCCGTCTATAGCAGGGCTGAAGCGTGAGAGAAAGAAGCAGCACAGGAAGTCAATCAATGCTAATAGGAGGTGAGAGCAGAGATGAGCTCATCATTTTTCTGCTTCTCCTTTCACTGTCCAGTCACAGGCTGAGGGCAGATCCAGGGCAACCTGGGCTCAGGGAAAGTATGTGGAATGATGCTGGCGGTCAGACTGAGGACATCTAGTGGCAGAGAAGAGTAATGCGGTAGAAATCTCCAAATGAATCTTTTAATGGTGCTGTTCATTTTTATCTTTTAATTTTTCGACAACGTTCTGCTTTAGCAATGAATGGGGGGGGGGGGGTCGGTATTTATATATATTAGTGGATGCCGACAGGAACTGCTTCTTCGTCAGTTTAAACTTCACACAACAAACTGCAAAGAGAGGGAGGATCGGTAAGGAGCCAATCACTGTGCGGCGGGACCAAGCAGGAAGCTCAGCCTGGATATGGACTGAACAAATAGGTCTGCAATCTTTGCAAATTTATTAAAGATAAAAAATGAAAAATTCCCATGTAAGTATCACAGGCTCCTCCCACGTACATAAGTATCACAGGCTCCTCCCACGTACATAAGTATCACAGGCTCCTCCCACGTACATAAGTATCACAGGCTCCTCCCACGTACATAAGTATCACAGGCTCCTCCCATGTAAGTATTCACAGGCTCCTCCCATGACACTCAGAATTGAGCTCAGGTGCCTCCTGTTTCCGCTGATCATCCTTCAGATGTTTCTACAACTTGATTGGAGTCCACCTGTGGTAAATTCAGTTGATTAGACATGATTTGGAAAGGCACACACCTGTCTATATGAGGTCCCACAGTTAAAGTCCACCCTGAAAAAAAAAATTCCTCAAAAAAAATTCCTAAAAAAAAAAAATGGAGGAAAAGAAAAAAAATTTTTTTACTTACGTGAAATGGCTGTTGCTAGGCAGTCTTCCTAATCTGCCTCTTCCTACGCCGCGGTGATGTTGTCTTCTCCTCCCCGCGTTATCTTCCGGGGAATGGGGCACAGTGTGTTATGGGAACTGAGCACTGCGTAAGACTCCACTGCCTGTTTCCCTTAGTTAGGATGGCGGTGCCAGGAGCCGAGGGATGGGTCGGCCGACATCGCGGGCACCCAGGACAGGTAGGTACTTATTTAAAGTCAGCAGCTACAGTGTTTGTAGCTGCTGACTTTTAATTTTTTTTTTTTTTCGGAATCCCGCTTTAACAGTGCATGTCAGAGCGCAAACCAAACCATGAAGTCCAAGGAATGTCTGTAGACCTCCAAGACAGGATTGTATGGAGGCACAGATCGGGGGAAGGGTGCAGAAACATTTCTGCAGCATTGAAGGCCCCAATGAGCACAGTGGCCTCCATCATCCATGGAGAGCGGGCCGCCCGGCCAAACTGAGCAATCGGGGGAGAAGGGCCTTAGTCAGGGAGGTGACCAAGAACCTGGTCACTCTGACAGAGCTCCAGTGTTTCTCTGTGGAGAGAGGAGAACCTTCCAGAAGAACAACCATCTCTGCACTACTCCACCAATCAGGCCTGCATGGTAGAGTGACCAGACGGAAGCCACTCCTCAGTAAAAGGCACATGACGGCCTGCCTGGAGTTTGCCAAAAGGCACCTGAAGAACTCTCAGACCTTGAGAAACAAAATTCTCTGGTCTGATGAAACAAAGATTGAACTCTTTGACCTGAATGGCAAGCGTCATGTCTGGAGGAAACCAGGCACCACTCTTCACCTGGCCAATGCCATCCCTACAGTGAAGCATGGTGGTGGCAGCATCATACTGTGGGAATGGTTTTCAGCGACAGGAACTGGGAGACTAGTCAGGATCGAGGGAAAGATGAACGCAGTAACGTATAGGGACATCCTTGCTGAAAACCTGCTCTAGAGTGCTCTGGACCTCAGACTGGGGCGAAGGTTCATCTTTCAACAGGGCAACGACCCTAAGCACACAGCCAATATAACAAAGGAGTGGCTACGGGACAACCCTGTGAATGTCCTTGAGTGGCCCAGCCAGAGCCCAGACTTGATCCCGATTGAACATCTCTGGAGAGATCTGAAAATGGCTGTGCACCGACACTCCCCGTCCAACCTGATGGAGCTTGAGAGGTCCTACAAAGAAGAATGTGAGAAACTGCCCAAAAATAGGTGTGCCAAGCTTGTAGCATCATACTCAACAAGACTTGAGGCTGTAATTGGTGCCAAAGGAGCTTCACCAAAGTATTGAGCAAAGGCTGTGATACTTATGTACATGGGAGGAGCCTGTGATACTTATTTACATGGGAGGAGCCTGTGATATTTATTTACATGGGAGGAGCCTGTCATACTTATGTACATGGGATTGTTTTTGTTTTTTATTTTTAATAAATTTGCAAAGATTTCAAACAAACTTCTTTTTTGTTGTCATTATGGGGGATTGTTTGTAGAATTTTGAGGAAAATAATGAATTTTATCCATTTTGGAATAAGGCTGTAACATAACAAAATGTGGAAAAAGTGAAGCGCTGTGAATACTTTATGAAAGCACTGTATGTATTGAAAAGCTGTATGTTTGAGTGGCGGAATGCGGCTACGAAGGTCTTTTGTTCCCAGGGAGAGAGCCAGTGACTAATGGACCCGCTAAGTCCCTTCGATAATACCAAAGATGGGAACACAAAGACTTGGAGATAATTCCGCTCGTAGCGGGAATGTGACCTGAAGCCAAAGAGTGAGCAGAGGGCGCCAGAAGCAACCATCGCCGCTCTGGAGGAGCTGCTGCCGCTGTGTGACCTACATCCAGCGAGGAACTAGAAGAGGGATTCAGTTACCAATTTCAAAGAGAGATCTTTTTGTTTTAAAATCACAACCAGTTCGTGTTTCCCCCCCCATGGTTCTCTCTGGTAGGACAAAGTCAAAAAGTAGATAAACCCAACATGTCTGTGAAGGATCACCTGTATGCAGGTGATGGGATATCTAGTAGTAGGTAGTCACGTCCTACTGGACCTGCTTCGTAATGTTTCAAAACATTCCGTAGACACTGTGCCATTTCTTCAGGCTGCCAGAAGACCATTAGAAATAATTTGTTATGGGCTCCAGGCGACCATTTTAGGAGGATGGCATCTCTTATTGGATGTCAAAAGCCTATAAGATTTGGGAAGACATGACACAGAAGTTTTTTTATAGAAGATTCTGTGTCATTCAGTGCACCCACAGTATGGGAGTAAGTCAGGCACATGATTCTCTCTGGTAGATCAAGACCAGAGTCTTGGTCTTGTCAAAGAGTGGATAAACCCAACATGTCTGTGAAGGATGTCCTATATCCAGGTGATGGGATATCTAGTAGAAGGGGGTCACTTCCAACTGGATGTGTTCCATAAGGTTGAAGATATTCTGTGGCTTCTCCAAGTCACTTGTTGAGTTCTAATGAGTATCGGGAAGATGCCCCAACATTTTTATCCACATGGGTTACCTCAACACCTTCATCCAATCACCATGGAATGTGTCAAGGCAGATGTTGATTGTCCAAGAACAGGAAGGGAGGTGTGAAAGTGGTGGAACCACCCTGTTCTAGTTACATCATCTCATCCATGGCGCCCAACATAAGAGGGGATCTTCTGCAGGTCAAAGTGGCTGAAGAGTGAGCGGGTGATGTAGCGACCACCAGCTGTAAAACGGAAGGACTTCAAGGCAAGAAATATGTCGCGGGCACACCAGGGAATTCCATAAAAGTGTCCAGCTATCTTCTGCTGTGATGTGATCACTCAATAAAGCGTTGACCCTTTTATAGAGTTCCCTTGTGCTGGTGACATGTTTCTTGCCTTCTACAGGTCAAGACTTGTTTTTCCTACAACCTAAGCAAAAAGGACGTTTCTTGAGGAAAGCAAGGTGCATATTTTGGACAGAGAGGTAAACTGGTTGGCAAAAGGTGAAAGAGACCATCAAAGCCAAACTGGAAAAATCATCCATGAACATGGGTGGGGGACTTGCTACACCATCTGTCTTCCACATACAATATAATTCCATTATAATATCTCTACCCCAGTTTGGGCAGGTGTTGTGCTGTAGTCTGTCCACTGACCTGAAGATGACACTGTGCCATTTGTCCCTTGTTATGGGCTCCAGGTGACCATCTTAGGGAGGATGGCATATTTTATTGGATGCCAAAATCCCATAAGATTTGGGTAGCCACCTTGACACAGAAGTGTTTATATTGCAGATTATGTGTCATTCAGTGCATCCACATATGGGAGTAGGTCAGGCACATGGTTCTCGCTGGTAGGTCAAAGAGTATATTTAGTAGTAGGTGGTCATTTCCAACTGGATGTGTTCTGTAATGTTGAAGACATTGCAGAGCTTCTCAAAGCTGCTTGTTCAGCTCTGTCAGGAAGATACCCCAACATTTATATCCATGTGGGTAGCCCCAACATCTTCATCCAATCACTTATGGAATGTGTCAGGGCAGGATGCGAGGTATGAAAGTGTTGGAACCACCCTGCTTTAGTTACATTATCTCATCCTTGGTGCCCAATATGGGAGGGGAATTTCTATAGGTTAAGACTTGGTTTTTCTACAACCTTAGCAAAAAGATGTTCTTTTGAGGAAAGTGAGATGCGTATTTTGGACAGAGAGGACAACTGGTTGGTTAAAGGCATGAAAGAATCCATCCAAGTCAAACTGGAACAATCATTCCTGAACATAGGTGGAGGCCTTCGACACCATCTGCCTTCTACATACTGTATAACTTGAGTGGGTATGAAAGAGCGCCCGATAACAGATGGTCCTCTCTTTTTATGGTTTAATTTAAAACGTTATTGAATATGAAAAAGGTTACAATTGGAACCAACGCGTTTCAGAGGAACAGCCTGCTCCTTCTTCAGGACTGTTGATATGACACTTTGTGGAGTGGTCACGCTTCAATGGGAGGTGAGTGAAATGGGAGGTGATTGAATGCTGTCGGCAGTACTTGCGAAGTGCTGGTGTGTTTTGGATGCAAGGCCATCATATCAACAGCCCTGAAGAAAGAGGAGGCTCATCGAGAGGGAGGATCATCTGATACCGGGCACTCTTTCATACTCACTCAAGTTATGCCAGCTGAAGCGGTGTCTCAGATATGTAGCAGCCCCAGTAGCAATGCCTACACTTGGGGGAGGGCTTTGTCAAAATAGACTCCCACCTCATTCATCGTTTCATTATCCACCAACAACCTATTAGTTGGTTCACCAGGCCAGTGCACTCTTCTATGCACCCCAGTGTAGGCAGGTGTTGGGTTGCAGTCTGTCCACTGTCCTGAAGGTGGCTCTTCAGGCCTCCCATTAGGATTAATTTATCCCCTGTCTCATGGGCTCCAGGTGACCATCTTGGGGAGGATGCCATCTCTTATTGGAAGGAAAAATCCCATGAGCCATCTTGACACAGAAGTGTTTATACAGCAGATTCTGCATCATTAGGTGCATCTACAGTGTGGGAGTATGTCAGGCACAAAGGCTGCTTGTTAGGGAGGAGCGTTTCTCTTTACAGACAATCTCTTCTGCCATCTTCATAGAACTGTCTCCAACGGCAGCCGGACCATCTGCAGGGACTCTGAGGATCACAGGGTGACCCAGTAATCTTATACCTTCTCCTAGGAAAGTTCTCCTCAGGCATTCTGTGGTCTGTAAGTTCCTGTTTTATCACCATTGGTGAAGTGTTGACCCCTCCTCCTTGGGTACAATGGTTGGGTCCTAACTACACTAGTGAACAGATGCTGAGGCATGTGACTAGAAGGATTAACACCTATGCAGACTTCAGAGGATTCTAGAATTAGAACAGGGCCATTTCACAACTTCTACTCATCCTATCATGTTCTTGGACAATCAACATCTGCCTTAACACATTCAGTGGTGATTGGATGAAGGTGTCCGTTCTACCTGTGTGGAGAGAAAAGTTGGGGGATGTTCCTGACACTCATTAGAACTGAAGAAGCACAGCCAAACCACACATGGCAAAGGATTCAGAGTAGAGAAGCACTGCAGCAAGGAGTCTGGACAGAGAGGGCAAGACGAGGTACACCATTCCGGTCGGGAGTGTGGCTGGGATCGTAATACTTCTGCCTTTTTTGCCTATTTGTCTGGTAAGGGGACAATCCCGAAGGTCCGTTTGATATTTATTCTTTGGTGATGGTTCCCGTTTTTTCACTATATCTGCATACGAGGGTCTGCCCTCTGGTAAGCAGCTCGCACTATTAGCTGTCCCAGCACCTGGTGGGAGTTCTTTTCACAATCCTTCACCTATCCTTGGAGTGCTTTACACACGCCGACTGTCCAATCATATCTGGTAAGCAGATTTTGGAAGTCGTTGCAGTTTACACTCATACTATCTATCTTCATTTTAAAAAATATATTTTTTCACCTATGTTTGCATGATTGCATGACACCTACCTCATTGTCCTAGCTACCTAGCGTAGGATTTCATATGATCACACGTGATTTAAGGGTATTTGAGTGTCACTTTCTCTTTCTGGTTTTGGCGTATTTTCTAAAACAATATTACGCTATATTTTTGTTATTTTTTTTGTATTATATCTGTGGATACACGGGACGAGGGCGCCCTTCCTGCTTCACCTGGAGTGTACATCTAAAGGCCTAGGCTGGGTTTGAGCCACTCGCCCTTTAAAGTCTTACTTTTGGTAAGCGCAATATATATTGGAGTGTTCCGCTGATTGTGTCCACTACTATTGTTTTCCTTTGGAAGAATTTTATCATCTACTGATCCTTCTTGTCAGGACTGCCATTGGGACTATTCATTTCATGTTATATGGGACTTCATAATTGGACTCTTATATCACTTATAGCGCAGTTTTCTCTCTTTTTTAATTAGAACTGAAGAAGTGTCTTGGAGAAGCTACGGAACGTCTTCACCATTACAGAACCAGTTGAATGTGACCAACTACTACTAGATATGAAAACCCAATTTCTGTCTGTGAGTATGTCTGGCAGCATGTCTCACTCGTACAAAAAAGCACTTGTGGGTTTAACCAATCTTGTTTTCTTTTGTACAATTTTCCTTTAAGGGGGCGTGGCAAGGGGTGTGTCCTATGCCTGCATACTTTTGCTGATAGGTGTCCCTCATTCCCATCTCAAAAAGTTGGGAGGTATGGGTAGTGGGGGGAGGGGGTGGGGCTGACCCAACTGACCAACTGGGGGGGGGGGCTGTGGGTGCATTGTTTACCCGTTCCCTCAAAGTGAACCCTTCATACAGCGGCAGGAAAGTCCTTCAAAACACCGACCCCCTCAAACTACAAACAGACATTTTATTTTATTTTACATAATACTGATATGAACAGCTTGTACCGTACAAAGCGAAAGTGCTTCCAAAACGAAATTGTTGATAAAGAGACCCTGTCTGTAGGCGACGGAACACTGCAGCTTTGGCGTGACACGATATAACAATATATTCTGACTTTATCAGTAGATGTCCCATATTTCTGCTGATGTCTGGATAAGTCTCTGCAAAAATTTAGTGCAACAAAGAAAAAGAGGAGATTTTTTTGATACATTTTGCACGCTAATAATTCTGTTCTGTTCCTGGAATGGTCGATAAACACCCCCCCTCCCCCAGTCCTGGGTACCACCCACCGCCCTATATACATTAAATTGTCACATGTCACCTGCCTTTACATGCACATGAACTTTAACCACTTAAGGACCGAGTCTCTTTTGGCATTTGTTGTTTACAGGTTAAAATCATTTTTTTTTTGCTAGAAAATTACTTAGAACCCCCAAACATTATATATATATATATATATATATATATATATATATATATATATATATATATATAGTGTGTATATATATATATATATATATATTATTCTCTAGGGTTTCAGGAAAAAAAAAAAAATATATATATATATATATATATATATATTTTTTTTTTTTTTTTCAGAAACCCTAGAGAATAAAATGGCGGTCAGTGCAATACTTTATATCACACCGTATTTGGGTATTAGACTTAAAAATAAGACAACAGTTAAGTTAGCCCATTTTTTTTTTGATATTGTGAAAGATAATGTTACGCCAAGTAAATTGATACCCAACATGTCATGCTTCACCAGTTTTGAGTTACAGAGAAGGTCCTGTACTAGAATGATCGCTTTCGCTCTAACGATCGCGGCGATACCTCACGTGTGTGGTTTGAGCACCGTTTTCATATGCGGGTGCGACTTACGCATGCTTTCGCTTCTGCGTGCAAGCTCGGCGGGACGGGGCACTTTACAAATTTTTTTTTTTCTTATTTATTTTACTTTTTTATTTTTATCTTTTTATAAAAACATTTTTGAGTCACTTTTATTCCTATTGCAAGGAATGTAAACATCCCTTGTAATAGAAAAAAGCATGACAGGATCTCTTAAATATGAGATCTGGGGTGAAAAAGATTTCAGATCTCATATTTACACTTAAATGCAATAAAAATAAAAACCAAAAAAAAAAAGAAATGTCTTCTTTTTCCCCCCCAAAAAATTTCCCCTTTAAGACCATTGGGCGGAAGTGACGGTTTGACGTCGCTTCTGACATCCAATGTTATGGAGCCGAGTGGGGGGCCATCATTCCCTCACTTGGCTCCATGCCTGTCAGGGGGAAGTACACGATCGTCTCCGCCGCTACCGACACTGATATTGGACGAGAAGGTCTGGCTCGCAGTCTCTGCTCTAATTCATCCCAAAGGCGTTTTATCAAGTTCGTCCACCCAAAACTCGCTCATCCATGTCTTTATGGACCTTGCTTTGTGCACTGGTCCACATCTGGTGGAGGGGGGATTATGGTGTGGGCTTTGTTTTTCAGGGGTTGGGTTTGGCCCCTTAGTTCCAGTGAAGGGAACTCCTAAGGCGTCAGCATACCGAGACATTTTGGACTTTCATGCTCCCAACATTGTGGCTGGCCCCTTCCTGTTCCAACATGACTGCGCACCAGTGCACAAAGCAAGGTCCATAAAGACATGAATGAGCGAGTTTGGGGGTGGAGAAACTTGACTGGCCTGCACAGAGTCCCGACCTCAACCCGATAGAACACCTTTGGGATGAATTAGAGAAGAGACTCCGAGCCAGGCCTTCTCGTCCAACATCAGTGCCTGACCTCACAAATGCACTTCTGGAAGAATGGTCAAACATTCCCATAGGAACACTCCTAAACCTTGTGGACAGCGTTCCCAGAAGAGTTGAAGCTGTTATAGCTGCAAAGGGTGGGCCAACTCTATATTGAACCCTACGGACTAAGACTGAGATGCCATTAAAGTTCATGTGTGGGTAAAGGCAGGCATCCCAATACTTTTGACAATATAGTGTACTCCAGATCGGGGTTAAAATTATGGCAACTCCCATAAGCCACCCATATGACCATGGGGCAGACGAGCAGCCCGCCAGGAAACTGGCTGTTACTTTTTGTGCAATACTTGGTGGAAAAGTCTACAATCAATTTCTATATGTTTCTCCCCCCATCTGTCAGGATCAAGATAGTTTTTGTGCTTCTGAGTTTAAGGACTTTTGGATCCTGCAGATAAAGGTCCACCTAGATTGTCCCTTTTGTTGGACATAAGATCTGTCCAGTTGAGGTCCCACCACCAGGCCTGAGATGGAAATTTGGCTGAGATCTGTCCAGTTAAGGTTCCACCACCAGGCCCGAGATGGAAATTTGGCTATGAGATCTGTCCAGTTGAGGTCCCAATACCAGGCAAGAGATAGATATTTTGCCATGAGATCAATCTAGTTGAGGTCCCACTACCAAGCTTGAGATGGAAGCTTGATCATGAGATCCGTCCAGTTAAGGTCTCACCAGTGGCCTAAGATGGAAGTTTGGATAGGGGATTTGTCCATTTGAGGTCCCACCACCAGGCCAGAGATGGATATTTGGCCATGAGATCTGTCCAGTTGAGGTCCCAACGCCAAGTCCAAGATGGAAGCTTGACCATGAAATCTGTCCAGTTGATGACTCACCACGAGGCCTAAGATGGGATTTTGGACAAGGGATCTGTCCATTTCCACCAGGCCTGACACAGACATTTGGCCATAAGATCTGTCAAGTTGATATCAACAAGCTCAAGATGGAAGTTTGGCCATGAGATCTGCTCAGTTAAAGTCCCACCACCAGACCTGAGATGGAAATTTGACCATGAGATCTGCAAGCTCAACATGGAAGTTTGGCCATGAAATTTGTCGAGGAACCACCACCAGGCCTGAAATGGAAGTTTGGCCATTAGCTCTGTCCAGTTGAGGTCCCACCACCAAGCGGAAGATTGCTTTGGGCCTTTAAACACCACATAAGATCTCTCCCGTCTCATGTGTCCTTCCAATTTGCACCATACATAAAATAGCAGTAATTTCAGGACACCCTGAACCGAGTCCTTCGTGGCATAAACAGTTGCCATAACAAGATAACCAGGGAAATGCAGATACTTTGTAACACCATTAGATTTGGCAAAAACATTTTGGCTATGGGTAATTTCATCAGCGTTGATGCTTGAAATCCCCGTCTGGTCCAGCATCTCCGGAGCCATCTTGTTAAGGACTATATCTTCTACAGCTGAGTTGTTATCGTTGCATCTTGGCCCCCTGCTCTTGTCACAGGGACGATGTAGTGGAGTCCACCACCTCACGACCATTGCACACGGTGGGAACGTACTGAACGGTGGAACCTGCACAGGTAAAGAAATGGAACACGTTTCATTTTAGAGACATTTAGAGTAGAGCTAAAGGCTGCCTAAACCCACCTGGTAAGTCCTACCTCCCTATTGTTTTGATAATCCCCACATGCATGTTTTTGGAAATCACCATCGTTTTTGTGGTTTTCTGTGGTCTTTTGACCCCAAACCTCCTCCTAAACCAGCTTTTTCTCTGCAGCTGGAGGGCTTGAACACAAGGCCCGCTTGCCGAACCTGGCCCTGGCTATTGCATATGACTCTCACACCTCTCCTGCAGCTGCGGCACCCTCCTCGTACCTTGCCTAAGCAGTTGGCAGCAGAGAGGAGGACAGAACTTCTCCAAATCCTGTGCTTCTCCATGCAGCTTGAGGAGAGGCTTGTCTTTGCCCCCTCCCTCCCTCTTCCATCTCAGCAGTTGGCAGCAGAGAGGAGGACAGAACTCCTCCTACAGATCTTGCACCTCCCTGTGGAGCCGCAGCTCCCCTTCATCACCGCTTCCCCTGGTCTCGGCATTCAGCTGACTCCAGCCTCCCTCTGGTCCTGCTCCAAACCCTGCACTTTCCGCTTCCCAGCCCCGCCCTTAGCTTCTGCCCAGCAGCAGCACAAGTTAAGAGGGGTGCACTGTGGTGTAAGGGAGGATGGGGGACTCTTGACTTCTGATGGTGGGGGGCGCTCTTGACTAATGTAAGAGGGGGTGGGGTGCTCTAGTCTTACAGATACAACAAGCCCTTTGAGGACAACCATAATGCTGATGCCGCCCGCAATGAAACTGAGTTTGACACCCCTGATCCAGTTGGACTGGACTAGCGGCTGGTGGGTGTGAACTCGCATCTGATGGGTGTGAACCAGCGGCCAGTGGGCATGAACTATCTACCGACGGACAACGTCTAGAGAGATCTGGACACTGGCCTGATGACATCACTTCTGAAGGAGATTCCGAGATGAGGCTCAGGGGGCCGACGACGCTTCTGCAAATTCAGCAGCGTTGTCAGCTCTCCACACCACACACAGACTACACAGCGCCACCCGCAGGATCAACAGGTAACTACTAAACCAAAATAAATAATAAAGTTTATGGATTAGTTATTTAAAGTATCATTTGTAGCAAAAATAAAACTGAATAAACCTGGAGTTCCACTCTAATAACATTTTAGACATTTTTTTGAATCTATGTGAAAGTGATCCATCGAATTTGAATAATCATGTTCATGTGAAAGGTGTATCTCCTAAATATTGACATGAAAGGGAGGGGGGGGGGCGTTATATTTTTGCAATTTAATTACAGGTTTGCTTAAATGGAATAGTAGAGATTAGGGAAATTTGTTTTTTACTCAATTGCTGCAGTTGCCCAACCTGCTTGATGCACATATGGCCACTAGAGGGAGTAATTCAAAAGGAACAAATAATAATAATAATAATAATAATAATAATAATAATAAAAAATATATATTTATATATATCTATATATAGATATATAGATATATATAGATATATATCTATATATATAGATATATATAGATATATAAAATTTTATTTTATTTTTATATATATTTTTATATGTATATATATATATATATATAAATTGTTTTTACTCAGTTGCTGCAGTTTGTTCAACCTGCCTGATGCACAATTGGCCACTAGAGGGAGTAATTAATAAAAAAATAAATAAATAAATAAATTAATTAATTAAAAAGAATAATTATAATAATAATAAGTACTATATATATATATATATATATATATATATATATATATATATATATATATATATATATATGTATGCTGTTAAAAAATCCTGTTCAGAGTTGCATTAATTATTTTTTTTTTACAGTTACGGTGCACAGTATACTGCATATTTACTAAAAATCTACTATCTATGGTTACTGAACCTGAGAAAAAAACAGCCAGCGCATTCCCTGGTTCCAGCTCCACCCTCACCCTAAGCCCACTTCAACTCCACCCACTCACACTGAAGCATTAAAGAGAGGCTATACTGCACAGAATCATGGGACATGAGGCTACAGCGCCGCCAGGAAGTCCCATAGCCCAAATTGGCTGCATTATATTGCATAAACCCCAGACTCCAGGTAAATTAAAGCGCAGAAACCTTAATTTTCTTATATATTCCTCAATAGTCACAAAGGATAAAAAATCCACTTTGCGTGCAACAAATGCCTTTGCAAACTCAGATATTACCTGTGAAATTGCAGAGAGCAGAGCTGGGGGAGGTGTCCAGCAGAAAACTACAGGATGGGGTGGAGATGAGAACCCGTCACCCTGCACAAGGAGAGAAAGCAGAGCTGTGGGAGAGGCCCATCAAGCTCCACCCACTACAGAAAACTATAGGAAGGGGCGGAGACAAGACCGGTCACCCTGCACAAGGAGAGAGAGAGCAGAGCTGTGGGAGGGGCCAGCAGACTCCACCTACTACAGAAAACTACAGGGAGGGGGTGGAGACAAGACCAGTCTCACTGCACAAGGAGAGAGAGCAGAGCTGTGGGAGGTGCCCATCATGCTCCACCCACTATAGAAAACTACAAGAGGGGGCGGAGACAAGACCAGTCACCCTGAACAAGGAGAGAGAGCAGAGCTGTGGGAGGTGCCCATCAGGCTCCACCCACTACAGAAAACTATAGGAAGGGGCGGAGATAAGACCAGTCAACCTGCACAAGGAGAGAGAGAGCAGAGCTGTGGGAGGGGCCAGCAGACTCCACCTACTACAGAAAACTACAGGGAGGGGGCGGAGACAAGACCAGTCACCCTGCACAAGGAGAGAGAGCAGCAGTGATTGGTCTTTATTGCAGGAAGTCTCACAATGGATTACTGCACAGATCTGGAAGAAATACACGAAAATCACCGAGATTCAGGAATATAGATGATCAATGTACAGTATTTAGATGATATCTCCTTCTCCCGGAGTTCGCCTTTAAATGGACTTTAGCACGGTCACAATGCTCATCGGCTGTCAAGATTTGCTTTTAATTAGCATCAATCACACCAAAAACAATGCGGCTGCCACAGCGGCGAGGAATAGGCGATTTTATACAGGTCGATCTTTTGTTTGCTGGACTTCTAATCATCAGTGGGAGCTCACATGGGTTCTCCTGCATCGGAGATGCGTTGTGGCTTTAATGGGACTGTAGGGGGTGGTATTAATGAGCGCTTTGTTAACTCTCTTGTTAGCGGGAAATGCGGAGTCTCTGCAGGTTAATGGGCAGCCAGCGGCTCCTGTGGGGACAAGAATTCAAATCTAGCCATTAAAAGTGTCCCTGGGGCATTGCAGGAGGGGGGATGGAGGAGATGACAATAGAGGAGGTGGCGGAGGGGGGGCACTCATATTGAATCTCTTCACATCCGAGCGTCTAATGGCGGGAGCGTATGCGAGCCCAGCTCTTGTGTTTGCCCACTGCGCCATCTCTGTATAATGAAGACCCTTCAGCCTCTCCTGGTCCGCAGTAATGTCATTTAAGGCAGGCATGGGTGACCCCGTCTGGCCGTAACAGCTGACCTTATTAGTAGTGGAACTACAAATCCCAGAATTCCCAGCAGTAGAGGGATGCATTGCTGGATTCTCCTCTGGCTCTTCCCTTACCGGAGGTGCTGTCACCCTAACATGTTTCAGGCAATGAAGGAGAATGCAGAGAATACTAGCCAGTGGTATGAATGCTCATCCATACCCCATTGAGCACGGTGGAGGCAGGAAGGTGAACACAGGAAGCTGCAGAACTGCAGGCGTGTGCAATGCTGTTACCATCTGGCTTTGCAGTGTGGCAGGGGTGTGTGCGAATCACAAGATGTTGTTGGATGATGCATTGAGCTGCCGTGTCTGATACCCCAGGAAACCTAAATCTACACTCCAGTATGTAGGATACCTTATTCTAGACCCTAGTAGGCAGAGATACCTCATTCTAGCCCATTGGAAGGCAGAGATACCTGATTAGAGATCCTAAGTAGGTGTAGATACCTGATTCTAGATCACGTTGAGTAAAAATACCTTATTCTGGACCTTAGTAGGCAAAGATACCTGATTCTAGACCCCTAGTAGGTATATATACCCAACTGTAGACCCCTGGTACGTGTAGACCCCTGATTCTAGATCCCCAGTAGGAAGTGGAAACCCGATTGTGGACCCCTAGTAAGTGTAGACACCTGATTGTAGACCCCAGTAGGTGGAAATACCTGATTCTAGACTATTGTGAGTGGAGATACCTTAAACTAGACCCCCCCCCAGTAGGTGGAGATATCTGATTGTAGACCTCAGTAGGTGAAGATACCTGATTCTTGATCCCTAGCGGGTGGAGATATCTGATTCTAGATCCCAGTAGTCAGATATACCTGATTCTAGACCACAATGAGCGGAGATAACTGGACCTCCGTAGGCTAGGATACCCTATACTAGGCCATAGTATCTGGGCATACCTGATTTTTAGCCCCAGTAGGCATGAATATTCCACTCTGGACCCCTACAAAAGAGAATACTTAATTCTAGACCCCAACAGGCAAGGATACCTCACTTTAAGTCCCAGTAGGAGGGTATACCTCACCCTGGACATCATAAGGTGAGAATACTTTATGCTAGACCCCAGTAGACAGGGATATTTAATTCTAGACCCCAGGGATATCTCAGCAGATGGGGATATTTCAATCTAGACCCCAGTAGATGGGGATATTTCATTCTAGACCCCAGTAGAAGGTGATACCCCATTCTAGACCCCAGTAGACGGAGACATATAATTTCTAGATCCTAGTAGATGGGGATACAGTATATCATTCTTGACCCCAGTAGATTGGGATCACTCATTCAAGCAATTAGTAGGTGGGGTGCCTCATTCTGGAACCAGGTAGTTGTGAATACCTAATTATTGACCCCTGTAGGCGGATATACCTTATAACCAGAGTATGAGAGGATTCCTCATTCTAGACATCTGTAGGCAGAGACACTTCATTATAAGTTCCAGTAGGAGGTGATATCTCATTCTAGACCTCAGTAGGCAGAGACACCTCACTATACATTCTAGTAGGAGGTGATATATCATTCTAGACCTTAGTAAGCAGAGATTTTCCTCTGTAAGTTCCAGTAGGAGGTGATATCTAATTCTAGACTTTAGTAAGCAGAGATTCCTCTCTGTAAGTTCTAGTAGGAGGTGATATCTCATTCTAGACCTTAGTAAGCAGAGATTCTTCTCTGTAAGTTCCAGTAGGAGATGATATCTCATTCTAGACTTCAGTAGGCAGAGACACCTCGCTATAAGTCCAGTAGGAGGTGATATCTCATTCTAGACCTTAGTAGGCAGAGACACCTCACTATAAGTTTCAGTAGGAGGTGATATCTCATTCTAGACCAGCGTTTCTCAAACAAGGTTCCGTCGAACACTTGGGTTCCTCTAGAGGTTGCTAGGGGTTCCTTGAGCAATGGTCAATTTCTGCCTCTCAGGTAAGTTCTCAAGGACACCATTGATCTTTTTAGTTATCTGTAAGGGGGTAATTCTTCTCAATAGCCACAAGTGTAAAAAGCATTCTTCTCATTGTCCATCACACTAATGTATGATGAGTTGTAGACTTTCCATTTTTAGCAGGGGTTCCCCAAGACCGGAGAATTATTTTTAGGGTTCCTCTGTGTTGAAAAGGTTGAGAAAGGCTGTTCCTAGACCTTAGTAAGCAGAGATTCCTCTCTGTAAGTAACAGTAGGAGGTGATATCTCATTCTAGACCCCAGCAGGTGGGCATACCCCAATGTAAATGCCAGTGAGGAGGGGTAGGGGTATCTCATTCTAGACCCCAGCAGGCATGGTGTTAAACTTTTAAAGTAAGCCTATGATAATAGTCATTTGGGAGCTGCCATTGCAGATATGGGTTTGGGGTGTAGTAGGCCCCAGAGCAGTGATATGGATCCTTCTCTACTTGGTGAGTCAATGGCCTGAAATGATTATGCGGTTACGGGAGCTCGGCTTTTTTAAATTCACTGGCTGCATGCTTGTTCCAGATCAGGAACCTGGAGCCACGTGCCTTTAAAAAACAAGTCTCCTATATTTCTGGAGGCACAAGTTCACTGAAAACCCACCAAATCTCAGTTTCGCAGCAACGAGCCTTGGAGTTCATTAACAGCGCCGATTCCACCTAGCGCCCAGGATTCGGGGTGGCTGGGTAGAATTCCGCTTTGATATATGTCTTGTAGTTTGAACGATAAAGCTGTTGACAGCTCTGATCTGTCGCTCTCCCCGTCTTATTTTCTCTCAACTGCTGACACTATTTACAGATCTCCCAGAATCCCCCGGGGAAGGCCCAGCATTTTCCTCCTGATCGCATGAAATGACTCACAATTCCCCTTTCCTCTGCAGCAATTATTATGAGCAGCAAATGACATTCATCTCTTAGCTGAGCCCCCCACATCCCCACCGTTTGTCCCCCCCCCCCATCCCTGGTGTCACCGCCAGCCAACCGTCACTCGGCCTCTTACAAACACCGACTTTTATCCTCTGAAGCCAAACACACAGCGGCAAACATAGCTGCCAACATTTTAAAGCCGTTTCCAGAGACACGTCAAAGCTGCTTGTTGGTGTCTCGGAGGACCACACATCACGAAGTAACTGCCCGGCTCTTGTGACAGATTTATGAAAGTGGGAATGCTGCTCTTCATAAATGATTTCATTAGAAGGTCTGCAAATTTTAAATGAATTCAACATGCAAAGAGGGTCTTTAATCCACACTTGCTCGGTTTTTGGAAAATCAGTCACGAATCCTCAGAAATCCCCCAGTCACTAGAGACGTGCACGGCGGAAAAATTTGCTTAATTTTGTATTTGTTTGTTAAGTTAATCATTTTATTTCATCAAATTTGTTATGTTAGAATGATTAAATTTCAGAAATTCTGATTTGTTTCGTATATACACTATATTATCAAAAGTATTGAGACACCTGCCTTTACTGGCACATGAACTTTAACGGCATCCCAGTCTTAGTCCGTAGGGTTCAATATTGAGTTGGCCCACCCTTTGCAGCTATAACAGCTTCAACACTTCTGGGAAGGCTGTCCACAAGGTTTAGGAGTGTGTCTATGGGAATGTTTGACCCATTCTTCCAGAAGAGCAATTTGTGAGGTCAGGCACCGATGTTGGACAAGGGAGGCTTGGCTTGCAGTCTCCTCTCCAATTCATCCCAAAGGTGTTCTATCGGGTTGAGGTCAAGACTGCAGGCCAGTCAAGTAGGAATCATCATCTTATTGCACTTTTATACTTTACAGTACTTTTTGCAATATGTCTCCATTTCAAATTTATTTTTGATTTTGAATTTGACTCGTTTTCACATTCATATTAATTTTCAAATTCAAATTCTTTCTCCAATTCAGATAATTTGTTTTGTTACAATTTATTTTGGATTAGTTGAAATTTGTCACTACTGTGATTCGGAAATTAGGATACATCCAAGCCTCCAAATAGTGAAAATTTCATCCACAAACATCATACCGACTGTGTAAAGCGATGGCAAAGTCTATGTTGGGACGAGTGGTCGATTTCAACAGTTGAAATTAAAGGAGAATTACGGGGAAAGCTCGACTGGCGGTACTTTTCCTGTGGATCACAGGAGTGCAGTTAGTTTTGCACTCCTGTGACTTGTTTTCACAGACAGCTGAAGTCCGCTCTCTGCTGACGTCACAGAAGTCAGTCCAGATTCCGCGTCATCATGACCATGGAGTCGGGATCTGCCCAGATCCCTGGACCGACACCCGGCTCAGCCTCTCAGCAAACCGCAGAGAGCCTGAGCCGGCTGAACCCCCCCCCCCCTCCACAGCCCAGCACTCCAGTGAGCAAGGAGGGGGCAGAGCAGAGAGCTGTGACTGACAGTCTCCAGCTCTCTGCTCACGGAGCTGTGAGAACCGAGCGATGTGTTTGATCGCTCGGTTCTCAGTGTAGAGGCGCGGGGGGACAGGTGCAGCATCAGTCTCACCTCACCTAGGTAAGTATAAATCTGCATAAAAGCCATACCCTATACTTCCCTTTTAAGCTCTAATTTCGCTATGCGGTCTTGATAGGGGCAAAAAAAAGTTCCCCTCTAAAGTGTGCCATGCTCTTAACTGGTGCACCCCCTCATTGTGTGACGTGGTTTTGCTGATTGACCAAGGATTAGGCTATGGTTCACAATAATGTTAAGTTTACCATTGGGTTGGCGTTTTGTGGCATAAAAACAGGTCTGGGGTAGTTGAAAGGATCTTCTCCTCCTTCAGGACTTATTTAATGACCATTGCACCCTTTAAAAACCAACTAAAACCACCTTCATTTCACCCTCACCCTTGACATGAATTTTTGGAGAAGTTTCAACAAAGCAAAAGCTACCGATCTTACTCTTGCCTAGTTCTTATTAGGGGTATTCCTTGTTGTGTTCCCCGTATATGCATGGAAGGATTGGCGTCAGCTGCCTCTTGTCCAAATCTCAGGAGCCCTTAATGTTGGTATCTCTGTATGGGCCCGCACCCAGGAGTGGTGGGGAAGGAATGCAGATGTGCTCTTTCACCAGACACCAGCGGGGCATCTCAGTATATGGGGATGCCAAACCTTAGTAGCAGGGATTCCTCACTATAAATACCAGCAGAGGGCTACCTCATTTCAGACCCCAGTAGGTGAGAATACTTATTTCTAGACCCCAACAGATGGGATATCTCATTCTATCTCTCAGTAGATGGCGATTATGTCATTCTAGATCCAAGTAGATGGGAATATCTCATTCTAGACACTAGTAGACGAGGATATCTCATTCTAGACCCCAGTAGATGGGGATATTTCATCCTAGAACCAAGTAGATGGGGATATTTCATCCTAGACCCTGGTAGATGGGGGTTTCTTATTCTAGACCCCAGGAGATGGGGATATCTCATTCTGGACCCCAGTAGATGGGGGTAGCTCATTCTAGACCCCAATAGATGGAGATGGGTTATTCTAGCAATTAGTAGACAGGGTTACTTCCTTGCAAACCTTAGTAGGTACGAAGGGGTAGCTCATTCTATATCACAAAATGTAAGAATGCCTCAATTTAGACCCCAGTAGGTGGAGATGACTCATTCTAAACCCCAGCAAGTGGAGATAACTTACTCTAGACCCCAGCAAGTGGAGATGACCTATTCTAGACCCCAGCAAGTGGAGATGACTCATTTAAGCGATTAGTAGATGGGGATACCATATTCTAGACCCCAGTAGGCATGGAGGAATACCTTACTCTAAATCACAGTAAGCAGTGATGCCTCATTCTAGACCCCTGTAGATTGGAATACCTTTTTATACACCCCATCGTTTCGGGATATCTCATTCTAGACTCCCAACTCCCATAGGTGAAGACAGGTAATTCTAGCAATTAGTATGCTGGCATACCTCATTCTAGACCCCAGTAGGCATGGAGGGATAGCTCATTCTAAATCACAGTAAGTAGGGGTGCCTCATTTTAGACCCCAGTAGGTGGAGATTATTCATTCTGGACCCCAGTAGGTGGAGATGATGCATTCTAACAATTCATAGGTTGGGATACCTCATTCTAGACCCCAGTAGGCATGGAGGTATACCTTATTCTAAATTAGATGCTTAATTAAGGATTCCTCATTCTAGACCCCAGTAGATGGGAATAAGCTATTCTAGACCCCATTATTTTAGGATACATCATTCTAGACACAATAGTGGGGGATACTTCATTCTAACTACTAGAGTGTCTGTATGCACATGCACCCAAGAGTGGTAGGGAAGAAATGCAGTTGTGTTCCTTCACAAAACATCTCCCCTTGGATGGGGAGTACTCTCTTTCTGGCACAGTAAACATTGCACTGTCGCTCATTCTGTTACAAGAGTTGACTACACCAAGAAAACTGCACGGGATGGTAAGCATGTCCAACACCTCCCTTTCAATTTTCTGTAGCCTGGCAGGTGGCAACTTTGGTACCACTTCAGCCACCCTTATCCAAGGGCAGTTTGTGCCCAAGGAATGGTTTCTAGCATCAGTGTCCAAGTAACCCGTGCAAGTTCATATTTTGGGAATTTTAAATAGATAATACAGCTGCCATGAATACCAAACCGTTCACCTTGATTTAAAGCACGGATGAAACCATGACCTGTTGGGGGTATGTGAGGACTGAGGTTGGGAACTACTGCTCTAAAGTTGCCCTAGATGGCCATACTCACTGTGGGATCCGCCTGCTCCGGTGGCACTGAATCGGTTGGTGGCACTACGGTGACTGGTGACATTTTTCTGAGGCTGGAACATGATGATGTGAAGTTTCGGGGTGAAGAGGCATCCCAGGACCACCGAGCCACTGAGACTGACCGAGACACACAGAGTAGTGGTCTGAACCTGAGAGATGGGAAGAGAAGAGCCAAGAATTTAAGTGTCTAAGAGTCATATTTAAGCTTGTTTATGATTCACACAAAACCTAAAACATAAAAGACAGATTAGACAAGCACACTATATGGCCAGACTTTTGCGGACTCCTGATCACCACACCTTTATGAACTGGTTGGACATCTCATTGATGCTCCAATTCATGTCAAAGGAGTTCAGTAGGGTTGGGGTCAGGGTTCTGTGCAGGACACTTGAGTTCCTCCACGCGAAAATGGTCAAACCGTGTCTTTATGGATTTTTGTGGACACCTGACCATCACACCATCACACCCATATAAGCTTGTAGGGAATCCCATTCTAAAACAATGGTTATTTATTAATATGGAATTGACACACCATGGCCATTAATATGGGATTGCATCCTTTGTGGATATAAAATCTTCCACCCTTCTGGGAAGGCTTGTGTGTGTGGTAATTTGTGCCCATTTGTGAAGTTAAGTACTGACATTGGATGAAAAGATCTGACTCACCATGTTTAGCCCCACGTTGGGTGCCAGAAAAAAAGACCAGGATCGCCATAGGTGTTCCAATTCATCCCATTGGTGTTCAATAGGGTTGAGGTCAGGGCTCTGCGCAGGACACTTGAGTTTCTCCACACCAAACTGGCCACACCATATATTTATTGAGGTGGCTTTGTGGACACCTGAGTATTACACCGCTATAAGCTTGTAGGGAATCCCACTCCAAAACAATGGCCATTAATTAATATGGAGTTGCCCCACCATGGCCATTAATATGGCATTGCATCCTTTGTGGCTATAACATCTTTCACCCTTCTGAAAAGGCTTGTCTGATGGGATTTGTGCCTGTTTGTGACATCAGGTTCTGATATTGTATGAAAAGACCTGATTCACATGTTTGGCCCCACGTTGGGCACCAGAAAAAAAGACCAGGCTTACAACTGGTGTTACAAATTCATCTCAAAGGTGATCAGTAGGGATGAGGTCAGGGCTCTGTGCAGGAGACTCAAGTTCCTCCACATCAATCTGGTCAAACCATGTCTTTATGGAGCTGGATTTGTGGACACCTGGCCATCACACTCCTATAAGCTTCCAGGACATCCCATTCCAGAACCATGACTATTAATATGGAGTTGCCCCCACGTCCCATTAATATGAATCCATCCCAAAGGTGTTCAGTAGGGTTGAGGTCAGGGCTCTGTGCAGGACACTCCAGTTCCTCCACACCAATCTGGTCACACCATGTCTTTATGGAGCTGGCTTTGTACACAGGGGATAGTCATGGGGGACCAGAAATTGGTCTTCACCAAACTGTTACCACAAGGTTGGAAAAGCACAATTGTCTACTACAATGTCTTTGTATGATGGAGTATTACCAGGACCCTTCACTGGAGACACCTGAACTCCATCATTTGGAAAGGGGGGGGGGTCCACATTACTTTGGTCATATAATATGAAAATTTTTATATATATTATATGCATAAAACTAGCTCCTACAATCCTTCCATGGAAGAGGCACTGATACATATTTACTATGTAATATTTAGGGGCAAAATCTCCTGATTCCCTTTTTTGGCACTTCAGGAAAGCTTTGGAAATGGTCGCTAAATGTCACGGCTGCCTGACAAGTCTTGGAGTTTGGAGAGAAAAGCTTGTGTGTAGAAACTCTGAGGGAGCCATATGAGCGGCGCTGCCCACTGTGACTACGGGAGGAAGCGCTTTGCCATCTGTGGCCGTGGAGAAGACATTCATCTTTTCCTCCATGCGGTATTTTTGGCACAGCGGGGTCTCTGTAAATAAGGTTCTATATTTATATCTGAGAGGATAAAAGAATAATTGCTGTTTTCTGGAAGCCGTGCATGCAACAATATATATATATATATATATATATACAGCATATTCATAGAACCAATATAGACAAAAACACAGAGATCAGATGAGAACTCTGTACTTGTGGACTTCTTAATGGATGGATTTTTATAAACGTAGATCTCTCAGAATAGGAACTCTACAACCACACATAGGGCACAGCAGACAAAACACACACCATCACCTTACTGTATGACAAGACACATAGGTTGAGATTTACTTAAACTGGAGCACCTAGAACCTGGTGCAGCTGTGCATGGGAGCCAATCAGCTTCTAACTTCAGCTTCTTCAATTAAGCTTCGACAATAAAACCTGGGAGGTGATTGGTTTCTTTGCAGAGTTGCACCAGATTCTGTACTCTCCAGTTTTAGCAAATCAACCCCATATTGCCACCTTACCTACAGCTTACCTATCCAGCACTGCTTCCTCCTCCACTGTCTGACAAGACACATACTGTGACCCTTTATACAGCTTACCTATCCTACATTGCTATTCCTTAACTACACTATATTACCAAAAGTATTGGGACACCTGCCTTTACAAACACATGAACTTTAATGGCATCCCAGTCTTAGTCCGTAGGGTTCAATATTGAGTTGGCTCCACCCTTTGCAGCTATAACAGCTTCAGCTCTTCTGGGAAGGCTGTCCACAAGGTTTAGGAGTGTGTCTATGGGAATGTTTGACCATTCTTCCAGAAAAGCATTTGTGAGGTCAGGCACTGATGTTGGACGAGAAGGCCTCGCTCGCAGTCTCCGCTCTAATTCCCCCCAAAGGTGTATTATCGGGTTCAGAACTCTGTGGAGGCCAGTCAAGTTCCTCCAACCCAAACTCGCTTTGGTTTACTTCAGTTTGCATATGGTTTGCGTTTCACCACTCCTGGCTTGATCACAAGGATGGACTCGTGAGGAGTGGTGAAATGCGTGAAGGAAGGTTGGTTTTCAGGTGGATACATGTTTTATGCAGTTACTTTACAGACAATCAATAAACAAATCAAGAGGAGCCAAGTTTGGGGTAGACATGTGCGATTTGTTTCGTTCCAAATTAAAACTTGAGCGATTTTTCATTTTTCAGAAAATTCAGATGTAGCCGAATTTCCGAATTAGAATAGTACCGAATTTAAACGAATCCGAAATAACGGAAAAAAAATTCGGACGAAATTCAAATTCGAATAGTTTTCCAATTTTCAACGAAAATAAAACAGAATAGAAAAAAATGGAATATAATAGAAAAAGAAATAATTTTTTTTTTCTATTCTATTTTATTCTCTTTGGAAATTGGAAAACTTTTCGAATTCTAATACAGTTTTCCAATTTCCAAAGAGAATAAAATAGAATAGAAAAAAAAAATTATTTCTTTTTCTATTATATTCCATTATTTTCTATTCTGTTTTATTTTCATTGGTAATTGGAAAACTATTCGAATCGTAAAACGTTCCGAATTCGAAGATTATTCGAAAACTATTCGAAATTGATTCGAAAACTTTTAGAATCGATCCAAATTAAAAATTTTTTAATCGATTTGAAAACGAATCAACGAACAAGAAGTTCTGAAAACTAATTAAATGAATTTAATAAAACAAATGTATTCAAATAAAAAATCTAAACGAAAGGAAACAAAATACACTTTTTCGTTCTGCGCATGTCTAGTTTCGAGTGCAAAGTGACTGTGAACAACATGTCTCCACCTGAAAAACAACTGTCCTCGACGCGTTTCAACACTCCTGGCTTGATCACAAGGATAGACTCGTGAGCAATCCAGGAGTGGTGAAATGCGTGAAGGAAGGTTGGTTTTCAGGTGGAGACATGTTTAATGCAGTTACTTTACAGGCAATCAATAAACACATCAAGAGGAGCTAAGCTTGGAGTAGACATGTGCGGTTTGTTTCGTTCCTAATTAAAGTTCAGACGAATTTTCATTTTTCGGTAAATTCGGATGTAGCCGAATTTCCAAATTATAATAGTACCGAATCCGAATCGGAAATAACGGGAAAAAAAATTCAGACGAAATTCAAATTCGAATAGTTTTCCGATTTCCAACGAAAACAGAATAGAAAAAAATGGAATATAATAGAATTCTTTTCTATTCTATTTTATTCTCTTTGGAAATTGGAAAACTTTTCGAATTCGAATAGTTTTCCAATTTCCAAAGAGAATAAAATAGAATATAATTTTTTTTTTTAATATATTCCATTATTTTCTATTATGTTTTATTTTCGTTGGAAATTGGAGAACTATTCGAATTGGAAATATTTTCAAATTGGAAAACTTTTCGAATTCGAAGATTTCTCGAAAAATTTCAATCGATTCGAAAACGAATAAACGAAACGTAATTCTGAAAACGAATGAAATGAATTTAACTAAACAAATTTATTAAAATATTAATCTAAACGAAACAAAACAAAATGAATTTTTTCGTTCTGCACATGTCTAGTTTGGAGTGCAAAGTGTGAACAACGTGTCTCCACCTGAAAACCAACTGTTCAAGGATAGACTTATGAGCAAGCCAGAAGTGGTAAAACGCGTGAAGGAAGTCTGGTTTTTGGTGGAGACATGTTGTACGCAGTCACTTTGCTGATAATCAATAAACGCATCAAGAGAAGCTATTTTTGGAGTGCAAAGTATAAAGTGACCATGTCCCACATGTCTCTACCCTAAAACCAGATGATCAAAGATTTGTGACCAAGCCAGGAGTGGTGAAACACATTGGGGTAGGTTGGTTTTCGGGTGGTATGCAGTACTTTACTGATAATCAATAAACCCATCAATTGGAGCTAAGTTTATAGTGTTGCTGATATTTTTTTGTATCTTTCGATGGAGAGCGGAGACGGGCTATACTCGCCAGCACCTGTATTGTTCATGTATGATAAGAGGAGCAGGTCTATGGATTTGGCCGCATTCTTGTTAAAATATTAATGGTTTACTGCAGTTTGCAAAGGGTTCAATGAGTAGACCTGACTGAACGTTACCTGCTACACCAGACTCTATAAATTGTAATCTGTCCATGCTCACCCTGTAGTCACTGGAGGTGACGTAGAAGATGGGTAGAAACGCCAGCCAGATGATGCAGGTGGTATACATGGTGAAACCAATGAACTTGGCCTCGTTGAAGTTCTCCGGGCACTTTCGGGTCTTGAACGCATAGAGGGTACAGAGAAGGACTAGCAGGACGTTGTATGACAACGACAAGAGCATGCTTCCATCTCGGCTGTTACACTTCAGGGTCACCACATATCTCTTATCTGGTGCTGTGTCCTTACGGGTCCCGGCCGGCTCCAGAAGAAGCCAGACCATCACCACCAAGAGCTGGCAGGAGATAAGGGCCAGGCAGATGCCTACTTGGGAGGCCGGGCTTATGAATCTGGGCCGCTGGACCCCATCCTGAGCTCCGTTGAAAATTCGGGCGATGCGGTTGGTCTTGGTGAGCAGGGCCGAATAGCAAATAGCAAAAGACAATCCAAGCCCAAAGCGCCGAAGGGTGCAGACGCTGGTGGAAGGTTTGGCGATGAATATGAAGGTCATGGCGTAGCAGAGAAGCACACCACTCAGAAGGATGTAGCAAAGTTCACGGCCAGAGGCCTTGACTATTGGGGTGTTGTTGTTCTGTATGAAGATCCAAAATGCAAAGAGGGTTGAAATAAGCCCCAAGCAGGACAGGCAAACCGGGCCCAACGCCCAGGCATCACTCCAGCGTATATACTCCTGCGGCAACTCAAAGCAGTCCTTCAGATCCTCATTGGGCCAGTAGCCAAGACCGCAGTCCCTACAGGTGAATTCGTCCAGTAGGTACTCATGCGGTTGGCACGGAATGCAGATCCAGCAGCAGACATCTCCAGGCTGCATGCTTTTCACCTCGTTCTTCTTGCAGGGGTCGCTGCACTGGGACACAGGCACCGAGCTACGGGCCCAAGGGATGAGGCTTGTGTTGAGCGTCAGCTCTTCGGCCCAGTAACCGACTTTCTCGTAGTGGTAGTGACCGTCTGTGTTCTGGAAATTGAAGATATTGTAACGGCCGATGCCATCTCCAAATTTGTCGAATCTCACCGTGCTGCTGGTGTCTGGAGGAGGGAAGGGAGCTGGAAATAGAGAAACAAAAAGTCATGGAGGTGTCATTCCAACCCAAGAGGCTTCATTGAAAAAAGTTACACACTGAACGGGGCTATTCAACGATTTACAGTTCTCAGCTTACTAATTATCGTGGGAGGTCAAATGAGCTGATGCAGAGGCGTGATTAGAACCTTCACTGCCCCGGGTATGAATGGTCCCCCTGGCCCCCGACCGGGGGCCCTTCCCATTGATCCCACGGCCCTTTACTCCCATCGTGGGACCTTTCATTACGGTTCCGCATCGGGCCACCTTTTTGCCGCCTTGGGGTCCCCCCCACTGTGGCAGAACACCAGAGCCCAGTCCCAAGTGCAACTTTTGCAACCCTGGTAGTTCCAACCCTTATTGGGGGGCTTTAGTAAGATATCAGGGATCTAAACAGACCCCCTGATGTCTCACTTTTGAGTCAGAGAATGGGACTGAGGACAGATTCCTCAGTCCCTTTCTCTGCAGCCTCAGCTGCACAGAATGAATGAACAGGAATAGCTCTGTACAGAGGCTTCCCGTTTATTCATAAACTGATGCATATTAATATTTACTATGCCCCAGCTTTGAAGGAATGAAAAAAAAAACAGTCAGTGATGGGTACAGCATGCCCCTTAACCGTTCACCATCCTGACAGATGCAGGGGGAAGCTCACCAGTGCTTTGGGGGGGCCAGGGAAGGACACAGGGTCCCGGGGCAGCAGGACAGGGGTAGGGAGGTGGCGGAACTGACATATAGAGAAACTGATGCCCTCCATTTCCCTCCTGCAGTCACTGAATGTCTGCAGGAGGGAGGGGAGGTGAAGCGGGCTACATGGAGGAATCGATTCCTCTACATGGAGCCGCCTCCGCCACCCTCCTATCCAGGCATACAGGGGGGCGCACGACCCCCCCCCCCCCCCCGGAGCATGGAACTTGGGCCGATGGTTATAATTCAACCAACCACATTTTTGCCCCATCGTTGATGTCATTTGGAGAAATAGTGCCCTATCTTTGGTATCAGTGGGAGGAAAGTGCCCCATCATGTGTCAGTGGAAGGAACAGTGCCCAATCATTGGTTTCAGTGGGAGGAATTGGGCCCCATCGTTGGTGTCAGTTGGGGGAATATGCCCCATCGTTCATGTCAGTGAGAGCAATAATGCCCTATCATTGGTGTCAGTGGAAGGAACAGTGCCCCATCATTGGTGTCAGTGGAAGGAATAATGCCTCATTGTTGGTGTCCGTGGGAGAAATAGTGCTCCATCATTGGTGTCAGTGGAAGGAAAAATGCCCCATCATTGGTAACAGTGGGAGGAATAGTGCCCCTTTGTTAGTGTAAGTAGGAAGAAAAAATTCCCAACGCTGTGTCAGTGGGAGGAATAGTGCCCCATCCTTGGTGTCAGTTGGAGGAATGTGCCCCATTGTTCATGTCAGTGAGAGGAATAGTGTCCTTTTGTTGATGTCAGTAGGAAGAATACCTTCCCAATGTGGTGTCAGTGGGGATGAATAGCACCTCATTGTTGGTGTCAGTGGGAAGAATAGTACCCCATCATTGGTGTCAGTGAGAGGAATAGTGCCCCATCATTGGTGTCAGTGGGAGGAATAGTACCCCATCATTGGTGTCAGTGGGAGGAATAGTGCCACGTATGTGAGGAAGGAATAGCCTTCCAATGGACAGATAAAGGCAAGCACAGGGCCGCATCTGGTCCATGGATCACAGTTTGGAGACCGCTAAACTAGGCTAATATACAGCGGGGACGGAAAGTATTCAGACCCCCTTAAATTTTTCACTCTTTGTTATATTGCAGCCATTTGCGAAAATCATTTAAGTTCATTTCATTAATGTACACACAGCACCCCATATTGTACACACAGCACCCCATATTGTACACACAGCACCCCATATTGTACACACAGCACCCCATATTGACAGAAAAAGACAAAATTGTTGACAGTTTTGCAGATTTATTAAAAAAGAAAATCTGAAATATCACATGGTCCTAAGTATTCAGACCCTTTGCTGTGACACTCATATATATAACTCAGGTGCTGTCCATTTCTTCTGATCATCCTTGAGATGGTTCTACACCTTCATTTGAGTCCAGCTGTGTTTGATTATGCTGATTGGACTTGATTAGGCAAGCCACAGATCTGTCTATATAAGACCTTACAGCTCACAGTGCATGTCAGAGCAAATGAGAATCATGAGGTCAAAGGAATTGCCTGAAGAGCTCAGAGACAGAATTTTGGCAAGGCACAGATCTGGCCAAGATTAAAAAAAAAATTCTGCTGCACTTAAGGTTCCTAAGAGCACAGTGGCCTCCATAATCCTTAAATAGAAGACATTTGGGACGACCAGAACCCTTCCTAGAGCTGGCTGTCCGTCCAAACTGAGCTATCAGGGGAGAAGAGCCTTGGTGAGAGAGGTAAAGAAGAACCCAAAGATCACTGTGGCTGAGCTCCAGAGAAGCAGTCAGGAGATGGGAGAAAGTTGTAGAAAGTCAACCATCACTGCAGCCCTCCACCAGTCGGGGCTTTATGGCAGAGTGGCCCGACGGAAGCCTCTCCTCAGTGCAAGACACATGAAAGCCCGCATGGAGTTTGCTAAACAAAACACCCGAAGGACTCCAAGATGGTGAGAAATAAGATTCTCTGGTCTAATGAGACCAAGATAGAACTTTTTGGCCTTAATTCTAAGCGGTATGTGTGGAGAAAACCAGGCACTGCTCATCACCTGTCCAATACAGTCCCAACAGTGAAGCATGGTGGTGGCAGCATCATGCTGTGGGGGTGTTTTTCAGCTGCAGGGACAGGACAAGGGAAGTACGGGGATATCCTGGACGAAAACTTTCTCCAGAGTGCTCAGGACCTCAGACTGGGCCAAAGGTTTACCTTCCAACAAGACAATGACCCTAAGCACACAGCTAAAATAACGAAGGAGTGGCTTCACAACAACTCCGTGACTGTTCTTGAATGGCCCAGCCAGAGCCCTGACTTAAACCCAATGGAGCATCTCTGGAGAGACCTAAAAATGGCCGTCCACCAACGTTTACCATCCAACCTGACAGAACTGGAGAGGATCTGCAAGGAGGAATGGCAGAGGATCCCCAAATCCAGGTGTGAAAAACTTGTTGCATCTTTCCCAAAAAGACTCATGGCTGTATTAGATCAAAAGGGGCTTCTACTAAATACGGAGCAAAGGGTCTGAATACTTAGGACCATGTGATATTTCAGTTTTTCTTTTTTAATAAATCTGCAAAAATGTCAACAATTCTGTGTTTTTCTGTCAATATGGGGTGCTGTGTGTACATTAATGAGGAAAAAAATGAACTTAAATGATTTTAGTAAATGGCTGCAATATAACAAAGAGTGAAACATTTAATGGGGTCTGAATACTTTCTGTCCCCACTGTAAATTTGGCTGAAGTTGGGTTTTAGAAGCCTTCTCCATCACCCGCATCACAACTTACCGTCAAACTTAACATTGAGGATGAATTCACGGTAGAGGCGTCGTCCATTGGGCGGGTCCATTGTAGGGCAGAACTGAGTGACATTGGGGCACAGTGCCTGGTACATATTGTGGAGGCCGTGCGCCATGGCATAGACAGCGTTCACCACAAACATGATTTTGGACTCTTGCTCAAACTTCACTTCTTGCAGTGAGTGTCTTGTGCAGTCCAAAGTGTCGAGCCGACAGTGGAACTTGTTTTCCCAGAATTCTCTGAAAAAAGGGTTGCGTGTGTTATTGAAGGGGTGCAAAGACTGGAAGTACTTTGAAAACTCCCACAGCGGGTACGATGCCAGCTCTATGGTGATGGCACCTTCAGCGACCCCCTCACTGCCCAGCACCACGCTCTCCAGCGCGCCCCAACCATCGCTGGCCACCCACATGAAGGAGACGTTGAGTTGCTGTGCTGCTGCCAGTAGCTCCCGGGCATCCTCGATCTTGGTGAACAGGACAACCACTTTGGCGCTGGGCTTCTGCTGCAGGGCCCGGATAACGCTGGTAAAGGTTTTCTTATTCATGGAGCGTCCCACCTTCTCAGAGGTGGCGATGCAGATATTACGAGCCCGGGCCTCCTGCTCAAAAGCCTCAATGCCCGTTTCACCGTAATCTCCTTCGGAAGCCACAGTGGAGACATAAGTCCAGTTGAAGAAGCGTAAGATATCGGCCATGGCCTTGGCTTGGTAGAAGTCAGGGGGAACGGTTCTTGCGAAGAAGTCGTAGCGTGACTTATCGCTCAGCTTGGCACTAGTGGAGGCGTAACTGATCTGTGGGATCTGGAAGAGCCGCAGAAGATTGGCCACCTGAGGAAGTAAAATAAAGAGTAAAAAAACAAAAAAATATATAGCTCTGACATATACCATAAAAACCCGGCAAGGGTTCTAATCCCTCACAACTCCATTCAAAACCTAAAAAAACCCCCAAAAGTTTGCCTTTAATTGTGCTTTAATAGTAATATAATAATAATTAATTAAAGGGTGTTTTTTTTTAATACATCAGGAGCTCAACCTTAAATAAAGTCACTTGTATCCTACCTGTATGGACACATCACTGTAAGATCCTCCAATCACCCCACTGATGGCTGTAAGGGTCTCCCCATGTATAGCATACGATCCATCTGGACACAGGTACTGAGGTCCATCGCCCCGGGTCAGAGATCCTCGTACCAACTCCAAGGCTTGCTCCAGAGCATATGTGTCTTTAGAACATGTGTCCAGTATATGGGCCCCCAGCTGAAGCCCTGGGAGGATTTGTGGGTCCCTGTTAATGGCATCCACAGCAAATAGCATGGCTTCCAGTCTCTGCAGTCCACGGTGCTCATTCATGCGGCCACACTCCGAGCCAGGTCCTCCTTTCTCGTGGACTGGAAAGAGACCCCCGATCACCAAATCCCCTTCAATGCGGATCTCCGGCCGAGGAATCTTGCCGCTCTTATCCACGGCGATCACAGGGAGCCAGAAGAGCGTCCAGAAGATGTAAGCCATCTGGTAGAACCTGTTGAAAGTCTGAAACTAGCAGCTTGGAAGATCGGTGGGGATGATCAGCGATGAGTCAGAACTGGAGAATAGAGAAGCTTCCCAGAAATGAAAGGCGGAAAATCCAAGAATCCGGGAGACATGAGAGGGAGATGGAGAACATTTCCTATAATTCTGTTCTGGATGGAGAAAAGAAGAGATTGGTGTCAGACATTACTGAAAAGAAGATCACAGGTTAAATACACTTTGGTTCCCTTGTAGTTCTGGATGACGGTTGGAGAAACGTTGGAACCTCCACAATTTATTAATCACAGTATCTAA